>CAWUFW010016375.1:0-312976 GCA_963921515.1 Calotriton arnoldi | reverse complement strand
ACCTTTTTCTGACATTATGTTGCCGACTTAGATGCTTTGGGCACTTTGCCACTGCTGCTCAGTGTCAAAGTGCAAGTGCTCCCTGTATAAAGTGTTATGGTAATTGGTTGCCCATAATTGGTATGTTTGCCTTACTAGTAAAGTCCCTAGTAAAGTGCGCTATATGTGCCAAGGCTTGTAATGCAAATGCTACTAGTGGGCCTGCAGCACTAATTGTGCCACCCACACAAGTAGCCCTAAGAAGAGATCTCAGGCCTGCCACTGCAGTGCCTGCGCGCAGTTTGTTAACTGCCTTGTTGTCCTGGCAAGTGCACCCACTTGCCAGGCCTTTACCTTCCTTTTTATGCACATCAGACACCCCTATAGTAGGCCCAAAGTACCCCCTGGGCAGGGTGCAGTGTATGTGAAAGGTAGGACATGTACTGAGGTGTGTACCATGTCCTGACAGTGAAATACTGCCAAATTCGTTTTTCACTGTTGCAAGGCCATCTTGCCCATAGGACAGAATGGGGAATGCTGAGTCCCATGTTTCCAGCATATCTTCCATAGGCATAAGATGGAGAGATGGAGTTTAGTGTGCCTGAACTCAGAATTTAATAACACATCTTTGTGTGAAGATGGTTTTTGAATTGTGTGTTTAGAAACCACGCTTTTAGAAGTGGCTGGCTTCTTGTCTTAAACCATCCTGTGTGCCTCTGCCTGGTTGTGTATTGCCTGTCTGGGTTTGGATGTGACAGGGTCTGGGAAGTGTCCTGACCCCAGGGAGAAGTAGGTGAGACAGCAACAGGCTGGCCTGCGTTTGATGTGGGGGGGGAGGAGTAGCCCCCTGGATGTGAAGAGGGCTGTGTTGCTGCCCCCAGAGGATGGCTCCACCTCCTGCTGAGCGTCTGGGCCCCAGACCCTGACTATCAAAGGAAGAGGGTGTGCACTGGCAGGAAGACACCCAGGTCTGGTTTGGACCAGAGTCAGAGCCCCCTGAACACAAAGACTTCAAAGGCATTTAGGGGTATAAATGTAAGAGCTGAAACCCCTGAACTCAAGACTGAAATTCATACTGAAAAAGGATTGAAACTACTAAGTGATCAAGAGGAACCTCTGCCAAAGAAGAACAGCTGAAGAGACTGAAGAGAAGGACTGCCCTTGCTGTGTGTTCTGGGGCTGGCCTGCAGTTTGCTGATTTGACTGAGGAGAGGACAAGGGACTTTGCTGTGTGCTGTGTCCCCCTGCTTGAGAGGACTTTGCTGTGTGCTGTGTCCTGAAGTAACTTGTCTCCAAGGGCCCGAGGAGAGCTGGTCCCCTGTTGTGGAAACTCAGGAACATAAAAGTTTTCAAGTGTGTCTCAGCTACGCTGTGTGCGTGTGCTTTTTGCATGCCTGAGACTGCCGTGTGGTCCGTGGTGCTGTTTACGAGGTGCCCCGTGACCACATTGTCCCCGCAGCGTGAAACATCGTCCACGCTGCTGCATTGCTGTTTGTGGCCCGAGCCGTCATCGTAACTGAGGCTGTGAGTAAAGATCGCCGCCGCCGGCCCGAGCCGCAACATGCTAAAGGCTTACTTGAAACTAAGGACCGTGTCTCAGCGACGCTGTGTGCGTGTCCTTTTTGCACACCTGAGACTGCCGTGTGGTCCGTGGTGCTGTTTACGAGGTGCCCCGTGACCGCATTGCCCCCGCAGTGTGAATCATCGTCCACGCTGCTGCATTGCTGTTTGTGGCCCGAGCCGTCATCGTAACTGGGGCTGTGAGTAAAGATCGCCGCCGCCGGCCCAAGCCGCAACGTGCTAAAGGATTCTTGAAGCTAAGGAAGCTACAAGGTAAAAGGGATCGTGATCATTGTTCGTCGAAAGGAATCTGCCCAAGATCGTCAACGAAGGAGAAGGCAGCGCCGTAACCCGTCCGGCTACAGCGTCGCCTCGCAACAGAGCTGCAACGTGATCGGGATCGCCCAGCAGGACGTCCGACGAGCAGAGAGAGAGAGCGAGGCAGCGCACCCCCCCAGGTAAGGCTTGGACTCCGGTCGGGAGCCGCAAGCGTGTGTGGCCTGAGGAGGCGTGCAGGAGGAGTACAGGAGTGCTCCGAGCTCTCTCCCGCTGCACTGCGTTAGACGTGCTGAGTCCCCGAGCGGCCCAACCTGCCCAGCAGTACCGGGGCCACCCCTTTAAGCTTACGACCGTTGTCTCTGTTGTTGGGGCCTAGTGGTACCCGAGTTGATCGTGCAGATTGGCTAACCGCATTATTCTTGCATTACGAACTGCCTGATTCTTGCATTACGAACCGCATTATTCTTGCATTACGAACCGCATTATTCTTGCATTACGAACTGCCTGATTCTTGCATCAAGGACTGTCTTATTACTACATTATGAAATGCATAGCATTGCATTAGGACTGCATTAGAGATCGTGAATTGCTCATTAATACCGCAAGAACCTACAAGTGATTGCTGGCCTAATAACCGGCAAAGCGAAATATTACGAATACGCATATGTTGGATTTCTATTGTTTGGTCTCATCGTATTCCTTTTATAAAGATACCGCTATTTTTATGAAACCAGTGTGGTGTCCATTTGTGGTGTTATCACTGTGTTACTAGGAGTGTGGTTGCAAATACTTTACACATTGCCTTGGAGATAAGCCTGGCTGCTCGTGCCAAGCTACCAGGGGGTGAGCAGGGGTTATCTAAGCGTGTGTCCCTCCTTACCCTGACTAGAAGCAAGGGTCCCTATTTGGACTAAGGCACATACCTCAGCCAACTAGAGACCCCCAGTTCTAACAAACAGCATAATCAATCGTATCAAATACCATAAAGAAATCAAAAAGCAATGGCCCTCCTTCCTCAGCCTCATCACTTGTGGCTATTTGCTTGCCTAATGCAGCCACAAGGACTGGCCCCAAGCCATTCCTCAAAAAAACCCTATTGGGCATGGTCAAGAAGCTCAGAAATCAAGGAAACTAATTAACCATTTTGGAAGATGTGAAATTACATGTCATAATGTGAAGATTGTGGAGTATTATATGGAATCGTTGTGCGACCTTACCGTGTAATACACTTGCAAACCCGTCTTGGGTCCAATCAGGCTTATTTGTAAAACCTTTAGCTCAACCTGGGTATCTGTGGCTTCAAGCAGCAAGGCTTAAACAAAGGAACTAAAGCATTTAGAAGAACCAAACAACGAAATTAGAAAGTCACACAACATGAAAGAAATCCGGCACCAATTTATAAAAATAGATTATATTTTTATGAATTTTTAGACACCAAGATGTGCAAAATCCACTGGAGGGTTCAGGAGATATAGATTTTCTAGTAAAATATAAATCCCTGCTTTTTAGTCGAAAGCACAAACAATCATTGTTAACCGTAAAGTTCAGAAACTTTTTAAAAGTTTAAAAGAGTTTTGCTCGGCTACTCCGGCTTGAGTGGGGTGACCAAATCTGGCAGGGAGAAGGTCAGAGGGGCAACTGAGGAATATTTGTATAGTTACCTAGTCACCAAAGCAGTCTCAAGTTCAGTTCCACACTTCACATCAAGACTGCCTTAGACTTCAATGAAGTGGTCCTGATGCTGTGGATGCTAAAAGATGCTCTGGGTGCCGTGTGGTTGGCAATGGTGGTCTTGCGGTTATTCCTTGGTTCAAGGGTAAGGTGGGTTCACTTTGGCCACAGAGGCAGGTGTCCCTCGAAGTCCTCTTTAAGTCAGCAGAAGGCCAGCTGAGACTGAGCTACCGATCTCCATACACAGCTTGTCCAGCTGCATCCTTTGGTGAAGTCTGGTGTTCTTCTTTGGTGACTAGTCTGGACTCAGGCAACACTCCCGGGTCGAGCAATCTCAGGAGCACCTTTTGGTAATTGAGGATCTGTCTCTCGGGTCGCCCATCGGTTGTCAACGGGCATTCGCTGAATGTGGCTACCAACTTGCTGGTGTGAGCTTCTTCAGCGTCGATGACCCTGGTGTTGCTTTCAGGGGGGGTCATCCATCTGACATTTGGAGTCACTTCTTTGTTCTGGGGCTCAGGAGAGACTTTTGCATGAGCCACAGGCACAGTCCCCTATTCGCTAGCCCAAGATGCAGCAGGTGCAGTCCATCAGATGGTGTAGCACTCTTGCCAGGTCCAGGGGTCAGCAGGGCAGTCCTTGTTTGGTCCATTCTCCAGTTTGGTCATCATCTGAGGTTCAAGGTGCCAGGGCTGCCATATTGTTGCCCAGAAAGAGTCCTGGAAGGGATTATGCAGTCACTAGCCAATTGGCTAACAGGCTTCTCTGGCTCTCTGACGATTTCTGGCTATGTGTGGCATTTAGTAATCCCAGAGTGCACTATTCTGCCCACTCCCAAGTTGTCTGAACCTTTCCATGGATGTTAGGAGCATGTTAGCCAACCCTAGAGGTGTGGCTACCTGTGGGCTATACGCCGATGGGAAAACCGGTTTGGGGACTGGTTTCCCCACTCTGTTCCAGCTACCAGCCTGTCTTCCTGAACAAAGGGGCAACCTTCCAGGAGTGTGATCGCCATTTAGCCACCAAAGGAGACTTTGCATTTGAACTTCATCTTTTGGGTCAACACCCTGAGTGGCTGCCTGCAAGGGGGAGGCAACACATCTCCCTATAGCAGGCTTCTATTATGTCTGGGCCTTGTAATCATCTACACTACTCCTCAGGAGGGCAGAAGGCTGTCTTGTGGCCAGCAACTGTGCAACGCCACTGGATAAACTGGGCAACAGAGTGACAACCTTCTAATAGTTGCCTTTCCTTAAAAGTGACATTAAATTCGAGTTGGGCATCAAGTTGGGGTTAATGTCATGATTAATTTATTTGATACCTTAAAGTACCCACTTTTAGTAGTGCCATTCCAAATTTTGCTGGGCTGAGAGGTCAGCCGGTAACTCAGTGTTAGCCAATTAGACTACTAACTTTTCCACTGCGAAAATGACAATTTGGAAGTTTTCTGTTAGGACATATTAAAAGTATATATCCTACTTAATAATACACAGCTTCCTGCCTTAGGGCTCCATAGGCCTTCCTTAGGCGAGACTTATATATATTGTTAATCGAAGGGGGGGCTTTGCCATTGGCTTAAATGGCAAAGTCGAACTAGCAGTTTTAAAACTGTTCTTCCAGGTTGTAGTGACAAGATGGGAGCCATATTGTACATTGTTACACTCAGGGTGGCACAATCAGTGCTGCAGCCCTGGGGTGGGGGCAATCTGTCTTACTTGCCCTGGGTACCCTTGATATCATATATTAGGGACTTATAGGTAAGTCACCTTATGCCAATTGGGTGTAGTGAATACAACATACATTTTGTAATGAGTTAGAACACTGGCACTGAGGTATAGTTAGCAGGACTCAGTACACTCTCAGAGTCAAAAAAACAACAGCATCAGTCCAAAATTATGGGGGTGATCATGCAAAAAGAAGCATTTCCTTACACATGAAGCTAAGAATTTCAATGTCTGTTCTGAGCAATAGACATCCTGAATGCTTAGCATGTTTACAGTGGCCTCAACTAACCATTCAAACACATCTCGTCATCAGCAAACCTACTAGTACAATGTAGTGCTGTTCCTCAGTAACTCTAGTAGCTGTTGGACGGTACACAAAAAAAGACTCCGTGTAGCAGGTGAGGTATTTAATGGATCTATTCCTGCTCAAGGAGCTGACTTCATTCTTCAGTTTTCATGCTAATCAGTATCATTACTCAAAGAAATCAGTACTGTGGTGTGCTCCGGCAAAATCAGTGGCCTAATACCTGAAGCAGTAGTGTTATCTATTATGATATTCCTGCACAGAAGATAATAGTGGTGGATAATGGTGATTACGGGGGTAAAAAGCGCAGAATGTGGATGGTCTATTACCAATAGATCAATTCAGATCTAAAGAGATCCAGCGTGATCAAACCTTGGATGACAATTTGGAATTAAAATATATCTAAGACAGGTTAAGGATCTTTTCAACATAGAGGTTGACAAATTAATATGGGTGGTTTGCGGTTTATTTAAGAGGTTTAGCCATCCTCACTAACAAGGCATGATTCCAGACCCTAGTCAGTGGCCTCAACTTGTTTTAGTTGGGTATCACTCAAACTGAGATGGAAGCCTAGAGATAGCTTGGTGCTGTATGGAAGTTCTCTTGCGGTGTGTGAAGAGCTGGACCATGGACCCCACTTGGACACATAAAGAGGTACGGTAAGAGATGTGACAGGCTACATTTCCTGGACCTACTTGTCCTAGGATAGGCCTACTGACCGCTTTCATCCTCTTCCCCTTCTAATCATTCTTCAACCTGGACCTACCTGAACCTAGGAGAGCCCAATGAACAAAGACTAGTACCGCTGTTTCTAAAATATCGCCCTTAAAGTATCACAGATTTAAGTAGCCACAAACATAAACATTAATAACGTTCACTATAAAACTATTGCACTAGTGTAGTCCCTGAAGTCGATCCTCAACACTCCCTAATTAAAGAGATGAAGGATGTGCATTTGCAGATGCTACTAGTGGAACTGGCGCACTTCATAAGGCTTGCAGTCAGAGCTGTTGTGCACCTTTCTCCCTTACCCTTTCCCAGTGAGTGGAGAGGGATGCTGCCTCGCTTCAGCACAGGACCCCACATTGTAGTTAGAGCAAATCTGACACAGAAAGACTGTAAGGTTGAGAAAAGGTTGCTTTATTATTGAATCTAGATTAAGCTTTAAATGATGTGTCCTTGACCACTACAACAAAAAATGTATTATAGCCCTAGGCCAGTGGTGGCTGGAGATCTTTGAAAGCGGTGGACTGTAAACACTCGTTCTGAATCGTAGTGAGCGAATAAACTCAACTTCCTCCTAAAGATTTTAAGGGAGTACTCCAACCCCTAAGAACTGTTTGAAAAATTTGAGCATAAAAGTGTTTTTGCTGTACAATTCTCATGAACATTTGGTAAAATGCTATAGGTTTTGAAAAATCACTTCTAAATAAAAAACATTTCTTCACTAACCATATGCAACTAAAAACTACCAAACAGTAGGTAGTATGACACAATAGCCAGTGCAAAAATGTTATGGTACAAAATATGGTGACAAAAATATCAATAAACTTAATATTTACTGTCTTACAACCCTATGGAAATAACAAAAATGTAGACTGCATAATTATTATCATTCAAAACATTGGAATGTCAACAGTATTGAAAATAAAAACATAAAATATTGATACACTTAAACAAATGGGAAACAGCAAACATATTAATATCCAACATATCAACTACTATAATATTATTACAAATACTTTAAAGATTACGTAAACACATAAAATAGCATAATACAGCACAAAATACATAAGTTGAACAAAATTATATAAATACAGCATTTAGAAAATAACACTTTAGTTAGAGTCTTACATTTACAGTAATACTTAAAAAGTGCCACCTAACTACAACTTTAACCAATTTAAATGCAAACTTGTTAAAAAATAGGAAAACAGAACTAATTAAAAAGAGTATGCAAGGAAATGCCTGTTTTTTCACAGTCACTCCCTATTTTGGACTGATGCTGCTGGTTTTTTGATGCTGAAAGTCCACTGAGTTCTGCCAAACAGGGTTCAGTGGCAGGGCTCTGAGCCTTAAAAGTATATGTCTAACTGGTCCACCCACAATTGGCATAAGTTAACTTACTTATAACTCCCTAGTATACGGTACCAAGGGTAGCCATGGGCCTGTATGGTAAGTGTCTCTCATGGACTGCAGCACTTATTGTGCCACAAGTGTGGCAAAGAAAAACATAATCCCCAGCCCGCCCTTTTAGGCTGGCAGGGCAGTTTTAAATTGCTAACTCAACTTTGCCATTTAAACCAATGTCAAAGTCCAAACCTTCCTTTTGAATTTTTAGAAGCCACCACTAAGGCAGGACTACTGAGCCCTAAAGGCAAGGTGCATTATATTAAAAAGATGGACGTATGTTTTATTAACTTTACATGTCCTGACAGTAAAACCCCCAAATTGTCATTTTTACTGTGGATAAGCTCGTAGCCCCTTTGGCGAGTATGAAGTTGGATGCTGACAACTCAGCAGTGCTAACTTCCAAATGGGACCACTAAACATGGGGGCATATTAGCAAAACCGGCGATAAAATTATCGCCGTTTTAGCGGCAGGAAACTGCCGCTAAAAGGCGATAATGGGCTTGCTAATATGCGTTATAGAATTCCAATAGAAGCCCAGGTTAGATGTCCTGCACATCTAACCTGGGCTTCTATTGGAATTCTATAACGCATATTAGCAAGCCCATTATCGCCGTTTTAGCGGCAGTTTCCTGCCGCTAAAACGGCGATAATTTTATCGCCGGTCTTGCTAATATGCCCCATGATTCTTCAAGGTATCAAACTAATCATTTAATCAAACCCAACTTATTGCTCAAGTCGAATTCAATGTAACTTATACACAAATGGCAACCTTAGAAAATTCTGAGCTGGGGCGAAAATTCGCCCCGACCAAATGCACAGCTAAAGTCGCCGAATAGGCTGTCTTCTCTTTCGAACAGATTTATCCATATATTCCAACGTAATCCATGTTATTTAACACCGTAGTTCAACTTATTTTCCACATTTTTACTCTCTCCACACGCGGAATGTTGCTTGCCAATTTTCAAGATTTCTAATGTTTAAGCTGGGCCATCCGAACCTCTAGCAAAAAACACGAATGATGCAAATTCGTCTTGAGGCAGTGTTGTTTATTTAAAAACCCAATGCATTTCGGGCAACTGGGTGCCCTTCGTCAGGGGTCACTACAATAACAGATGAAAAAAGCCAGTGTTACCATTTAAACCTCAAATTTTGTCAATGTAAATACGTTGATATACAATTAATTTAAATGCTGGACATGATTTCACATACTTGTACGTGATTATTACAATAACAGTGTACATCCGTAAAAACTAAAAACCAACAGCTGACGGGAATCTGAACCAATCTCCTATTGCGTTCTCTCTTTCAATCATGCGGCTCCTACACCCAAATTTCCCCGTTCAACTTATCATTCATTCACTGTATAAATACATTCTACTTGATCCCCCTATCACTCTGTGCTGTAACCTACATTCGCCTGCATCCCCCCCGCAAACTCTACATTCCCAACCCCATTTGCAATCACCCTCTTAAAACGCTCCTCATTCTAAATACTCTCCTCCACTCCCTCTCAGTCACCTGTTCAACAAAATTCAAAACTTAGCTTGCACGGTGCTGTACCATACTCACTCTCCACTTCTTTCACACACGCTAACACATCATCATTCAACCCATACATTTCTAACAACTCCCTAACTTTTTCAATCGCTCCCGCCCCAACTATTAGTTAACAATACTCCAATCTTTAACAACAGAGTTTGTTATTCATCTGGTGCCGCTTGGGCATGGCATCATACCAAATAGCACGCATTCTGTTTGAAATATGGATGAATTGTATAAATGAACATTACAGGTGTGCATTCCTACCTTTGAGAACCTTAGAAAATTGCCACTTTGTTGCCCAAAGTCTCCAGTAGCTATTCATGGTTGCACACAGGCTTCTGGACTTGAGATAGCCTTCTGTGGGGGAAGATGAGAAACTTTGATAAAAAATGGTAAAGTATCCTTGTAGGGAGGGGTAGGATATCGATTGGACCAAAGTGAGCTAAGTTTGTCTGAAACATATGGCCCATAAAAATGCATTTGAAAGGGCAAGATACAGGAGGTTTATTCTAGTGACAAATGGAGAAGCAGGTCCTTGAGTTCCTTTGTGAAGATTTGGTAGGTAGGTCAAGTTCTGATTGACAGGCGGTGGCGGGGGGGGCGTTGCATTTCCTAGGTTCATTTCCTGCAAAGGATTGTTTCCATTTCTATAAAAACAGTCTTAGAACTGTTGCCAGGAGCAATGGGATAATGTGGATGATGCTCCAACCAGAGCACTGTCAGGCATAATGTTTCAGAGGAATAGATGGACAGTTTCCCAGAGTAAATGGTAACTTTACAAAAACACACAATCAGCCACACTTATGGGGAAAATTAAAGGGACTCAAGATGATGAAACTCATTCATCGAAAGAAGGTCTACCACTGTGATGCCAAGGCCACTCACAAAGGAATGCACACCTATATTCGAATTTGACTCACCATAACAAAAATATGATACACTGTAAAAGCAGAGTTTCACTGGGAGCAGCCTTGAAAGGCAACATACCAAAGCATAATTTCTGTTTCACTTTAGATAGCTCATGTATTTATGTTGGCAAGGTTTTTCTGACTTATTAGTAAGCATTTTACATTCTAATAAGCTGTGTTGTACAGTTAGGCTATCCCACGTTTGTTCCAGCAGCCCCTTACTGAAAGTGGTCTATGTCCTGCAAATATATTGTTTAGGGAAAGGTTTCATAAGTCTAACTGTATGCAGCACTAAATTTATGCCACGGCCCTTCTCGGGAGGCCACTGAAGCTTGCACCACCCATTACCCTGCCAGTGCTGCCAATGACAGTACCAACACAATTCATAACAATTGCACTCCTACAAGTGTGACTATTCAGGCTAATTCTGGCCACCCAAAGTTAGACAAGAATTATTCATTTTCAATTTATATTGAATTGTTAAACACTGTTGTTGTTCTAATCTTAAAATTAGACAGACAGCGCCACCATGTGGTATGTAGTCATTAGTGCCGGTGTTGGGATGAAGTGCCGGCACCGAGCACAGGAAACCACTGGCTCAAATTAAGCACTGAACTGTTGACATAATGAAGAAGGATATGAATCTTCATCCCTTTGCCCCCCCCAGTCTGACAGATTATGTCCCGACCAATGTAACATGATTTCTAGCACTCCATCAAGGCCTGAATTCTGCCACTGTCCCCCTCACCTTTGAGTAGTGAACTTTGTGCCACTGAGCCTTTAATTTTTTGTGCTTCCTGCCTACCTGCAATACTGGGCAGCTAAAGCTGACTGCCTACAATGCACTAGAGCTCAGCGCAAAGAAATACTAGGAAATGGAGGACTACCACCCCATCTGTCATGCTCCTGCTTCATTCCCTCTATCTTGCCTCCTCATTTCCGCTCTTGTTCCTTTTTCAGTATCCCATATTCCCATGTACCACTTTGGTCACCCTTAGAATGCCATAAAGCACTATGAGATCACATCACATCTGATAAGTGGCACTGTGGGTATGCAGATCAGCTATGTGACACCAATGTGACAAGTTCAGATCTGTTTATGATGCCACAAGTGAATGCCACAGTCTACCAAATGAATTCCGTTGAGCTACAGTCAAGAGACTCTGATGATAGAATTGCACAACTGCCTCAATCCATTTCAGGTACCTTAAAGGGCCCTGGCTGCCTGCGAACAAATAGATTCAGTGGGACATTAGTGAGACAGGGAACCCACCTTATATTTGCAAATAGACCTAAACGAAAGGCAGAAATGTGTGCTGACTAGGCTCCGTTTGAAAACTATACATTTCTTATCTGCTTTTCCTATTCAAGGCTCATGGTTTGCATCACTTCCCGTTTGTCCCTGTGACAGTTGTTCACCCCAAAGCACTATGCACTTTATCCTATTTTGCAGATTTTATACCCCTCAGAGGAGGCAGTTAATTCGCCCACTATTACTTGCAGCAGGGATAAGAAATCATAAATTGGCAATGGAATACTTGCTTTCCCTAGGAACAAATGAGATTATATATGGCATTTTAAACTATCTTTTTATTGTTTTTAAGATTTGTGGTAAATACTAGGCATTTTTATAATCTGAAATCTTTGTATATGTGGATTTGCTGTTTCTTTTAATGAAAATATGTGTGTGTAGTCTTTTATGGCTCTTCTAGAGTCGAATAAAGTACTTTGATTGATTGATAGTGAGACAGCACGGTCTGCCACATAAGATGACAAGATCTCTAAAACATGATGAGCATAGACATCTTTTATAAAGTTGTTTGACTTATCCTTTGTGTATTGGCTATAATAGTGGTTTAAAAGATGATGCAACACGTAACCGTGTGCATCAGTATCAGAATGCAGCTTCCTAATAACCCCATGTGGAGGGAACTACACCTCACCATCACCATTGACGGTATGCTTGGCACAACTGAGGCTAATCGACCACAAAGTATAAACTGTTTGTGGGGTATAACCAACTGTAACCCCACCCAAACCTTAGGGAGAGTACAGCATTCTGCTAGCATATAGGACTAAGGAGATGCAAATGCCAGAACTTTGGGGTCTCATCAGAAGCAGACGAGGTTCGAAACCAGGTGGAGAGGTGTGGTGCAGCGGCCAGGGCAGCTGACTTCGGAGCACAGGCTTCACGGTTCGATCCCCGGCTCCGGCGGCAGCTCAGCTCAGCACCATGTGACTCTAGGCAATAGCTCACTTAATTTCCACGACAGCCCCCAGCGCCTTGAGACCCGTAAGGGTGAGTACCTGCGCTATATAAAAACGGACTTACATTTTTTTTTTAGGTGAAGGGAATAGCTGGCTGGCCTACTTCTAGTACGGAACCGCCATCCTCATTTATGGAAAGAATGAAAGGGCCCCCCATGAAAGTATCTGAATTGTGCTACAGTCCAGCAGATACACCTTGGATAGAGAGAATGAACCATCTACAAAGACGGATCTTGAATTCTTCTGCTACATCTTCAAAGAGTGTGGTGTGAAATTAACCAAAAGAAGGGTTCATACAGAGTGCTTAATTTGTAAATTAATAAGTGCCAGGGCCCAAGGAATTTCTTAGGAGGCCACTGCAGCTTCCACCATCTACGGTCCATGCCAGCGCTGCCAAATTCTTATATCAACGACACCCATTTACCATTACAATTGTACAAATGTGAAAATTGGGACTATAATAGGTTATCCAAAGCTGTAAGAATGGCCTGAGCACCATGGTATTATTACTTTTGTAATCGTACATTGAATTGTTAAACACTTTACTCATGTGCTTTTATAAAAACATACTAACAGCACCAGCATATGCTGGACTGTCATAAATATGTGCTGGTGTTACAAAATAAGTGCCGGTGCTGAGCACCTGCAAACACCAGCACAAATTAAGCACTGTTGATACATCAGTAATACAGAGGCTTCTTAGAATGTGTGTCAAAATGAGGCAGCACGAGCAGATGTTTCAAATCCATTAGAGTGGTTTTCATATCACAACCAGCTTTCTTAGACGCAGAGGAGACTGTCCTCACTTACACCACCATGGCTTACTTCGCTCAAATCGAGGACACCAATGCGTTGGTGCATGTCTTCTTCTGTGGTTATGATGAGGTGCTCATGTAAATTGATGTGGGAGGACATACCAAACCTGTACTGATATACATCTTCAGGATCTTGTGGTAAAGGAAACAGCCTTGCCTCAGACCTGTAGGGTCTCAAAGTGTCCCTCTGACCCCAGGAAGCCACAGGTTTCAGCTGCCTACTCGCAGTAGCGGCTGCTACCGGACAGGGGTGGTGGGGGAATGAATGTAACAACAAAAAAAAACACTTAGCTTTAACGGCCAGCCGCCGCCTCTACTCCGTCCTCTGACCTCGTCCTCTTCATTTTCCTGTCCCGGCCGGCAGCAGTAGGAAGCACCCGGGCAGACAGGCTCCCCTGAGCCACTCATAATGCTGCAATGCAGTGTTGTGATTGGTCTGAGTGCCGTGGATCGGCTCTCAGACTGGAACAGGGAGCCTGTGCATGTTTCTGACCAGGCTGTGCAATGCAGCCTGGTAGGAACAAGCAAAGTGTGCATGAATTGTTTGGTCGGCCCAAGAGGGCCATCCAAACAGTTCATGTGCACTTAGGGAGTGCACACCACTCCTCCCCTGCTCTGGCCAGTCCCGCCCCACCACTGACTGCAATAGGGAAAATAAAATGATAATAACGATACGTTATTATCATTTTATTTTTCCTTTTGAGCAGTGGGGCGACGCTCCTCCGCCTTAGCGGAGGAGCCGCCACTGCTACCCGCCCACCACCTCTTGGCAGTGCAAGAGCCTCCTATATTCCCTCATTACAGCATTGCTGCCTCGGCCATCTCTTCCACTGTGTGAGGTCAGCATTTTTAGGTGTTCCTCCACATTATTCTGGTTTAAATATCGGCCTATCATATATTAGGATCATAATATTGGCTCTGGAAATATTGTTATGGTGGAGTCAATAATAGAAAATCCACACTTTCACTGACAATATTTCCAGAGTCTACTTTATGTTCACGATATATGGGTAGGTCGAAATTTTGGGGGTCGATAATGAGATATGCAACCAGAGTGTGTCTCCAACAATCCGGCACGACAACCACTGCACATTGTTTTGTGGAATGCCACAGCAATGAGGTGCAAATGGTGCCATGAATCACAAATATTTGTACGTGAAACCACAAAACCCTACTAGGGTGGCATGCGATCAAGAGGCACATTTATTAAACTTTCACACAACACAGGGCAGCGAGCAAAGGTGCTGCACTGCGTTGCGTGAAAGGGACAGATCAGAAATGCTTCATGTTTACTAGGCTATAGAGCGTTTCTGTTGTTTCCTAGCATTGGGGCACTGTGTGCAACCTAGAACCGACGCAGGCACCCTTGCACGATACTGCAAGGGTGCCTGCGTTACAGGCAGGATTGTTTTTGTGCAGGAAGGCACACCTTCCTGCACAAAAACAATCCTGAGAGGCATTTTCCTCTTTCTATGTGTGCTGCAGAATAGTGAGGAGAAACAAAGATAGTTCTCCATTGTTACGTCTCACTGGGGAAGGCGTAGGTTTACTAGCATTAGGAAATTTGGAAATACCTCAAAATCCAGGGGTGGATGCATGGGAACGCCCAAGTTCCACCCATGGGACGCCTCCAGCTTGAAATGTAACGTAACGCAGCACAAGCATTGCCTTACATTCCTTTACAAAGCCATGCAAGGCTACCCAAAAAGGTATAGTAAATATTACCAAAGCCTTTGCCTTGTTCTGGCACCGCCTTGCGTGAAGCAAGGGCACTGGACACGCTTTATAAATATAGGCCTTAATGTTTAGACTGGCGCAAAACTCGCACAATTAAGGGCCTATATTTTGGTAATCCAAAACAAAGTACGCATGGTTAAGAAAATGTCTGTCAGGCTCTGTGAAGAAGGTGTTACTGCTATAATAAACATTATACATTTTCTGCTGTTGCTGTTAAAGTTATCGACGCGAAGTTGTTAGGAGCAAACTCTGAATATAACTAGACATCTTACAGCTTTTGGGCTGTAGAAAAAAACATCAACGGGCTACACAATTCACAAACAATAAGAGTTAATTTCCATCTATTATCAATGCAGCTAATTGCTCTCCATTGTTCCAAGTGCTGCCTGCATACACGGCTTGGATATTCAGTTAATGACCGGCGCTGAAAATATCGCCAATTTGTTTTAATAATTCAGAGAACAGCTGCACGTGAAGAAGTGTGTGAGTTGCAGGCCAGAACGGAAGTGGTTCAAATATAAATCATTACTTGAGCGAGACAGCGGGGGAATAATGAGGCGAGATATGGGGACATTGATAAACAAGGTAAACAAGTCTGAATGGCAGATTTTGAATGCAGCCCAGTTAGATATTCCATTGTGAAAGAAGAAAGGGGAAGTGGGTGACACTAGCAAGGGGAAGAATGGCAGATGATTGGCACAGAGAGCTTTTGAAAGAAAATTCAGACTGTGTCTTGAAATGGGAAAAGAAAAGTGTGGAGGCTGGCAGTAAAAAGTTAGTAATTTCAGACCACTAGGTCATACGAATGTCTTTCAGTCAAGAAAGCTGGGACTTTTCAACTGACAGTTCTAAGTCATCAGGGGAAGAAAGACTCACCACATTCTAATGGGGGAAAGACCCGGAAGAGGAAGGGTAATGGCAGGGGGGAGAACAGCCAGGAGGAGGGGATAAGGCTATACAATTACACACACACTTAAGGAACACATAAGGACTAGAAAAGGCATTGAAATACTTCTCCTGCTAGGGTTGAGGGAGAAAATATAATCCAAATATAATCGAATTGAACTAGATTGCAGGGCAAAATTGTGACACAGTGCCAGGGATTATTGGACATAAAACATAGGGGCATATTAGCAATGCCTGGCGATAATTATCGCAAAGCGCAATTAGCGCTTGGATAATTATCGCCAGGCATTGCCGGTTTCTATCGCGGAGTTAGCGTGCAATCAGCAATGCTAATCTCCAAAGCGATAGAAACCTTGGAGAACAGTGTGAATATCGCCTGAAAACAGGCGATATTCACACTGTTCCCCAGTTCTGCTTGCTGATAGTGCGAGGGGGACTTAGCCAGGTAATCCACCTCTCATTGGATTACATGGCTAAGTCAGGGTGGGACCAGGTGTAAGCAAACCAGCGCTAAACGTGTTTAGCGCTGGTTCGCTAATCACCGCCCCTGCCTCGCTGATAGGCGTTAGCGACCTCAGCGACTGTTTCCAGTCCCTGTTAGGTGGGGAACGCCTACTTTGCATGCCATTAGCGATAAATATCGCTGGCATGCAAAGCGGCACCCAACCCGGTCGCTATCGCCTACAAGCTGTCGCTAACAGCAGTTAGCGACAGCTTGTTGATAAGGCGATAATATTATCGCCGCTTTAGCGGGAAAAAGTCCCGCTAAAGTGGCGATAATCGCCTTGCTAATATGCCCCATAGTCCTTGTGCAGCCTCCTTCTTCCTGACTTCCGATCTTCCTTCCTGTTCGATCCATGTGATAGTAAAGGGATTACCATATGTTCCTAAATGGATTCTTTACGCCCTGAATGCACAGTCAGTGCTCCATGTTAGTCTATTTTCATACATGACCTGATTCAGGCAGCGGATTCCCGATTTCTGAAGCCAAAAATGGCTTTATTTTTGGTGTCTCCCGCCTAAAATTGCCTTTACCTTAATACCGACCAATGGGGAAATACATTTTGCCATTTAGTTTTTTCAGAATTTCCCACTTCCCAGTTTGAAAATATCAGCATGTGCGCATTTTCTACATTCAGAACATTCCAACCAACTGCCACTACCTACCCAGGGTTTGAAAACTTGGAAACTGGCCAATTTATTCTATATTTATTATGTAGACCGTTCCCTCGACTCACCAGAGTAAACTTTTCACTCCAATAAAGCAGTCATACATTTCCTTACACCTATCTTGGTTCCTCCATGCTTCCATGCTCTCTCTAGGTATGCAACCTTAACCACGCAGCCTTTATCATGTGGTACTTATACTCCTTTTTGAGGAAATTTAAAGGGCAGGACTTGGCCACGCAGGGAAGCTATTTTTTGTAAATGACATAAGCACTTGATTATGTGTACATATATATAAATATATATTAATTGAAGAAACCAAAGGTTAAATGACAATATAGTTAGGTATGGTAATAAGATCTTAGCTTACCACCCCCTCTTCTGCCACCTCTCCCAGAAATTCACTGAAAAAGACAATGGTTAATGTGACGTTACAGATAGGTCTTGAAATGATATAAAAACTGACGATTCAAAAACAAGAAACCTTTGAAATTTGCCAGTTATAATTTACTGAGCTAACTATAACTTGGATCTTGCCATGCACTGGTTATGACCTCACATATTACATCACTCATGAAATGTTAAATTGCAAAATTGATGACATCACTGATTGTTAGAAATGGGGTTTCTGGTTGGCTAGGGTATGCACCTCAGACAGACAGAACCCACCACTCTAATCAGGGTAAGGGAGTTAGACAATCAAGATAACCCCTGCTCACCTCCTTGGTAGCTTGGCAGAGCAGTAAGGCTTATCCCAGAGGCAATGTGTAAAGCGTTTGCGCAACACACACATACACACACACACACACACACCAGTGACACACTAGGCACACCACAAAAAGAGACTCCACAAGAAATTATATAAAAATATCTTTTGTATTATGCATAAAACACATTAGACCACAATCACATAAATCAATAATCACCTTGCCAACAGGCATTCATGTAGTGCACTGAAGCTATACTTATAAGGTGCACAGGTTATTCCAACATTATAAAAACGACCATTACTGGGAATTATCATGAAGTTCCTGCACATAACATTTAGGGCACGAAATCCAGTAGTTACATGCTCACATCAATCACCAGATTATATTGGGCACAAATTACCGCTTTGTGCTTACAATATGCAGCCGCAGCGCTTCTGCACTTCTCGTATGGGCTGCACGGTAATTGCGGGGGAGGCGCAGGAGCGGGACCTCCGATGAGGGTTTCCCTCCTGTCCTGTGGCAAAGGTTACAATGGTGTTCCTAATTTCTCAAGGCCCCCGCGGTTGGTCATGCCCCCGGCGGCGGGGAGACCTTGCTGGGTCCCCTGCAGTTGGAATGACTGCAAGGCAGCTGCCCACAACCATGCGGTACAACCACCACAATCACTGTGTCCTTTGCCCAGGTATCAGCGGCTGCCCGTGATCGCACAGGCTGCTTCTTTCCCCAGCTGGTCTGGCAGGGAGAACACAAAGTGTAGGGCAATTGTGGGGATACCTCACCCGGTCCTTCCCCCGCAATCACGGCATCCAGGCAGCTGCCCGTGTCCGTGCAGTGCAGCTGCAAGCCAAACCCTCTCTTGGTTCCGTGCTTCCTCTGGGTGGAGGGGTAGCGTCGCCAGCATTCAGGAATTCTGGCTGAATGCTGCTTTTCCTGGTCGGGGCCGGTCCGGTAGCTCCTTCCTAGCCCGGCCCCTTCCGGGGCTGGCAAAGACCTCGGCAGCTGGGGCTAGTTGTCAGGCAATGCCTGGAGCTTTCTTCGCGCTCGTTCAGCGGGCAAGTGGCTGGGCTCAGATTGCAAGGGCCCTCTCTTCCTCGGGGGTTCACACAGAGGCTCTGTAGTTTTGAAAACAAAGCGCTCAACACGCGCTGCGAGGGACACGCCAGCACTCACCACACGCTGGCTGTGGATCTGAATGGCCTTCTCTCCCCCAGGGCCTCACGATACGGCGTGGCAGAGCCTCTTGTAGTTTTTACCAACCAAGCTCTCAGGGAAGTCCCCCCACGTGAAACACAGAGGACTTCTAGGCAATAAAACGCTCTTGCAGGTTTTTTGTTTTTTTAAAAGATGAAAAAGATGAAGAACAGTCCAGTACTTCTCATTCTCCAGGCAGGAGCAGCCACTGCAGGTTGTCCTACCCCCCACACATAAGGGGCAGCACTCTTCACACAGCTTCTCCAACTCTCCTCTCAGGCAGGTTCCTTTTAGATCCAGCAAGGATCTTTCCTGAAGTCTTTTATCTCCCTGGGACTTCCAACAGGAGGCAAGCACACACAAGCCCTTGGGGATTCTTCACAAGCAGGATACCACAGCAGGGCAAAAAGAGTCAGTCCTTTTCGTCCACCACAGACAGAAGCAGCAACTGCAGGCCAACCCACCCTTCACTTAGAAAAGGCAGCGCTCCTCACACAGTCCTGCCGCTCTTCTTCTTGGCAGGGTCCTCTTGTTCCTGTAAGTAATCTAAAGTCCTGGGGTATTAGGTCTCATACTTATACCCCATTTTGTCATTGTTCTCTTTGCTGTAAGGGTCTCTGAACCCAGTCCAAACCAGTCCTGTCCTCGCTGGTGCAGCATGACCACAGGGGGCGGAGACAGCATTGTGAAAAGGAGACACAGCCTATTCAGGTGCAAGTGAAATTCCTTCCACCACTCTAAATGCAGACCAGGTCTATTCAGCCCAGCTATGAGTCACCCAGGCTAGGCAGGGCACACCTCAACCCCCCTTGTGACTGTCTAGAGTGAATGCACATTCCCAGCTCCTTTCACTCCAATACCAGGCGCTAAATACAGAAAGAAGCCAGAGGCACACACAATGGTAAAGTAAGAAAATGCCCCCTTTCTAAAAGTGGCATTTTCAAACACAGAATTTAAAAGTCACCTTTACCAAAAGGTGCATTAATACATTCTGAGTTCAGAGAGCCTAAACTCCATTTCTCTATCTTGTCCCTAGTGAAAGTTACACCTGTAACAATGTTACAGTGCAGCCCCAATGATAAGCCTATGGCATAGACAGCCTTTCAATAGTGAAAAATGAAATACACAGTATGTCACTATCAGGACATGTCATACACCAGTACATGTCCTACCTTTCACATACACTGCACACTGCCCATGGGGTACCTTGGGCCAAGCTTAAGGGTGCCTTACATGTAAGGAAAGGGAAGGGATGGACCTGGAAAGTGGGTGCACTTGCTAGGGAAACATGGCAGTTTCCAACTGCGTGCGCAGACACTACAGTGGTAGGTCTGAGACACATTCACAGGGCTACTCATGTGGGTGGCACAACCAGTGCTGCAGGCCCACTAGTAGCATTTGATTTACAGGCCCTGGCACACTCAGTGCACTTTACTAGGACCTTGCCAGTAAATCAAATATGCCAATCATGGATAACCAATCATATCACAATTTATACAGAGAACAGATGCACTTTAGCACTAATAAGCAGTGGTAAAGTGCCCAGAATCCTATAGCCAACAAAAAACAGGGTCAGAAAAATAGGAGGCAAAAGGCATAAAGTTTGGGGATAAACCTGCAAAAAAGGGCGAGGTCTAACACAGATGGGTCAGAGAAAAGAAGCACATATAAAGGGTGATAAACGATTTTAGTCACAATATAAACAATTTGTTGGATGGTATCATGCTAATATTAGGATTTGTAGTGTGCTCTAAAGTGATTTGACCCTGTGAGAAATGCTGATCCTCTGCTGGAATTTGATGACAGTTTTTAGAGAAAACTGTTTCCTCTCATGGCTTTCTCATTGAAGTTATGATCGGCGCTCCAGAAGCTAAAATAAGAGCACATCTTCTATATGTTCACATTATCGTCCACTGTTATGTGAAAATAAAATCTGATATTCTGAGTAAAACGTACTTCTAACAGCAGCAATCTGTCAGTTGATTTCCCAGTATTCTACTACAGCTTCACCACAGTGTTCTAATGAACAACTAGAGCGCTAACATTCTGGCCCCGGTTTACTAAGAAATCATGCAATGTAGAGCAGCAAGTAAAGTTGTTTTGTTGCATTGTATTATTGGAAGAGAACAGAACAGTGCCATATCTGCTAAGATTCAGTGCTGTTCTGCTCTCTCCTTGCGCTGGCGCACTTTATGCTTCTATACACCTACACACCCATGTGCCATAGTGTGAGGGTGTGTGCATTGTGGTCCCCACATGTACAAAAGCTCTGCTGCTTTAGAGAGTTTCCCTCTTTGTATGGGTGTTGTAGAATGCAGCACACATGCAATGAGGGGAAAACGAGGAGAAATGTAAATGTTTCTCCTTGTTACAGCTTTCTCAAGAAGGTGGGGTATTTCGACACAAATCCTTATCTACAGCTCTTTGTAGATGGGGATTTGCATCAAAAACCCATTGATGGTTGAAATGGAATACCCATGTACCACCCATGGAATGCCCACTTGACGCAAAGTAATGCAAGGCAGCAAATTACGCAGCTTTGTGTTACTTTTAGTTACAATCCAATCCAAATCGCAATTTGCTTTAGATTTAAAATACCAACAAAGCACTTTGCTCAGGTTTGTGTTAAAAAAGTAATGCAAAAGCAGACTCAAAGCCTTTGTAAATCTGGGCCTCTGTATGTGTGGCAAAACTATGGCTACCCTGAAGCTATCTTGATGCAATAAAAGCTGTAAAACGTCTTGAATGCCATTGATGTGAAATCCACCTCAAGAGCACTCCAAGCCAAGTGCTATTGGAGTGGAAGTTATGATAACATGCCAAGTGCAAGCAATCCCAGGTCTAGCTGCTGGAGGCTATTTTTTTGGTAATTACGATCAGTGCACTGATGTGATTGCTGTAAAAGTGAAAATTAAATGAGACGATTGGCTCATTTTACTTTCATTTCTATCTGTGCTCCGGGGCATATCTCAGCCCATCTGAACACCAGTTTTTATGGGAGAGGTATTGTTGAAAAAGTGAGAATCTTCCCTTTCCAAATGTATCTTTCCCTAGTGGATACCTGCTTGGGGATCGCCAACAGGGGGCAATCCCAAAGCAGGGATCCACTACATTAGAGCCAGGAAGGTATTTTTGTGAGGGAGGGTGAACCCTTGGGCCAGGGCTAATGTTCCCTCCCACCTAGGCATTAAACAGTTTTTCTGCTCTCCTTGGGGAGGTTTGGGGAGTTTGCCCCAAATCTACCTCTCGGGGGGGAGAGGGGTGGAAAACTCACTAAACACCAGGGTTTACCAAGAAAAGGGGTAGGCGGACCAAGCTAGCATGTGCAATGCCTCACCTCCAGAAGGAGCCTACAGTCTTTCCCACCTTCCATGTGGCAGAGTTGGGGTTTGCCCCAATCTTCCCCAAGGGGTAGAAAACGCATTAGGTCACAGAGATTTCTTTTTTCCTTGGGATGAGAGAGGTCCCTTGGGCATGTGCCAGTGCTCCACTACCCAAGTACAAAGCAGTCTTCGTGCCCCCTTGATGAGAAGATTAGGGTTTTGCGCCAATCTACCCCCTGGGGTGAAAGGCCCACTAGACGCCAGGGTTTGTAAACAAAAAGGGTAGGAACGGCTCACCGTGGCTTTGAGCCATGCCACCACACTAGGAGAAGCCTACAGTCTTTCTGCCCCATCCAGGTTTATCCTCAATATGCTCAACAGGAGGGAGAAAGCCAACTAGACACCAGACATTTCTTTTTTCTGTTTGGGAGAGGCCGCCTCTTGGTAAGGTGGAGTGTTGACCCCTCTCCCAACCAAAGGCAATCTAGTCTTTCTATGACCCTTATAGTGACTGATTGGTGGGGCTTGCCCCCAATTGCCCTCTCCTGGGGGTGAAAAGCCCACTAGACACCAGGGATTATAAATGAAAGGGTAGGGCGGCCTTCCATGGCATCAGGCAAGATCCCCCCACCTCACAAGAAGCATACAATCTTTCTGGCCCTTGGTGGGGTAGACTGGGCCTAGAGCCTGCAACAGGTACAGATGAAAACCAAGGCCAGTGAGAGTTCTTCGCCAGGATACCCATTGTTCCTGGTTTGATATGTTCCTGCGCAGGCACTAGCCCAAGCCACACAAGTCGTGTAGCATTTTTAACAGGACAAATGTATGAACGCTGGGTGGTAGGAACTTTGTGGATCTCTGCAGAGTCTGGAAGTTTCCATCTCAGAAATGTGAGGAAAATGTATGATTTTAGTCAAGTTTGAGGTTTGCATGTTGTAGGATCTACACAAAGAACGCCGCCCTGGACTCCCACAGGTGTTTAACTATCAAAAATATTTGGGTTTGGTAGGTTTCCTAAGTCCAGGGCCATATACTGCAGCTATCCCAATGCCAAATTAAGTAACTTTTTTTTACCAGAAATATTGATGTCTCCACATTGAATTTTTGGGCCTCTCTGTCGCGGGTGCTAGGCCTAAACGCACAAATGGAGTCGAGTTTTTATCAGAACAACTGTGGGAACAGTGGGTGGTAAGAATGCTGCATATCCCTGCAGCTTCTAGAACTTTCTAATGTGTTTTTAGGAAACCGTTTTAAGTTCGCTGGGCATTATGAGTAAGAAAATGTTGTGGGATCCATGCAAGTCACACCACCCTGGACTCCCCTTGGTGTCTAGTTTGCAGAAATGTCTGGAAGGTTTCCCTGGGTAGCAGCACAGTCCAGGCCATAATACACAGCTACTCACTTTGCAAAAAAGGGTCAGCTCTGTGTGGAAAAAATGGATCTGTCCGTGTTGAATTTTGGGGCTTTTCCTGTTGCGGGCACTGTGTCCACTCACATAAGTAGGATTCCATTTTTTATCAGAACAAATGTGGGAATGCTGGGTGGTAGTAACTTTCCCTTACAGAAATATGAGAAAGATGACGGATTTTTGCCAAATTTTGAGATTCGCAAGGCCGTAGAGGAAAATAATGTTTGAAGGATACACACACAGCACACCATCTTGTGAGTCCCTGGGTGTTTTGTTTTTCGAAATTTCTGGGTTCAGTACCACCTAATAATCCCTTAATGGGAGAAATTCTTCAACGCCTAGGTATTGGCACCACATCACCTATAGGTCTAATGACAACATACATTGATGTAATAACATTAGATACTTTAGACGATTAGATAAGTGTTCCAAAGAATTAATTGGAAACTTTTTATAACATCTTACAGGGACATAGATGAATATCTTGAGGGTATACAGACAGTCATTATTTCACAACATTTTCCTATAGTGGAACTCAGTAGATGGAAACTGCAGTATGAAAAGTATGTCATTTTTAAGATTGCAATCACATTTTAACATAAATATAAAAGTAAAATAAAATATTTGTCTCGTATATCAAAATGTGTAGAGAGTCTAAGACGTTACACTAGTCTTTGCCTATCGGTTCACCAGCCAAAAAAATGGATTATTTAGAAGAATGTATGAGAATAGTGAGTTGAAAGGGAAGAAAAACAGGTTGTATTTATGCGAAAAGTACCCCAAGAGTAGGCGATGGGTGGATCTCCAGTATAATGAGGAATAAATTGAAGGATATGATCATATGAAAAGAACTGAGGAATATAAAAAGTTGAAATAAATACAGGCACTAAGTCAACAAGCCTACCTACCTGTCGGAGGTAGGAGAATTTGGAGGGTAAAGAGAGAGGAATGGAGTAAATATTGATCGATTGTTCAGAGCAACCTCCCTATTCAAATTTAAGGGTTCACCAAAGAGACATGGGGTCCCCTTTAGAACACATGATGAAAGTGTTCCCTGGAAACAAGGCCAGGATAGAAAAAACATTGTAAAGAATGGCATAAGGCAACATTAAAACATGCACATGCCTGGCCCCAAGATGGCACATTTGATAGCACAATATTAATTCACATGACCACCTTTTTCCAAAGCAAATATACAGGGTCAAAATTGGAGAAAAGGAAGGCCACTTTGGCCCTAAGGCTGTTTACCAAGACCATATACCCCTACAACCACACTTGAGACAAGGTCTGTGAAACCAAGAACTGTCTCTGGCTCTATCAAGGAAGATGACATCATATAGGTGCCTACTCGGTTTGTAGACAAATGGCCCCCATAATGTAGGCTTTGCCCACCTGACAGTACCAACCGTTATTCCCATGATAAAACTATAACTGCACCCCCTCAGGATTGGGCGCTGGGAGAATTAATATCACAAGACACACTGCAGATAACAGAACAGATAACCTTGTCACTGCATCACTCAGCTCAGGCTGCCGAGCTAGTAGCATTAGTAACAGCCCTCAAACAGGGACAAGGAGAAACAATAACAGTGTATTCGTATTTAGCCTATGTCACTATGACAGTGCACTCCAGCACCATGCGGTAGAACAGATGTGGGTTCCTCAATTTTGATGGAAGCCTTGTCATGCAGCGCCTCCTCCTAGAAGACTTAATACAAGCCTTGACGCCGCCACATGTAGTCACAGTGGTGAAGTGCGTAGTCCACACTAATTCTAATGTTGCAAAAAGTAGAAATAAATTCTTATTAATAAAGAGAAGTCCCAACCGTGGAGTTATAGTTCAAACGCTGAGGTTGTGCTCGTCCAGACCAAGCACTCTTAAACTATACTGCCTAACACTATAGATGACAAGTGAGTCTTCCACTTTGTAATTCTCTGTCTTATGTAACATTTCTTATACATTGATTTACGCATGTGTGATTGATTGTCTCTATGTAATATAGGTGTGATGTAACGTGTTTTGACACCCTACACTAATATGAGTGGCGCTACAGAACTAATTAAATGCATCTGAGAGATAGTGTTTATGGAGACTTAAGGGGCACTATTGAAGGGTGGTAGTGAGGGGATCCATGGAAGAGGTGGTCATTGGGGAGTGCCAGCAAACATTGTCCCACCAGGCTCCACTAGCAATAAAGCCAGACCTCGTGTCCATTGTGATGCCAAGTTTGCTGCTAATTTTCTGGTCCATGAGGTAATACCCCGGTGGGGCATTCCTGAGGGGATCAGATTCAACATTGGCGCACACACTTCTGTCAATAATATTTTCTCCCACCTCACCGCTTTGTTAGGAATGACACATATTCTTGTTCGCTTACCACCCCCAAAGTAATGACATCCTGGAGTGCCTCAATGGCCTCCTAAAAAACAAAATAAGTACATTTTAGTAACATTGGAAAAAAACTGGTTGTACTGCCTACCACTAGCACTGTTCACCTTGAGAAACACCCCAGGGTCAGACCACCCTTTGACCCCACCTCAGATGGTGACAGGGAGAATCATGAACACAGTTGTGCCACTAACTAGTCAGAGGTTCCAGACTGAGAGTGCGCCTAAAGTAGTACAAACTGAAATGTCTGATTATTTGTCTCAGCTAACAGGAGTGTCAAAGTTTGCCTCTAAACAGGGTACACATGTAGCTGACATGCACGTCAAGCCCCTCCAGCTGACACCCCTCCAGTGCATGACCAACAGACACCCTTGCCATTGGGAATGCCAATTAACCTTGAGAAACTTTCTCAAGTGAAAGAACCCTAAGTTTCATGGACCCTTTCATGTAACAGATAGCACAGCTACTGCAGTGAAAATTTGTGGTCACAAGCCATGGATCTCTCTCTCTTCAACATCTGCCCAGCCCCAGCTGTGCCATCCATCCCTTCAGACACTGAGCAGGAAAAGAGGAGGGAGAACAGGAGAAACAACCAGAGTAAAGCATCCCTCTGCTGCCACACTAGGAGACAATATGCATTTCAAGTTATGTATTTCATTTTTGTTTTTCCTCCTCAGTGTACTAATGCTTTTAGCCTTCATGTATTTCTATTTCCTTTATCCTACATCAACTATTATATGCATGCGCAGAACTGCTGATATTGATACACATGTATAGTATAGGCACATCCACGTCTAACACACGCTGTTACATGTACTCCCTTATTCGCCATGCTGCCGCAGTAGACAAATTGCATTATCCTAAAGAGGTATCCCAAAGCATTTACACACTGTCTCGTGCACCTGTTTTTATGTAGAATAAAAGCACAGCTGCAACCAACGCACGTTAGCCCTTTTACTGCGTGAGTTAACAAAACTAGATTTGATACCATTCCTGAAGTACTACAGATCTTGACAGATAGACTAGCGAAAAGAGATCAGATATCAAGAATGAAGAAAGCAGGTCATAATAGAGAGAGGATAAAGTGGGAAAAAAGTTGATGTTAGACCGGGGTATCTTAGGGGTAACTCAACCGCCGTCAGGATGTAGTAGCTAAAAGGCTAAGCCACCACCCGCTGATTGTGCGGATAGACCCGGTCTCAGCATCGCAGGTTCAGAGTATGCCCACAAATGGCATACTGGAACCAAGTTCACATGTAGAGCAATATCATCATGGAATGGTACTGAGTCAGACAGTCCTTTAAGATTTGATAAGATAATAGGACAGTGTCAACAAATATGGGATGTGAATGTACAGAGATATACACGGACATGAAATAACGCACACCCTAGAATAGCAATTAAATTAATGCAATATTCTCTTTGTTTCAGAGGAAATGGGACAGTGGGAGTAACCTCAAGTGCAGTACCACCATATGCAGTGCCGATATGCAGAGAGGCATCACCAGCCTGATGAACCACTGTTGGAAGTGTTGGGCCAGGCTCCACATGCAACTAGCCCCAAACTGGAATGGCCTCTGTTTGCTTGTGACTCTACACCCCCCTCCCTGGTGATACATGATCATTCCATGAGCCGTCCAACGACCTTGCTTCAGCATCACCGGAAGAAAAGAGCTGCAGAATACTTTGTCATTGCAGTTTGGGAAAACGTCTCATATGAACTCAGACTATTCAATGACAAATGTGGTCATAAGTACCGTGGTGGCAGTCATTAAGGTTGCCACCGGAGGGTTGAGCTGGGGGAAAGTGGAGACGGTCTGGCTAGGCCCAGATGTGGTTTGCAAGCCCCCTGTGAGCTCCCCCGTACTTGATTTTGAAGTAGAATTAGAATTAAAGTTGATAGTGATGGCCATGAAGGGGGGTGTGTGAGTGCAAGAGGACAATGGGACATTGGCTGAGGCCATTTAGGCATTGCATGACCTACACAAGAAGATGGTCGAAGAGGGGGGTGCTCAAGATGAATGGGTCAAGGGCTGGTTTGAATGTGCTGTCCTGGATTTTGGGGTTGTTCAAGACCTTGTTGCCTCTGATTGTTGTGTTGCTCTTGACATATCTTATTTTTCAGGTGGTAATGGCATGCTGCAAGAGAATGACAGCTAACAGGAGCATTTATGGTTAGGAAGAGTGCTGGGGATGTAAGGAGACAGAGTAGTGAGTATGAAGTTATCCCCGTTGAAGATGGGAGGTTAGGAGAGGTAGTTGAAAAAACAACTAGGGGGAATGAAATAGGGAAATATGGGATACATTATATAAAGACCCACACTTATTTAAGGCCTAAGACCCCCAGGTGAATCTTTCAGGTTAGAGATAGTTTTGGGCCCCTGTAAGCAACACAGGCCAGGTCCATGCAAAGAAGCAGCGACATGATGAAAAATAATGTGTTTTGCAGAAATAAACAGGTCACATCATATGGTAAAGGTCAGGAAACATCTTGTGGTTAGTTCAAGTTGAAATGTGCAAATTGGTTATAGGTGACACACCATCACACGGGCACATTACCAGCTCAGACGTGGAATAACAATTATCTGGAAATCCTACCATCAACGGTAGCATGTTTGCCCTGAATTGAGTCAAAATAAACCTCTGCTGGTCATTACATACCAGGGTCAAATATGATTTCAAACCCTCCTGGGGGGACATTCTATTATAGGCAACTACGGATGGTTTTATTCCCTCAGCCATCCATCTCCTTTCTATTGCGGTGTTCTGGGCTCGCTGTTTCAGCTGTTCTTTACCTATTAATTTACTAGATTCCTGATTGGAAAAAAGTTTTGATAAACCAATCGCCTCATATGTGGATTTGACATATCTCAGCCAATGGATATCCATCGCGTGGTCTAAGTTCATTACATCGCTGAGTATTAGTTTATTCAAACTAGTTTCCTCATGCGTCCAGATTGAATGCCAAAGCAATTTAGGGGCTATCTTCAGCCTATCGGCGATGTACGGGATTTCCAATTCAGCGTGAAATACATAGTTCGACGTGCTGGTGGGGAGGGAAAGGATGCATTTAAGAAATGAGTCCTCAACTCTTTCGATACTTTGTATATTGACCATTCCCCAAACCCCAGCACCATACATAAGAAGCCACTGCCACTGCTTTGCTTGTGTATATATTAAGGAGTTCCCTTTTCGCTTTAAAGCCCAGTTTCTTTATAAATGTGGATATCCCATTAGTGGATTTCTTCATTTGCGCACATCTGCTGGCTACCATTAGGGGCCACGAGTTCTTACTATCAAAGAGTATCCCGAGATAGCAGAAGGTAGGTGATTCACTCAACTTATGTCCTTCTGCGTAGAAGGCAGGTTTTGTCTTGGGTTTGGACCCATATGTCATGGTGTAAGTTTTAGAACCATTTACTTTCATGTCCAGTCCCGCCATGAAATTGATGTAATCATTTATAAGGGCTTGTAACCCCCTCCCAGTTCTAGCAATTAATACAGCATCATCTGCACATAGTAGGACTGGAAGGGGACAGGAACCCAGCATCACTGTGTCCCTAGCAGATTGAGTTAGGCCCGATTCTACCTGATTCGTATAGAGCAAAAATAAAGAGAGGGCTAAAACGCAACCCTGCATGACCCCTCTTTTGATGTTAAAGCTGGCCGAACACTCACCCTCCCTTCCAAAGCGAACATGAGCATGTGCATCCATATACAATTGCCTTATGTAGTTGATAATTCCTGCTTCAATCCCCAAGTCCTCCATGATTTTCCACAGCCTTGAGTGCGATACGCAGTCAAAGGTCCGGACAGATCCATGAAGGAAAGGTATAGTGCCCCCTTTTTTGCCACTGTATACTTTCCTATGATGGTGCTTAAGTTCAGGCATTAATGGACAGTGCTCAAACCTTTTTTGAAACCAAATTGGGTACCCACCAATATGTTATTTGCTACTGCCCAATCTTCCAATCTGTTGAGCGGGATATGCCCCATAACCTTCGCAGTGGCATTCAGCAATGATATTGGACAATAATTTTGGGGTAGGGATTTATCGCCTTTTTTGTAAATCAGGATAATGATCGAAGTTTTCCATGGGGGGCGGACCAAGCGCTATAGCAGAGTTATAAACATTTGTGAGCAGCGGGGACCAGAGATCTGGCTGCTCTCTGTACAAGTCTAAGGGGGTTCCGTCTGGACCTGGGGCCTTCCCTTTACTACTCTCATCTAGCGCTATTTCTACTTCATGCAGGGTTACAGGTTGACAAGGGTGCTGTAGGGTAGTACAGCCATGCATCTCTGAGTTCCTAATGCTTTGATGTGCTGCTTGGTCGGCTCCAATCATCGGGTGGCCTTTGTACATAGCTGAAAAATAATTTACCCAGACTTCCTCTGCTATGTGAACCTCAGTCGACGGCTCGTGTGGTCCCTTAAAATAACTGTTATTTATTACCCTCCAGAAGGATTTCCAGATCACATCATATGGTAAAGGTCAGGAAAAATCTTGTGGTTAGTTAAGTTGAGCTGCTGCACAGAAAATAGGTCATAATTTCTCTCAGTCCCAGGAAACTTGACAGAACATTTAGTGGAGTTCAGATGAGCCATCATACCAAATAAGTCACAATTAGGACATAAAAATAGGTCACCACAATTTCCATCTGCTAGAGGAATGAGCCATGATGCACCAATCACATAAGAGCTTACTTCCTTTGAAGCGCTGAGGTCTTTTACACCTTTAGCTTGAACACCTACATAGGAAGAAATATCAAGTATTTCACCCTGCCTTAGTACATACTGATGCACATGTGCATGCTTCTGCCGAGATCACACCCAAAAGTCAGGTAGCTGGTCACTCGCTTCTGTAGAAACCACGGCTGCACAATTAACCGACTAGGGGGCATATCATAAACAACATGAGATATACATCGCAACGCGCGGTCAGCGCGATTCTACATATCGCCGGCTATCGCTGGAATGCATCGCCTTGTTAGCGCGCTATCAACAACGATTAGCGCCTTGGCGATATGAAATCCAGCGATAGCGGCGAAAACCCCCAACAGCGCTGCAAATCCAGCAATAATTTTGTGAGATAAAGCATAAACTCGCTAATACGGCCCAGTGGCCTTAACCATGCAATCCACCTCTCATTAAACATATGGCTAAGTCAGAAAAATAGCAGACGTTAAATACCTGCGATAAAGGGTGCATAGCGCGATTCTTCTTGGCGCTTCGCGGGTCTGCTGCAGGCTTGTTGATATGGCGAAGCCGTGTTAGCGGCTATTTCCATGTTGTTTTGCTCCGGAACGCCTACTTTGCATGTCATTAGCGATGGCATGCAGGGCGATAAAAAACCAGCAGCTAACTCGCGGAAATTAGCGCTAACACGGGTTAGCGCGATCTTGTTGATAAGGCGTTGTAAAATTACCACGTTAGCGGCACGAAAGTGCCGCTAACCCGGCGATATTGGCCTTGCTGATATGCCCCCAAAATGGCTTGGTGAAAAAAACCACATTAAAAAAGGTCAGATAAGCTTCGCCAATCAGTGTTGAGCAGGATATAACCACGCGCTGCACAGTTAGATAAATATATCTTTGCTCTGCTTAAATTCTGAGACCCACGTAGGGGGGTTCCAAGCTCATCATGTGAGGCTAGGCCCACCTACATGCTCTTCTGTTTTCTGAGAAATTGCTACATCTACTGACGGAATCTTATGTGTTCTGTGTGAACATTGTTTACATATGTGATGAACTTGAACCTTTTCCTTTGTGGTTTGGGGGAATAAATAGCGCTGCTTTTGATTTGTACTTCAGACATCAAGTTGCATCTCCATGGAGGTGAACTTCTCTCTTCTGTAGTGTCTGAACTTCATTGCAGTATTGTAATAAACCCATATTGCTTTGTCAACTTGTTTTCTTGGTGTTTTTTCAACAGATTTTCCCTCCTACAGCAGTTAAGTGGTTAAAGCATTTCCTTTAGAAATTAATAAAATAAGGAGGTTCATTTTGTCATAGAAATTATGATTCATGCTCTTGAAAGCTAAAATGAGTACACATTTTCTATGAATTCTCAAACATCTTTTGCATCCATATCAGTAAAACCTTCTCACATGCAGAATGAAACACCAGTAGCAGTCTGTCAGTTACCACCCTAGTGATCAACTTCAACATAAATGGCAACGTTTTGCTTTCTATATTCTCGATGTGCTTATGTGTGACATTTCAATGCCCTATGTGTGACACTTCGAGTGACACTTTAGTGCAAGTAAGACAAACAGTTGTGAACAGTTATTGCAATCATTTTGGAAATATCCCCCTTTGTACACTGTAATGGTCTTAAAAACTCAGCAATGGTCCTTAACCATGCAGAGTTGGAAGGCCCTTGGCAGTTTAGCTTGTTTCCTGTAGGGAAGGGAGGCCACTAATCCCTTGACTGGTTCACGTATCTCTAAAATGCAGTAGAGTTACAGAGAACTTAGTTACACTTTCAAAGAATCAGTGTTGTAAATGCCTTACAACTTCTTAAAAATGCTATGCCTATACGTTAATAATAACAAAAGGATAGCAATAAATTAACATTATATTACATACACATGCATCCTCAACCTGAGGCTCTAGCTCACACCACCCACCAAGAGTAGTCATGATTCTCTGACCTTACTGCACTCTTTAAAGTCAAAGACTAAACATGAGGTACTTGACGATTGACTGAGCTCACAGTAGTACTTGGTTCTTGTGTTCCGTCGATAGCAGCAATGCTTTAAAAGTTTATCCAACTGCTTTGAGTGACAGCCTTGTACAACTAGCCTGATCCCAGGGCACACAGAATGCCCAGACCACAGAAGGCGAACTGACCAAGCTACTATAGGTTATTAGCCATGACACACACAAACCAATCACCATTTAGTACATGCTACTTTATACACCATACATTGATTTTTTTATTCCGATCTCAGCATGTAAGAGCATTGTGACTCAAATTACTAAAAAACCACACCTTCCCTAGATTTTTTAACTCTCTGGTTTCATACCTGCATTAACATCTCATTGCTCCTTTACTCCAGCCTGCTCTACAGGAAAGGCTTTAAATTCAACAGCTCCTAATCCAACAAAAATGGCATTCAGAGACCCTCACTTTTGTCTTGAGTACAAAACGTTAGCACTCTAGTTGCTGATTAGAACTTTGTGGTAAAGCTACAGCAGCCTCACCAAGTGCCAAGCATCACAAGTTATACTAATGCATTTCAGTGTCTGACCCCACATTACTACACTGAAATATAATGTCATGCAATGAAAGGTCCACAGCACTACATACTAACTTGATGTCGTCCAATGGTGTATTAATCACACAGCAGCACAAGTTTAAATGAGTAAGGCTGTAGGCTTTACTTCAGTGACATGGGTAAAATGGCTTGTACACTCCTACTAATCACTACACAGTATCCTGGCACTACAGCGCTCGTGCTACTTAACTCCTGACAAAGGCATTAGCCTTTCACCACTATGAGGGTAGCGCTTTGGGTGCCCCTTCCTGTCAAACAAGGCTGCACTCTGTGGAGACAGGCCTATGTGATGGTGGACACACATGATCCATGACAACAAAAATCAGCACTAGGGATCCAGACATTGTAACAGCTGGGGCACTCTTGTAAGGGGTGCATGTCCGTCACCATGCGAGGGACTTTTCTATCCCAACATCTACCCTGCAGGAAAATATTTGAGAGAAGAGAAATAGTGCCTATTTGATACCCAGTAGAAAAAATACATAGGTCAGCATTTGCGTTCAGAGGTAATATCAGTTTTGGACATGCTTCCAGGATAATTAATGCCAATGGGGGAGTGTCTGCACTCGGGCGGAATCTCTGCAAGGAGACTTCTCATTGCGGAGATTCCGTTCCGAGTGCGGACACTCCCCCATGACTGCGGAACCTTTGCCACGAGTGCAGAGGCTTTTTCTGATTCAGGCCCAGAGTATTGACATAGTCTGGCACCAGCGATGTAAAAGTGAGATCAGAAGTTAGCATTGCGTCTTCTGCTGATCCTCAAAAGATTCCCATACTCTGGAGGATCCGGTGTTTATTTTTATATTCCCTTATAGCTCTTACTTTTTAACTGAACATGCATGTAATTAACTTCATCACTGTTGCCTCACATTACAGAGAGAACCTTGCATTGGCCCATAGCTTTCAAAGGTGCTGAGGTGTTCGGTAATTAAAAAACAAATGTTGCAACTAAGCCCACATGAACAACCTTACCTTTGGCATTAAATTGGTGTACTGGAATCCAAATTCCCCATGGACTGGTCTTTTTACAGTTTTGATCGAAATTGAATCAGAATCACAATCGTTAATTGCTTAGTTAATTAAAACCGTAACATAAATATTTCACACTTCATAAAAAGAGTGTTAACATTATCCAATAGCTTATGTTGTGAGTTCATGATAGGGCACATATCTTTTATGACACACTCATAAATTTAAACACCTAGGACCTGATTCACAAATGACCTCTGCAGTCGTGGCTGAGGCCTCACAGTCGCGGTGGGGGCCCTGCACTCGAGGCGGGACCTCCGTACAGCAGTTTCCCATTGCAGGGGTCCCGCAACGAGTGCGAGATCCCTTCTGTGCTTGCAAAGCCTCCGCCACAGAAGCCCTTTGTGAATCAGGCCTCTATTGTCTGCTTGCAAAAAACGCTAAAAGTAAACAGTCCTACAATAAACAAAAGCATATCCTGTCTAACAACTTAGGTGCATAAATAGCTATTCAATGCCGCCATTTGATAATCGATTTAAAATGAACGTAGCATAAGCATGTCCTATATGAGATCTATTGAACAATGGAGTCATGAACGAAAATGTGATGTTGCTGTTATAATAATCAGTTCAGAGTAAATTAACTATCGCAATGTACCCTGCTATGAATGTTGTGAGCTAGCCTCAGCGAGTGCTAGAAATTTAATTGAAATTGTTATTGCGTATTCAACTACATTTTGCTTGTTTATTGGTGAACACTTTTTCTACCTATCCCATGCAAAAAGGTCTTGACAAAGCATGTATTATCCTTAACATCCCTCAACTTAACAAAATAACCATTAACAAAATTAATTTTTCCTTTAGTAAATACCACCAAACTTGCACATAGGGTAAATGTCGGTACCACGGGGTTCGATAGATAACACGTGTGAAATAACACTGATTATGAGTTTTTACTGTGCACTGCGGAATCGTTATTTAACGCATGTTTGAATAACAAATGCAGGGGCATATTAGCAAGAACGGCGTTAAAATTATCGCCGCTTTAGCGGCAGGAAACTGCCGCTAAAGCGGCGATAATGGGCTTGATAATATGCCCTTGAGAATTCCAATAGAAGCCCATGTTCTGCTGTGATCCTGGGCTTCTATTGGAATTCTCCAATAGAATAGATGTATCCCTGGAGGCTATTCCAAATCCTGTGTGTTTTTCCTCTAAATAAGCATTTCAATTTGGAGGATTCTCTGAATTTGGGTGTGTCAGCCTTCATCAGGGTCTGGCTATGTAGGGTCCAGGAGATGTAGTTTATGAAAGATACATTGAAGGGTGTTGAGGTGGGGTCCGCTTTGTATATGATGCAATCTGTTTTTTATGCACATCTGAGTTCCAGGAGAAATGACTGAATAGATGAGAATACAGTTGCGATGCACTCAAATCTTTTCTTATTTGAGAATATATGAGCGGCTGCATGGAGATCCACTTTAAGAGGAGTAAGCCATGATTGAGGCAGAGTGGTTAGTAGATCATTTCCATTATCTATCCATAGATCAACAACGTTTGTGCAGCTAGTTTGAGGTCTTAAGAAACTAAGACCCCAGCGAACTCAAAAACGTAAGAAACTAAGACCCCAGCGAACTCAAAAACTACCGGCCAATCTCCCTGTTCCCATGCCCAGTGAAAGTACTGGAAAAGATTATTAACAATCAAGTCATGACTCACCTGGAGCAGAACCAGATACTCAATGTCTCTAAATCCGGCTTCTGCAGCAATCACAGCACCGAAACGGCCCTGATCGTAGCCACCGATGACATCTGAACCCTCCTTGACCAAGGAGAAACAGCAGCTTTGATCCTCCTCGACCTCTCGGCAGACTTTGACACCGTATCATACCACACACTGATCGAGAGACTTCACCACATCGGCATCCAAGGGGACATGCTCAGGTGGATCACCTCCTTCCTCACCGGAAGAACCCAGAGGATCCACCTCCAACCTTTCACCTCTGAACCCAAGGAGATCACCTGCAGTGTCCCCCAGGGCTCATCCCTCAGCCACACGTTCTCCAACACATATATGACCCCGCTGGCCAACATCGTCAGATCCCATGGTCTCAACATAATTTCCTACGCAGACGACACCCAACTCATCCTCTCACTCACCGACGACTCCAGCACCACCAGAACCAACTTCCACAGATGCATGACAAACGTTGCCGACTGGATGAAGAACAACTGCCTGCAGCTGAACACAGACAAGACGGAAGTACTGATCTTTGGCAACAGCTGCAACGCATGGAACGACTCCTGGTGGCCATCAGACCTAAGGCCCGCACCCACTCTCTCCAACCACACCAGAAACCTTGAAATCATCATTGACAACAAGCCCAACATGAAATCACAGACCAACGCCTTCTTCCTCACTCTGCGCATGCTACGTAAGATCTTCAAGTGGCTATCCCTACACACGAGATGCACCATGACACAAACCCTCATCACAAGCTGACTGGAGTACGGCAATGTCCTGTATGTAGGAATCGCCGCACACCTTCTACAGAGACTTCAGACCACACATAACGCCACAGCCAGACTCATCCTTGGCCTTCCCCGATGAACCCACATCACACCCCACCTCAGGAAACTCCACTGGCTCCCCGGTCAGAAGAGAAACCAATTCAAGCTGCTGACCCACGCACACATGCTCTAAACAACCAAGGACCCAACCTACATTAGCCACCACCTGACTTCCACCAACCATTGAGAAGACTATGCTATGCCTCCCTTTCACTTGCCCATACTCCCCGCATCTACCGAAGCAGAAGTGGAGGACACTCCTTTTCCCACATCGCAGCAAACACCTGGGACAGCCTCGCCACGCACCTCCAGACCATCACCTTACCTCCGGAATTCCGAATGGCCCTCAAGACCTGGCTGTTCAAATAAGCCTCCGGGGCCTGCAAGCGCCTGGATACCATATTGGGTGATTAGCAGATTGATTGATTGAAGAAGGAAGGGCAAGGGTTTACAGAGTGTTTGTTTTTAAATTGTAATTTTGTGGTTTTGATTATATCTATGACATGAAAGTCAAGGTGTAAAAGTTTGTCAGGTTTTTTACTGAGAGTTTTCACAGAAGTGGCATTTGATGGTCAAATCCCCATGTTGTGGAGTTTACTTATGGAGTTATAGGGCAACTCCTGAGCTTTATTAAGGAAGAGGAGAAGGAATTCTGCCTGTGTGGATTTCCTTAGATCTTCACTATGGTCATCAAGATTGAATTTTCTTCAGGGAGGAGGTTTGGGTCTTAAAGCCGTTTGATATAAAGCTAGGTGTTATAGGCAATGGTGGTGAAGGAGTATGATCCACAAGGTCTTTTCAGCATTTAAGGAAAATAAACAGTTTCCCTTTCCTAAACGAAAGAGTGAGCTCAGGACCGGAAATATTGGCTTCCTATGTTTTCTGTTGGCTGGGGCCTGATCATTTCTATTAAGTGAATGTATATTCCACTTCAAAGACTGTCTTTGCCCGGGCCTTGGATGAACTGAAGAAATTTAATGGCACTGCTCATTTCTTCTGAATGCATCCCTCAGTCCCATGTGTTGCATGAATAGTCGGTGCCTCATTCCTTTACAATGAGGAGATAGACATCCCCTGAAGATTTCTCAGAAATGATCCATTCGAAAGACTCACACACTATGGGTACAGTGGAAATAAAGACGGAAAAGCCGCCCGGGCACCAGCGACTAGTGCTGTTGATGGGCAGAGTCTGCCATTCTCCATCACACAAAGCAGCATCTCAAAGGCTCTGCAAAGGCGATCATTAGAGAACAGGCAAGCTTTGTGGCACTAATGGGCATCTATTATTAAGTGTAGTAAAATGCAAATACTGCCGCTTTCACTGTCCTCTGAAGCACAGGGATTTGGGGCTTACCTTTGTTTAGCTTCAAGGAAAACTTTTCTTTCCACGTCCTGAAGTTTTATGCTGGTGTACTGAGTAACTGAATATCTTCTGACAAGTGGGAACAGGATGACACATAATGGTGACCTTTTGCTGAAGGGCATGAGAAAGTAAGCAGACAGAAGCGTTATTTCTATGGTGCTTGAGAGGCTGATGTTCGACATCATACCCTGGCTTGAAACACCCAGAATGCCGTTTTATCAACATCATGTCGACTGCATATAAATTAGAAAATACGAGACAGAACATAATAGTAATTAAATCATTAATAAAAACATCCAATGGAATTAAAACAAATCAACTGTATCATCTAAAATTGAAGATAGTAAACTACATTGAAGAATACTCAATTTATGAAAAAATAAAATAATTAAACCAATCATGGCCCTTCTTAAAGTGCCATGTACATATGCATGTATGTATGTATGTATGTATGTATGTATGTATGTTTGTTTTGGTATTTCTAAGTCGCAAACCTAGCCAGGTAGCAACGGAGTGATGTACAGAGAGTGAGCCCCATTAGAGATACATGGAGCGTGGAAGACCCGGTGGGAGGTGGTGGAGTTAGTGGAAGGGACATGACGTCAGCCTTTCTGAGGCAGTCTTCCTTGAAGAGATGAGTTTTCATATTCTTCCCAAATTGTAGGAGGATGTGCTGTTCTGGAGTCAGATGGGATGTTGTTCCAGATCTGTGGGAAATAGACTGGGACGGTGTGTTTTCTTGTCTCCTTCTTGAAGTGTTTAGTCTCTAATCTGGTGATGTCAGAGCACCTCATCTGGTTCTGACTTTGAGATATTTTTACTTTGTTAGCTAGGTAGAGAGGGTCTTGGTGCAGAGACCCTTTTAAAGATGCAACTGATCTTGAAGATGATCTGGGCTATGTTGCCAGATACTAGTCTAAATAAAAGACAACAAAGACTCTAGGCCTGATTTAGATCTTGGCTGATCAGGTCCCGCCATCGCTTTTTCAGCGGTCTTCACACCCGCCGAATTGGCAGTCTACCCACCATATTTAGATGTTGGCTGGTCCATAGACGAAAGCCCACCAGAGTTCCGCCGACGCCGCCAGGAATTCTCAACCACGTTTACGGCGGTTTAGGCAGAAGTGGCTGTCGGTGGGACTGCAGCCCAGATTTCCGCCATCCCAAATACGTTGTGCCTTTCTGCCGTGGCAACTGTGGTGGGAATCCCTCCTACTTCGAGTTGGCAGAATGTATAGAAATTAGGTACTTACCTTTTTTCCTACATCCTGCTTCCATTTCCGTCTTGTGCCCCATCATCCAGGTCCCTTCTTTGCTGCACTGACTCCACCACGACACCAAATGACTCTGTAGTCGCCAAGATCTAAGGTAAGCTACCTGTTAATTGTCCTATGTATCGTCTATTGACAATTGCTGTAGCCTTGTGTACTTTTGCATTGCTCTTACATGCAACATTTTTCTTTTGTTCAATGCAATAGTGTTCTTTTCCCTACTGATCAAGGGAAAATTAACCCGCCTGTATTAACAAAAAAATATATATTGTTGTTGCGGTACTTGTGGGGGTTGTGCCTGTGGTGCCTGTGGGTGTGCATTCACTAGTATTTGTATGTTGTTTGTGTGGCATGCAATATGTACCAAAAAAGGGCATACCACATTACCTACATATATATTATGACACATTCATAACATATATGTGTAGTAAGACAATGATGAGTAGCACTTTCCGGTCTCCACACCACCATGGCCCACTCCGTCGAGACACCACTGCCAGGACACCGCCAGCACAATGGGAACATCTAAATCTCCTCAGCGCAAACCCGTCTTCATGACAACGACAGAGTCCTGTAAGTCAGCAGAGAAGACCGCTGCCGCCGCAGCAGTCTCCTGTTTATTGGCACAACATCTAAATACGGCGGGCGGACAGCCATTTATTTGACGGAGTACTTGGGACTGATGCCGCGGTGGGATGGTGGTAGTCCCGCCAAGATCTAAATCAGGCCCTCTGTCAGGATCGTTTGTAGAGTAAAAAACTGTGTAGCTTTCATGCTAGCGCAGACGCCTCTATCCAAGAGGTGAGGTTTAAACTTTCCTAAACTCACCTACCAGGGACAAAACAGAAAAAATTAGTAACAGCCTCGACATAATCAGAGAAACACCTACATTTGTATTTATCCAATGGCTTAGATGAGATAGTTCAGATGTTTTATAGCACCAGGGCTTGAAGTTAGTGGATTTCCAGCATTTTTCCCATATGTGGGTCTTATATTAAATAATTCTCCTCCCATTCCCCACAATTCATTGTAACATCCTGGGCACTATAGGGCATGAATCAAGATGGCTGCATTGTGAAACGGCTCTGGAGGCTAGAATAACAATCCGTTTCAATAATCCTGCAAAATTCATAATATAATGCTGTAATAAAGCTATTCAGGCTTATTAGGACCAGGAGTGCACAATGATATAATCTTGATCTCTGGAGTGGCCATGAGGGCATGTAAGTCACACTGCAAGAGCAGAGGCGGCTGGCAGGGAACGGGGCGGGGTAAGGTGTTGAACACTAAAGGGGATACATTTACTATTCCCACTCCAATTAAAGCATTTCAAGGAAGGTGTTGGACACTAAAGGGGTTACATTTACTAATCCCACTCCACTCTAAACCATTTAGGGGCCTATTACAATATTGGTCGGAAGGCCTCCTACCTGGGGTTGGAGGCTTTCCAACCGAGATCGTCGGTTTCAATTCCGACCACCTAATTACAATTTAGGCGGTCAGAATTGAAACCGGCAGATCATTCCGGCTGGATTCCGACGGGCTCAAGGAGCCCATCGGCCAGTCAGGGACCAGCCCATAATCCTAATGGACGGAATTTCCGCCGTTGGGATTACGATGCTTGGTTTCCCACAGGCTTTCCATGCCGGACTTTCCGACATGGAAAGCCTGTTGGAAAGTGAGTTTGGGGGCCCCTAGCAGGGCCCCCTTCTCTTTGCGGCCTCCGGTTGGGGGCTGAGGGGGCACCCATAGTGTCCCCCTGTTGATCCCTGCACTGTGTGGCAGGCACCCTGAGGTGCCTGCCACGCGGTGCAGGGATGAGCACAATCTCCCATTTCTCTATGGGAGCTTGTGCTACTGCTGGTTTAAGCCGCAGCACAAGCTGCCATAGGAAAATGGTAGTATGCGACCGCACCATGTGCGGTCGAATCATAAGTCTGCGGTCGGGACTGCCGACCAGAGGTCAGTGGGTTCTGTTTCCGTGATGATGTTGGTAGGAGGCAACTCTGACCGACATCATAATCGGGCCCTTAAAGGAATGTGTTGGACACTAAATAAATTACATTTACTATCCACACTCCAATGTAAACCATTTTGGGGAAGAAGTTGTACACTAAAGGGGTTACATTTACTATTCCCGCTCAAATCTAAACACTTTTGGGGAAGGTGTTGGACACTAAAGGGGTTACATTTACTAGTCATACTCCATAGTAAAACATCTTAAAAATTTGTTTTCAAGTAAATAAAAACATTATTAACAACACACTATTACCTAATAAACATTCCCTAAATATTTGCCATCGCAAATTATCATATTATATATTTATTTCTAATGAATAACATTAAATTATTCGTAGATTACACTTAATAATATAACTAAATACTTTGAAAAACACATTACATAATATCAAAATAAAACTATACATATTCAGATTAATAAATTTAAAACATTATTTAATATATATTTAACATGGCATGTATAAATTATAATATGTATATAACGTAATCATTTATAAACACACACACGTAAATTAGTAAATTATATTCACTATTACATAATTATTAACACTTAAAAACAAATGTTATCTAATTAATAATAACATAAATTTACAAAATCAAATAATGGAATACATTATAAAATTCAAAATTATTACACATTTTTAAAGATACATTTATTTTAATTCATAATAATTACATTTTTAACTTAAAAATTAAGTTTATAAAAACAAATTTATAAATGCATTATAGTATTAAATTTTGAAATATAGGGGCATATTATCAAGGAATAGCGATACTTATCGCTAACCGCGCGTAGAGCGAATTTTTTTAACGCCGCCTATCGCTGGAAAATATCGCTGAGATAACACCCTATTAACAAGGTTTATCTCCATAGCGATAAAATTTCCAGCGATAAGCGGCTAAAATGTGAGAATATCGCTGGAAAAGCAGCGATATTCTCGCATTAACGCTAAGGATGGATTCAGCCTGACAATCCACCTCCTATACTTTAAACAGGCAAGTCATCCTCAGTAGCAGGTGTTAAAATCTAGCGATAAACGCGCTTAGCGCGATTTATTTTATCGCTTCGCCTGCCTTGTTAATAGGGGTTAGTTGTGTTAGCGACTGTTTACAGTCGCTTTTAGTGAGGAACGCCTACCTTGCATGTCATTAGCGATAATTATCGCTGACATGCAAGGCGATGTAAAACCCGGCCGCTAATGCCTGAAAGCTGTCGCTAACGCCTGTTAGCGACAGCTTGCTAATAGGGCGTTAAAAATATCGCCGCTTTAGCGGCAAAAAGTGCCGCTAAAGCGGCGATAAAGCCCTTGATAATATGCCCCATAATTCTTAAATAGTTTATATCACAAATTAGTTAAGAAAGAAATAATTTAATAACCAGGAACTGGAAAACGAAGGGAGGACCCAGATTATCCACCTGGCGCAAAGAACTCCTGAAATGGGCGGGATGTGAGGGACGCATACTGATGCGAGAAGCTAAGAGAGGGCTACAATGCATAGAGATAGCCAGAGTCTGGGAGACCATAGCACACGACCTAGAATATCCGGAAGTAGAACCCTTGGAGGATGAAAGGGAAGCCGCATAAAGAGCGCACCCCTGGCACAAACACGTAAATAACAGACAACATACTTACAATCGCCAAGCAATCACGACATTAGCGGCTACCTCACTAAGGGGCCGATCACGATGGCGGTCGGAAAACCATTCCGCCCGCCGTGGCAATGGGAAAAGACCACCCGCATGGCTTGCGGCACCACCGCCGATCACATTACGATGCACCGCCGGAAAAATCCGACTGCCGCGGTCGGAACCCAAGAAACACCGGCGGCGCACGTGCAGAAAATGCGAAATACCCTCCACGGCGGTCGGATCCACTGCGGAAAGCTCACTACCCGCCGATACACAAGCGGAATTTCCATGAGTGCAATTATGATCTTACCGCGGTGCCAGCGGTACGACTGCTTGTTTCCGACCGCCGCAATTGACAGCAATGATGAATGGGAGAGCTGGAGGAATGACCATTGCAGTCCGACCGCGGCGTCCGCGCGGAAATAGTAATGGCGGTCGGAAGCAACTACACCACAAAACCACCAAATGTGGCTGTGCATCTGGCTCAGCCAATGAAAACAGCCAAAACAGCCCATTGACACATGCCCCTGGCAAATAAGAACTACAAATCCCAGCCCACCACAGACAACAAACCTGACATGAATATCCAGTTGGGACCCACCCACATAGCTGAGCATAAAACCAGCCCCTGCATGACCACAATTCTTTGCACAACTCCAGAACAGAAGGGCCCAACAACATCACACAAAGGATAGGCAACCCTGCACACATCACACCATCACAAACACACACACAACACACACATCACCACCACCACCACCACCTGCACACCTGCACTCTCAACCACTCAGCACATCACACACCATGGCACATAAGATGCCCAAATTCACTGATGGTGAGTTGTCAGTCATGGTGGATGAGATAATAAGAGTTGAGCCATATATTTTAGGAAGCAGGGTCCAACAGACCCCATCAGCCAGGCAAAATCAAATGTGGCAAAGGATAGTTGACAGAGTCAATGCTGTAGGGCAAGTTCCACGCAACAGGAAGGAGATCAGGAAGAGGTGGACTGACCTCAAGAGCAAGGTCAAGGAGAAGAACAGCAAGAACCGTGAGCTGGCAAACCGGACTGGCAGTGGCCCTCCCATTCCACCAAGAACATTCAACGCACGGGAGGAGAAGGTGCTTGGCATACTGCACCCAGAGAGTTGCACTGGAATTGAGGGGGGAATGGAGGCTGGTAAGTACCAACAAAAGTCTGCCATAACACTGCTATGTAGTAGCTTGCACAACTAAAAAGCAACACCTCCTAGGCCCAAATATACTCATGTCCACCACACTCCCCCCAAACAGGTCTCACAGATCCCACAATAACTCCCTCTCATTCACCACAAAGGTACATAACATTATTTACATGGGGGCACATGTACAGGCAGCCAGCACTACAACTCCCAACAGGCCCCCTTGTCCCACAGCTGAGCAGGATGGAGCATTCCCCACACCCACAAGCATGGGCCAGCCATTTCCCTCCAATGTGTAACCTTACAGGTAGGTAGCCATCTCAACAGGGAGGGGCCTTTGTGGCTGTGAAGTCTGCACTACAACTCCCAACAGGTCCCCTTGTCCCACAGCTGAGCAAGATGGAGCACTCCCCACACCCACAACCACGTGGCAGCCATTTCATTCTTCCCATCAAACTTACAGGTAGGTAGCCATCTTAACAGGGAGGGGTGTTTGTGTGTGGGAAGCTTGCACTACAACTCCCACCAGGCACCCTTGTCCCACAGCTCATCAGGATGGAGCATGTCCCCCCCACCCAGAACCATGTGGCAGCCATTTCATTGTTCTCATCAAACTTACAGGTAGGTAGTGACTGCATGTACCCCGCCATCCTCATCTAAATGCATGTAGCCACATAACAACATCAGCACTAACATGTCAGCCAACTTTGCATAGTTTTGAATGCCACATCCAGTGTGCAGACATCTAAGTGCACGTAACTGTCACATATTTTGAACTCATACTCACCAAGTCACAAGTGAAACAAATGCATCCCACAATTGTGCTCAGCAGAGAATGCAATGTGGAAGTGCCATGGTGTCTGAGCATGAACGCCCATCTCAACACCAAACATGCATGGTCTACATGGAAAAAAAGGAAGTACATGTGATTCCAAAGATATGTACAACATGACAATGGTTACTACTAGCTCTGTTGAAATAGATAACATGAACAGCTAAATGAAAAGACGCACAACAGAAAATTGATGTCACACAATTAGGTAGATGAGGACATGTCCGTGTATTAACACGATCTGTACACTGCACCAAGTATCAATTCCCAACGAAAACCATGGACTCAAAAGGTATGTACCTCAACGTCATGACATGGTGCACAGCATATAGCAGGCATACAAAGTCATTGCATTGTAAAGTGTGTGTTGTATCAAATGTCTCAAACAATTGTCTAACATCAAGCTTGTTGTGTGCAACTCAATCACCATATCACCTCTGTTCAACAGGAGATCAACAACTAACTGCAGAGGATGACACCAACATGCAGAGCCAGTCTCCCCCCCTGGAACGTGGACTCTCAGATGCAGATTCCCCAACATTCTCCGACGAGGATTCTCAAGCTGGCCCCTCTGGTGTGGGAGGGACTAACATGTCTCAAGCCCTCATTGTCCCCACCACCACCACCACGGCAAGACCAACCGTGCTGCCCCCATCCACTACGAGCTGTGTGGCCTCCACCACCACCACCACGGCAAGAACAACTGTGCTGCCCCCTGCCACTACAACCTGTGTGGGCTCCACTACCACCACCACTGCAAGAACAACTGTGCTGCCCCCTGCCACTACGACCTGTGTGGCCTCCACCACCACCATCACCACTGCTGCCTGCAACACACGCCCTGCCACGGTGGTTACCAACACCACCACACAATCCCAGCATGACAGGGAGAGTGTGCCAGTGCGTCGGGGGACTATGCCACAGGTCCGTGTCAGGAGGGCAGGTGGGAGTACAACTGGGGCAGAGACACAGGAGGACAATGACCCTGAATCCCTGGCTACCATCGCAAGAGTCCTTGGTGCCTACCAAGAGAACCAGGGAGTAATGGGCCAGCTTGCAGAAGACATGCATGAGATCCACCTGCTGCAGCAGTCCATGGACACACGGATGGGCCAACTTGTCGACCTTGTTGGCCAGCTAGTGGGTGTTCTGAGGGACAGACTCCCAGCCCCAAGTGCCGCTCCACCCCCCTCCAGTGGATTGCCTGCTGTGCAGCCCAACATTCCAGCTGCAGCCACAGAGAGGGGTGTGCAGGAGGAGAGTGAGTTCTCAGACACCACTGACCCTGCAGCAGATGCCCCCCCCTCCCAAACGCACCAGGGGCCGTCCGAGAATCCACAGGGGAGGATTTGGTGGCAGGCCACCATACCAATGCCACTCACAGAGCCAGCCATGATGGTATCTTGTTGTTCCCCTTTCCATTGACTATGTTGACTATTCTTGCCCACATTGCCATGTTGATGGCCTGAGTCTGCTGGACTGTGTGACTTCTGCTTTGTGGTGACTACACTATTTGTCTCAAATACCATGACTGACAACTCATTTATTCACTGTTCACATTTATGTACATATCCCCGTCACTTGCACAAAAACTAATTCCAAATAAACACTCTTCACATACCTATGTCTGTGTGAGCTACATGTTTATTCCAGTATGTACAATGACAAATCAGATTTCAATGTTCCAACAGCTGTGAAGCAGAGGAGGCATTCAGAGGGTGAATGAACCTAGAAAGACACAAGAGAATGACATTTCCTCATCAGGTGACGCCTTCACAGCAGAAATACAACACTAGGCATTAAGGCACAAAAACAAGCACCCCTAGCAATGGTCAACAACCTCAACATACACATGATGTACCTGGATACACATACCCTGTGCCACACACATCACCCCTCATCACACACACAACAACAGCCAGCAGTTAGAGTTATCAAAGCCTTGATAGTAACATCCAAGCAAACACACAATGTCACTTGTCTACAAAGTCACTTACATTCAAGGGAAGTAGTTGGCAATGAGCTGTTGACGCAGGTCAACACCTTCCTCTTCACCACTATCGTCCGCACTGGAAGTGTGTGGGTGTGCAGGAGGGGGCATCTGCTGCTCATCGTCATCCATGATCAGCGGAACAGCTTTGTGCAAGGCAAGGTTGTGTAGCATGCAGCATGCTACAACTATCCGGCACACCTTTCGTGGGGAATACAACAGTGCACCTCCGCTCTTGTCCAGGCACCGGAATCGGGACTTCAGTAGGCCAAAGGTGCGCTCCACCACACGTCGTGTCCTACCATGTGCCTCGTTGTAGCTGAATTCACCCGGGGTACTTGGATTCCGCAGTGGGCTCAGCAACCACGGCCTGTTGGGATACGCTGAGTCACCTAGGTGTGACATACACAGAGAAATGTTGTGATACAAACAGTTGACGAGAACAGCATGTCACACACAGCACACTACTTGACTCAGTGTACTCACCTACAAGCCATGCACGCTCTGGATGTAGATTTTCCATCAGCCGGGGTACAATGCTGTTCCGCAGGATGTAGGAGTCATGGGCGGAGCCAGCAAATCGCGCACAAACATGGCTGATGATCATATCAGCTTGGCATACCACCTGCACATTTATGGAATGGTAGTGCTTCCTGTTCCTATACACCTGCTCACGTGCCTGTGGTGGGACAAGGGCAATGTGTGTGCCGTCAATGGAACCAACTACATGAGGAATGTGGCCAAGGGCATAAAAACCAGCCTTCACAGCAGGCAAATCTGCTGTATTCGGGAATCGTATGTATTGGTCCTTGTATAGCATCATTGCGGACACCACATCCCAGAGCACCATGCTGAATGTTGGTTGCGACATCCCACCGGCGGTGGCCACCGTGTATTGGAAAGAGCCCGTAGCGAAGAAATGCAGCGCTGCCATGATCTTCACGGTTGGGGATAGGGCAGTTGAATATGTGCGTCGAGGACTCAGATGGGGCTCCAACTGAGCACACAGCTCTTGCAGTGTAACGCGATCCAGACGAAATTTCCTGATGATGTCTACATCCTCCATGTCCACCAGGACTGTGAAAGGCTGGTGCACATTTGGTCGTCGCCTACATGAAATGGGAGAGGACTAATGTTATTCAAATTACACAATGAGATGTGTCCGACTTCTCACATCTTGACTCACGCAGCAGAAACAATGAACGTACTCCAACAATTGCTGAATCCACAACTCAGATGCAGAGAGACATTCACCACATGTGTGTTTACAAGGGGTCATGTTGTACATACTGACTACCAGACAAACATATTCAGAGGTTGTGAATGGTACACCAATACATCTGGTGGCCCCAGGCCTAGGAGTAGGTGACACAGCACAGGTATGAGACAGCAACACTGCTGACTCATATGTAGCTGCTTTACCTGCCACACCTTCTTGCTTAAGTTGCACAGACCACTAGTTATCATCACAATGTGCACAGTGTGTGTAAGCTGAGCACATATCCTACTTAAACCAGCCATGGGCACAGTAACATACCACCATTATGTGTTCAGGCAATCATTACTGTTGTTTGATTAGCCATCTCACACATTAAGTTGATTCCAGAGAATCATACAACCAATAGATGTACATCCACACACACATATCATAGGTGACGTGAGTAAGTGCATGCCAATGCATGTCACAGTTTCCACAGACATGGCATGTGTAGGCATCAGTGAGTTTAATGTCACACCAGCATTCATTGTACACAACAAGTGCACAAAGACACTATGGAGGCATAGTGTTCAATTGTTAAATTTGACCATTGCCATTGCTAGTGCATGATGTGCCCATAACCGCGGTAGGCGTGCACCGCCACCGCGGGCCGCTCATTGGCCACACTTGAACGATGCAGCATAGCGATAGAGACCGCCTGTCCCCCGCGGTGTGACACCACCAATGCCATTGCAGCCAATGGGAACCGCGATCGCGGTAGTGAAATGCAACTTTGAAAACCGCGGTAGGCGTGCACCGCCACCGCGGGGCCGCTCATTGGCCACACTTGAAAGATGCAGCATAGCGGTAGCGAACGCCTGTCCCCCACGGTGTGACACCACCAATGCCATTGCAGCCAATGGGACCCGCGGTAGTGAAATGCTACTGTGGAACACGCGGTAGGCGTGCACCGCCACCGCGGGGCCGCTCATTGGCCACACTTGAAAGATGCAGCATAGCGGTAGCGACCGCCTGTCCCCCGCGGTGTGACACCATCAATGCCATTGCAGACAATGGGACCCGCGGTCGCGGTAGTGAAATGCTACTGTGGAACCCGCGGTAGGCGTGCACCGCCACCTCGGGCCGCTCATTGGCCACACTTGAAAGATGCAGCATAGCGGTAGCGAACGCCTGTCCCCCGCGGTGTGACACCACCAATGCCATTGCAGCCAATGGGACCCGCGGTCGCGATAGTGAAATGCTACTGTGGAACCCGCGGTAGGTGTGCACCGCCACCGCGGGGCCGCTCATTGGCCACACTTGAAAGATGCAGCATAGCAGTAGCGACCGCCTGTCCCCCGTGGTGTGACACCACCAATGCCATTGCAGACAATGGGACCCGCGGTCACGGTAGTGAAATGCTACTGTGGAACTCGCGGTAGGCGTGCACCGCCACCGCGGGGCCGCTCATTGGCCACACTTGAAACATGCAGCATAGCGGTAGCGACCGCCTGTCCCCCGCGGTGTGACACCACCAATGCCATTGCAGCCAATGGGAACCGCGATCGCGGGAGTGAAATGCAACTTTGAAAACCGTGGTAGGCGTGCACCGCCACCGCGGGGCCGCTCATTGGCCACACTTGAAAGATGCAGCATAGCGGTAGCGACCGCCTGTCCCCCGCGGTGTGACACCACCAATGCCATTGCAGCCAATGGGAACCGCGATCGCGGTAGTGAAATGCAACTTTGAAAACCGCGGTAGGCGTGCACCGCCACCGCGGGCCGCTCATTGGCCACACTTGAAAGATGCCAGCCAGGTGGACCAATTGCAGCAGCTGCCTGCCACTGATACCAACCCAGGGGCCTATAAATCTCTGTGGGAGAGCCACACATTTCACATGCATTCAGACACTGCAGACTGCCATTCCTCTACAACTGCATATTTTGCTGTATCCTTGACCCAGTGATGGCGAGAACAGAGAATGTCAGGGCCCGTCCCTTCACTACAGAGGAGCTGGAGCTTCTGGTGGACGAGGTCCTTGCACAGTATGGGAGGCTTTTTGGTGCACCAGATGTACTGGTAAGTGTCCCTGATTCCAAGTGTGAGAGTGATCAAAATGATACCATGATGTTGCTGTGCAGTAGTATGTGCCTGTGAATGCAAGTCGATGTACAGGCATCCTAATAGTTGACATGGCATGCGCCATACATGTTCTGTGGGACTTGACTTTGATTATGTGTAGAAAATGGACACTCCTACAGCCATTCTTGCACAAACTTAATGAACATGTTGGTCTGAGACTAGGTGATGTAAATGTGTGTTACACTGCCATGCATGCTAACTGCATGTCAATGGTGTCTGTAGGCTTATTTCCACACCTACATAAGTTGATTGTAGGTAGGGGGAGACATGCATTGTTTAAACAGCCACACAGATACGATGGTGTTCTGAAACAGCACAAGTCAGGACTGATTTTTACTGTGCCATGTTATGTGACTGTCCACTCACTCATCACAACCTCATATGTGACTGTTGAAATGTATATTGGTAATGAGCACTAACTTATGTGTGTTGACTATTTCTTAAGTGCACTATGTTGATGTGAGCATCATGCACATTAGTCCAATGCATGAGTGGAACCCACTTGATGTTAATGCAACAATAACACTTCACATCACTCTAAGTAGTAGATGTCATCCTTACATTGATTTGAACATGTGTTCAGTCTGGCATGTGTTGGCACTTTTCACCCTCTCATGCTGTACATCCATGTGATTTATCTGGGGGACCATGTTGAGCCGCACTGTGAGTTCCTCTGGCCTGCACATACACTGTCCAATGTTACTCTGAGCCATGCCTAACTGGACTGAGTCAAACATGTGTTTAGTCCACACACCTAATACTCACTGAGCCATCATAGTCCTGAGAATTGCACAATCGAGGACTTAACAATGTGAGAAGTGCGTGATAAATCTGATTATGTCCCAATATGTTTCCTGAGAAATGCATTGAGCCATTCACAGGCCAAGGGCATCGTGGGGTGTGTAGTGGTGGACACAGTGAGTCTGCCAGTACACTTCATTATTTATTACTGTATTGCATGTCATGCTCACTCACATACTGCATCACAGATGAGGGCCTTCTGCACATGGCTGTCTGTGCTGCCATTGTGCATGTGTATGAGATGGCCATGTACTGTGTGCCTTGCCATACATGCATTCATTTCTGTATAGTATTGTAATGAACATGTACTATGTGTCATGCTGTATGGCCTCTGATGAAGATGTAGCGATTTGTGCGCCATGCATTTATGTTCTCCTGTGCTGACACACAGTGTGAATGACACAGGGTCTCTGACACTTCCTTTTCTTGTCTCCTATGCCTGCAGCTGAAGGTCCACCAGCGTAAGGCCGCATGGAAGAACATTGCACGGAAGGTGCGGACTCTGGGTGTATCCAACAGACGGCACACACACTGCCACAAGAGGTGGGACAACATCTCCTGTCTGAGCAGGACAGTGGCAGAGATGACAGTGGGGCTGGTCCCTCGCAGTGGCAGGTTGGCGCGCCGAACAATGACTTCACTAATGTCCTGCATCTTGTCTGTGACACAGCCAGAGCTGTATGAACGTTTGAGGGATCATCAGCAGGGAGTAAGTGGTGAGTATTCTGCGTAGGCTGACTTTGGGTGTGAGTGACTGCATGAATGGCGACCGTGAGACATTGCTGATCTTGCTGCTGTGTACATTTTTAGGAACTACTTCTCAGTGGCCTATGTTTTCAGTGCAGGTGTCATGTATTTTCCCATAGATGGACTTGATCATGTGTTTCATACAATGGCCCTTGCCATTGCATGATGAGATGTGGCCTTATGACATCTTCTGCATTCTGGGTGTCATGGACATCACCAGGCAGTGTACAGCAGTGTGCATCATGTCAGTGTGCATTTAACGATGTGTGCACTACAGGACTTGTTAATGGTGTGAAGTACACATCTGACACCAACGTGCATCAGTTTGCAAGATGAATTGTTCACCTTGTCAGACATCAGTAGCTCATGGACATTATTAAGTAGAAATTTGAATCTGTATCTGTGTTGTCCCCTTACAGTGACTCCATATGTGACAGAGGCAACATGCTGAGATGTATGCCTCTCTCACATACAGGCACGTGGGTATGCTTGCAGAGATGTTTAGGTTACATTACAAGGAGGCAGGGACCTGCTATTTGCCGGTGTGAACCTCACATGGCTCATTGATGTAAACAATGCATATTTCCATGCATCTTCTGTGTTCAGCATGATTGTTGCACATGCAGACTGCACAGGGTGTTGTGCAACTTGGGGTTGTCATTTTCTAGTCTAGTTCTGTGCTTGCATTTGATGTTTGTGTGTATGGCACTGTACTGAACCTATGTCTCTGTCCATTGCAGCATCTACCGAGTGCACGGAAGGCCATGATACGGACACCAGTGCTAAAAAAAAAAAAATGTAAATCCAGTATTTGTAAAGCGCGAACAGCTACCCGAAGGCATCCCGGCGCTGGGGGCCGTCGGGAAGATTAAGCAAGCTATTGCCCAGAGTCACATGGTGCTGGGCTGACCTGCCGCCGGTGCCGGGGATCGAACCGTGAGCCCCAGATTCCAGTGTCAGTCGCCCTGGCCGCGACACCACACCTCTTCCTGGTGGCACGCATGATAGCCATGAGATCACTGACACTGATGTGACCAGCGCCTCGGAGGGGGACAGGAGTGTCCTTGAGGACTCACGCGCAGAAAGCACAACCTCAACAACATCGGACTCCAGTGGGGAGTCAGCGACAATGGTGGTCACAGGGAGTGACAATGCTGTCTCTTCCTCCACCACACATCGGCCAGTGCCCACCATCCCGGCTACTACCACTAGTGCTGTCCGTGCCCGCAGGGCTGTTAACTGTAGAGTCGCCTTCACCCCAGGCACCGCTGCCCCTGCCCCTGCCCCTGTCTCCCCTGCTGCCCTCAGTGTTGAGGCGATTGAACTCTTGCGCCAGCTGTGTGTGGGTCAGACAGCTCTCCTAAATGCTTTCCAGGATCAGGACAAGAAGTTGGGACAGGTTCTGGCATTTATGGAGGGCATTCATTCGGACGTAGGTGGGCTACACAGGACTGTCCAGGGTTTGTCCTCCACCGTGACGGCAGCCATTCAGCTATCACAGCATCCAAGTCCAGCCCTAATGCCTTCACCAACCACCCTGCCAGTAGCAACCCCTGAGGGGAGTGACCACACAACTGAGCCCTCAGGCCCCGAGTCGTCGACACCCAGCACACGACAGCAGTGCTCCAAGCGTGCAAGACCACAGACACCATCCCCAAAAAGTGATACAGGCACACAGGGATGCAAAGAAAAAAGCCCTTCACATGACACTCAGGGGCATCAGGCTAAGAAGCAGGCCTCTAGCTCATGGTCCACAAGATTGCACCCATCACAAGAGACTCCCATCCACACAACTGCTCCAAGTGACAGACAAACAGTTGGTATGCCTGATGTGGTGCTGGTGCCGCTGAAGGGAATGCCCACAAAGCAACCTAAGACTGCTTCACCCAGGACCTCTACTCCCACCCACACCCCTGTGAAGCGTGGTCAGGAGAGCAATGTGAGTCGTTCACCAGGGCCACAGGGGATGGAGGGCAAAAGGCAAGCAAAAAGCAAGGCGAAGTCCACATCCTGCAAATCCCCACAAGGAGGGCCACCTGCACCTGTCACACCTTTGGTGGCGAGGGACTCTGTTGTGCCAGCCACACTTCCCACTACTCCCAAGACACTTCTGCAATATCGTATACCCAAGAAGTGTAGAGGCAGCCCTCAACATTCACCCTCACCCACTGTGTCTCACGGCAGCGTCTCTCCGCCTCCACGTGCCACCATGCCACCCCGTCCGAGCAGCCCTACACCTGCCACAGCCACTACTGCCTCTGTGTCTCACGGCAGCATCTCTCTGCCTCCACGTGCCACAATGCCACCCGGTACAAGCTGGCCTACACCTGCCACAGCCACTACTGGCTCTGTGTCTCATGGCAGCATCTCTCCGCCTCCACGTGCCACCATGCCACCCGGTACAAGCAGGCCTACACCTGCCACAGCCACTACTGGCTCTGTGTCTCACGGCAGCATCTCTCCGCCTCCACGTGCCACCATGCCACCCGGCACAAGCAGGCCTACACCTGCCACAGCCACTACAGGCTCTGTGTCTCATGGCAGCATCTCTCCGCCTCCACGTGCCACCATGCCACCCGGTACAAGCAGGCCTACACCTGCCACAGCCACTACTGGCTCTGTGTCTCACGGCAGCATCTCTCCGCCTCCACGTGCCACCATGCCACCCGGTACAAGCAGGCCTACACCTGCCACAGCCACTACTGGCTCTGTGTCTCACGGCAGCATCTCTCCACCTCCACGTGCCACTATGCCACCCAGTCCAAGCAGCCCTACGCCTGCCACAGCCACTGCTGACTCTGACGAGCCTCTCTCGCCCAGGTCCAGTTCCGCCAGTGTCCACGACAATCAGCCACCTCCCAGTCCAACTGACAGGCAAGTCTGAGGCACAGACCCCCTCCCATACCCATCTCTCCCACAGCGGGGCCTGGACTGCGCTTTGATGGCCCCGGTGCTTTGTTCATTCACATGGCAGTGTACGGTGTTCCACATTCACTGTAAACATTTTCATGCACACATGTGCATTGTTTGGACTGTGGACTGGCCAATGGCCTTTTATTTGTTTGACATTTTGTGCCTATCAGGTTATTTTGCAATAAACACTGTTACTCCTGTTGTATCGTTTGTTACTGCCCTTGCTTAATTAAACATTTTGATGTGTGGGTATGGATGAATGTGCCACATGCTCTGCATGGCACTTCCACATTGCCATTGACTTCATTCACTTTGTCATTGTTTGGCAAACGTAACACACACTTTTGGTCTGCTTTACTCTGAGGTTTGGGGGTGCAATGATGTTTGTGGGTGTTGATGTACTCTTGCAATCATCATTTGCTGTTGATTTCAGTATGATTGTACACATGTCATGTTAGGGGGCTATACCACAACAGAGGTGAATTCTACACACAGTCTAACTTGCGGGGTGTCCAAGGTTGGTGATGTCTGTGTGATGTGTTTGGATGTGTGGACAGCAGTGTGTGTGTGGTAATCTTGTGAAGGCCTGTCTTCGTACTCACATGGGTATATTTGGATGTGTGCAGTTGAGTGGTCACACAGTGTGCTTGGCCTGTCCTTGTCAGTGGTGTTGAGGTGTATGTGGCCCTGTACATGCCAACTGCAAACATGTATGTTCCAGGTGGGGTTTGCCCCCTAATACTCATCTTGGCAGTGGCAGGAAGGGGTTTCACAACACATGTACCTTTTGGCATTACTTTGCAGGTGGGGTTTGCCCCTAATACTCATCTTGGCAGTGGCAGGAAGGGGTTTCACAACACATGCACCTTTTGGCATTACTTTGCAGGTGGAGTTTGCCCCCTACTACTCATCTTGGCAGTGGCAGGAAGGGGTTTCACAACACAGGCAGCTTTTTGGCATTACTTTGCAGGTGTTGTTTTGCCACAATACACCTATGGACTTGTTTACATACATCACTATCCCTGAATGTCAGATGGGCACACATTTTTTTTTTTAACAACAAACTTTATTGATTTTTCAAGTTACCCGATGGGCAAGCCCAGCGAGCTTTGAGAGCATATATAAATACAAAATACACTAGCAAGGCACCATATAACATTCCTATGGCGACTGCAAGACTACAAACCCACACCCCCACCCCCGCCCCCAACCACGCACCATACATCCCTTATACAATTATACAATCGTAGTGTAATCTTGCTTCTAGACCTCTACACAACCCCATTAGCCTATATCGGTGAGCTGCTCACCACCAGCCTATCAATTGGATCTCGGGGAACCTCTGACTCCAGGAGTGGCAAGTCTATGCCACGGTACATAGCCCACCGGGCCCAAATCTTTTGTGTTTGTGCGGACATCCCGAGGCCTGAAATACTGCCACTTCAGCGGACATGCACCTATCCATTGCCTTCTTCCAGGGACCTATACTAGGTGGGAGTGTCGCCTTCCAATGTTGAGCAATGTCGCGCTTAGCTAGTGTAAGCCCAAGGAACAGTAAATGCCTTTTGTATCTGTTTCCCCCAATGTCCTCGGTGCTGTGTAGGAATATCAATCGAGGGTCTGCAGGAATACGCCAAGCCAGCACTTGCCCTAAGCAGGACCTTATGCCCGCCCAGAAATGTTGCAGCGCCGCACAGGTCCACACAGTGTGGAGGAACGACCCCTCCTCCGAATCACATCGGAGACACATAGGTGACTGAATGGCCCCCATCTTGCAAAGGCGCAGACGTGTATAGTAGATCCTATGGAGATATTTGAACTGGATCAATCGATATCGGGTGGAAACCGCAGAGTACCGGGGCTAGCCAGTGCCTCCGCCCAGTCATCATCCGTCAGTGTGGGCACATCTGCCTCCCATGCCGCCCGGGTCCGGTGTATGGTGGTTGTGGAATGTGTAATCAGTGTTTGGTAAATTTGACGAATCTTGTGGGCACCCAGGTCCTCCATGAGCAACCGGCCTTCCAACGGGTGGAACTCCGGGAGACCCGTGAGGCCCCGTATCAAAGGGGATATAGCGTGTCGGAGCTGCAAGTATCTGTGAAATTGTGTTTTATGGAGACCGAAGTCAGCTTGAAGCTGCTGAAAGGATTTGAGTGTGGACCCCGTATCACATCCCCCAACACAGAAATCCCGATGTCATCCCACCTACGGAAGCCCGCCAGAGCTGCGACTGGCCGAAGATATGTGCCGCGCCAGAGGCGTAGCACCGGTGAGTTTGCCCCACCAGCCCATCTGTCGGACCACTCGCCTCCATATCTGAATGGCCGTCCTACATGCCGGGGAGTTCCGTCAGAGACGAGGAGCTATACAGAAAGTCGAATAATGGGGTTTCGGCCATAAAGAGTCGTTCCACAGCGTAGGCTGGGTCCGATTGTGAGCAGTACCACCAGTCATTTATCACCAGAAGATGCGATGCCTGGTAATACGCCTGTACATCCGGCGCCGCTATCCCACCGCAATAAGTGGATTGGATACAGGTCGCAAGCGCCACCCGAACCGCTCCTCCCCCAGAGGAATCTATTGAGTAATGTATTAATTTGACTGAACCAGGACGGGGGATTGGAAAGGGGTAATTCTGCAGCCTATAGAGCAGGCGAGGCAGAGACACCATTTTAAAAATGGCCGATCTCCCATATAACGAAAGGGGAAGTAGGGACCATACCGTCGTCTCATCTCGAACTGCAGTCAGCAGCGGCGCAATATTCCGTGACCAGGCCTCAGTCTGGCACCCTGTAAGAACCACCCCAAGGTATCGGAAGCCTGACTCCGCAATCACCAGCTGGGAGGCCCAAGCTTGGGACCGCTGGTCTCCACAGATCGGAAATAATATGGATTTGGATGGGTTAGCGCAGAGGCCAGAGGTCTCCCGAAGACCCTCAGAATCTGCAGCACCCGGGGCCCAGAAACCCACGGGTCCGACATAAAAAACAGGGCGTCATCAGCGTAAAGCGCTATCCTATCCGAGCACTCCGGAGACCACTCCAAACCCCGCAGGCAAGAGTCCAGACGGACCCACGCCGCCAGAGGCTCAATGGCCAGTGCGAACAGTAATGGGGAGAGCGGGCAACCCTGTCGAGTGCCCCTCCGAATGGGGAAGGGAGCTGAGCATCGGCCAGCTACTCGGACCGATGCAGTGAGGTCTGTGTACAGTAATTTCGCATATGCCCGGAATTGGGGGCCCAAATTAACCGCTTCCAATAACTTAAAGAGGTACGTCCAGCTTAAGGAATCGAACGCCTTGTCAATATCAGCCAGCAAGACTGCCGCGGGACGTCCCAGACGGTGAGCCTCCGCCACCGCGTTGTGAGCTCGCCTAATATTATGTCTGGTAGAGCGTTGTGGCATAAAGCCCGACTGGTCCGGATGTACCAGCTCCTCAATACAGGTACGGAGGCGATCCGCCAGGATCTTTCCCAGCAGTTTGGGCTCAAAATTTATTAATGAGATGGGGCGGTAGGACCCCGGGTCGTCCGGTGGGCGTCCCGGTTTGAGAAATACCACGACCTCCGCATGTCTCCAGTCCGAAGGGAGAATTTGCTGCTCCGAGGCGTCATGAATCACCTCGAGCAAATGCGGTCCCAAAGTCTCCAGATGGGGCCTCAGGAAGTCACATGGGAACCCGTTCGGACCGGCGCGCGGCCAGGGTGGATGTTGGAGAGGGCCGACCGCAGTTCCGCCATTGTAATTGGCTCCTCCAGGGCATCACGTCGCTCATCTGATAGGCGGCGTGGAGGAATATCTACTAAGAAGGCATCTATGAGGGATTCGGAGATGACCTCCCGTTTATCGTACAATGCCGCGTAAAAATCAGCGAAGGCCTGTACCACCGCCTCAGGGGATGTACAGGCAACCCCATGGGAGACCGCAAAGGGGTACCTGTGTCGGGGCCACCCTAGCCTGGCAGAGTCTATGAAGCATTTGGCTGGACTTATCGCCCCACTGGTAAATTCTATGCTGGGTGGCCAGCCAAGCTTCTTTAGCGGAGTCTATGTGGGTTTGATGGAGCATTTGTTGCACGTGCAGCAGATTCCGGCGGGCCACGGGGTCCGAGCCTCCCACCACAAGGGATTGAAGTTCTCCCTGCCTATCCTCCAGGTCACATACCTGGGCAAGGCGGCGACGCTTTTCCCCGGTGCGATAACTTATATCTGCACCTCGGAGTGTGGGCTTAAATGCTTCCCATAAGATAACTGGGGACTGGCAAGTGCCGGCATTGTATCTGAAGTAGTCGGTGATTGCTTGACTAAGCATCTCTCTGTATGCCTCATCACGGAGCAGCCAGGGGGACATGCGCCACCGATAGGGGGCCCTGTTAGTTAGCAGTCGCAATTTAAGTTGGATTGGCGAGTGGTCCGACAAGCCACGGGGCAGAATGGATGCTTGTGCCACCCTGTGCATATAGCTATGTGGAAGGAATAAATAATCAAGGCGTGAAAGAGTGGGATGAACCGAAGACGCGTATGAGAATCCTGCGTCCGTCGGGTGTAAGGCACGCCACGTGTCCCCCAACCCAGTGTATGTGCAAGTACATTCAATTTGGATGTAGTGGGGGTTGTAGCAGGCTGTCGGGCTCGCCACCTATCTAATGGGCCCATAGTATCGTTCCAATCACCCCCAACACCACAAGGCCACCCGGGAGATCCCCCACAACTGCGTTATTTTATCAATAAACGTCTGGCCGAGAGGCGGGGGGCGTATATGCTACCCAGTGTGATGTGTTCGCCGGCCAAGGTACCCGAGACCACAGTGTAGCGACCCCTGGATCCAGCCAATGTCGTGTGATCTGTAGGGGCACCCTTCGATGAATGAGTATGGCTGTACCCGGGCCCCAGCGTGAAGCCAGAATGATAAACTGTGGAGTAACCGTAACGGGCGAGGCATGGGGCCTTCGTGCCCAGGAGATGAGTTTCCTGGAGCAGTAGGACATCTGCTGCATACCGCTTTGCCTGGTGGAGCACTGCCCCACGTTTAACTTTACTCAGCAAGCCTCGCACATTCCAGGCAAGAACGTTGAGCTCCCCGGAGGTGTGTCACCAGTCGTGTGCGCCATCCCTAAGTGTCCTACAAGATAACTGCATCTGAGGCGTGCAAGGCGAAGCAATGTGAGTGGTGCATGGTGCGAAAACATTCAATAAAGAAAACCCCCCTTTAAGAAACTGGCCCTCCTCCCCCTGCCCCCAACCCCCATACTTCCTGTAACACGGAGTATCTGTCGCGGTAGAAACCCACCCCAGGCCCCCAACAGGATGACCCAAGCGGTCCCTCCAATGGATCCCCCCCAACTTACCCAACATCACCCAAAACGTCCAGGGCGAGCCATGTTCAGATCCCTCTAGGGCCTGTAGAAGACCCCATCTCTATGACCCGGTCATATTAATGAGCGGCCACCACCCCCAGGCAAACCCGCCCCCCGAAGGGAATATAGGGAAAACAGGGAAAGTAACCCAGCACAGTTCAGTCTCCAGTGCCCGTCGGCTCCGGGGCACGCCAGTTGGAGCGGGATCGATGCCGCCGAGATGTCGCACCCCCGCCCTGCCGACCACTCCGATGCGAGCCCTGGGAGGAATCAGGAGTCTGCCGGAGGCGGTGTGTGAGTTTAAGGATCTGTCTCTCGTCCGTCCACGCGAAGACTTCCTCCGGGGTGTCAAAGAAAATGTTTTTGCATTGAACATCACTTTCATCCGGGCCGGAAACAGCAAGGCATAGGATAGATCAAGTTCACGTAGCCTTCTCTTGGCAGCCGCAAATGATTGACGCTGTTGCTGCACCAGCTTGGTGTAATCAGGGAAAACCATGATGGGGCGCGAGTCGAAGACCATTTTATCTTTATGGAGCCTGGCATATCGAAGAACGGCGTCTCGATCCGCATAGTTAAGGATTCGAGATGGGCACACATTTTGATGTTGAACAGGGTGGGATGGTAGGAGCTGTGATGGTATCAGGTAATGTCAGCTGCTACCAACAGAGGCACACACTGTACATTTGGGCCAGGGCCAACACAATCCTTACATGTCCCTGTGACTGCCCATGCGTGCCGCTGGCCCTGCCTACTGGATTGTGCGGAACTTTTCCAGTGTCTTCACCGCTGCGGTGACGTGACTGGGAGGATGCGGTGATGACGTTGTTGATGGATGGCCCCGATGCGGAGGTGTGGCATTGATGTACCTGCGGTGTTGTCGATGGCGGCGGCGTCTTTGTTGATGGCGGATCAGGAACAGCAGCGGTAGGGCTTGTAGAGCAGGATCCATTGCGGTAGCGAACGCGTGGAGTTGTGTGTTATTGCTGTTTTCCTCCGCAGTATTGTTTCCGCCGTGTTTGAATCGGTGGTTTCTCCGTTGCGGTCCGATTGCCTATTTGAGGCATTGTGATTCGGACGGCGGTCTACACGTCATTCCGCACGGCGGTCTCCCGCTATTGGCTACGTCCACCGTCATCGCGGAACCAAGGTGCTGGCGGTACTGGAAACTCTGCGGCGGTAGGGATTTGGCCTATGTCTGCCCATCGTAATATGGCGGGCGGGGATTCGCGACCGTGGTTGGCAAAACAGCACCCGCCAGGCCGGCGGAAGCCACCGCAGCCACGGCGGTGCCGATCCGCCCGCCATCGTAATCGACCCCTAAGATTGCATCACCCCGCCCTGCATACACAAATGGAAGGCTCATAACACACATGGACCCAGCACCTCGCACGAGATCTACTGATAGGATTACTCAGGGGAAGGAAGGGAGGGAATCAGTTAATGGTATAGTTCTAACGTCACTTGAGTATTCAGATTGATTCCATATGCATCAAATGACAATGCTATGAAAAAGCTAACATCAAGTGAATCGAACTGAATTACTGTACTGTGATGGTATGCTGCAACAAAAATGATCAATAAAATCTGTTTACAAAAAAAAAAAAAATAATAACTTAATATTGATTTCTAAAGTAAAAGAAAACAACAAATATATTCTGATTCGTTTTAATAATTAAAATATATAACTTCAAATATAAATGTAAACATAAATAAATATTTACAAACTAAAATACATTTCTATGGTAAACAATGTTTTTAATTTTTTTAATAAATTATCATTTAAAAAAAAATGTAAATCTATAAATTAGCTCACAATCTACAAAATGTATTAAATAACATACATCACAAATTTAAAAAAATATTAGAGAATATTTGCATACATTTAAAAATGCTATTTTACATTTTTTTTATTAAACATTTTATTAGTCATAGATGTAAATCATACACAGCATATAAGTACAAACATATTGCATTCAAGAAGGCTTAAAAAAAAAAAAAAAAAAGGAAGGGAAGGGAAGGGAAAAAAAAGTGGGAGAAAACAAGGAACAACCACAACATAGGGGGGGGAACCAGTACAGCAGATAAAATCATATGGACCAACAAAACAAAGTACATTGCCAACTACAGCATGTATCTCAATGTGGACAATAGGAAGGAAGAAGTAGAATACACGTCAAAGTTTATTATTACTCAGAAGGGCCCGCAGGACATAATGGGTCATAAAGGTCAATGGAAGAATCATGCAATAGAGCATAGTATAACCCTAAGGCTCAATTGAAGTCACATCTAATGGATCTTGTAAACGAATCCAGGTCTGAAAGGGACCCAAATGTCCCGAGGCCTAGAGGCCTAGAGGCCATCGGCATCAGCTCCCAGAATGCGTTGAGTTGTTCCTGGCAGTGTGTGACATCTTTAATCCAAGACTGGATCTTTGGGACCCCTGCCCTCCCCAAGTCATGGCAACACGGCTCTTCGCCAACAATAGCAACATTGCACGTAAGCGCCTGAAATCAGGCGGGGCTTCTTTCGTGTACCCTAGGATACTCAGGAGCGGTGATGGCTCCAACTGCGACTCCTGTATTCCACTAATTGAGGCAAAAGTTTCTAGCCAGTATTGTGCAATCGGGGGGCAGTACCAAGCCAAGTGGAAGAAGGAGGCCTGGGACGAGCCGCATCTCCAGCATCTAGTATCCTCACGCAGACCCATCCGGTGAAGCTGCGCGGGCGTCCTGTAATATCTATGCAAGAATTTAAAGTGAATCAGGCGGAGTTTATAATTTGGAGATAGCATCTCCAGCTGTCCACAACAAAATTTCCACTGTTCTTCGGTCAGAGGCGTGGTTAGCTCTTCGTTCCAACCGGCTATAGCTTTAGGTTGTACGATCGGGAATGTGTGTTGCATAGAGTTGTATAAGCGTGTGATCAGCTTACGCTGGGATGCATTATTTAGTACAAGCTCTAGTGCCATTAATGTAAGTGGAGGGGCAGAAAAGGAGTCGTGCAATTGGCGACAATTAGCCCTGATACGGTAGTATATAAGCAAGTGAGAGAAATGTGAAGTACTACCTCCTGTTGCCTCCGGAGGGGAGACGAAGGTATCCCCTGGGTACAGATCGGCAAATGCCTTCCAGCCAAGTCTTTCAGCTCCAAGCACCTCCCCACGGTCAGCCAGTGCTGGTATCAGGGGTTATATGCAAGGGAGGCGGAAGGGGCATATAGCAGCTCCTGCTCTGCTCTCATTCGCAGCCCATCCCAGGCCCACCTGAGCGTTTAGGTAGTGTCAATTTCATTTCTGGGTCTTTTGAATTTGGAAAATATTGCCACGTTCAGCGGAACGGGCGCTGTTCTGTCCACCTCAATTGCTACGTGTGGCTGGAATGGGGTGGGGAACACCCAGTGATTTAGGAATTGGGCCTGTGCACAATAGGCGTATAGGGAGATATCTGGTGCTCCCAGCCCGCCCTGACTCAGAGGCAGAGTAAGCAGTTCCCATGAAATCCGCGCCTTCTTCCCAGCCCATACTAGTTTTATCATCAGGGATCTTACCATTTTTAGGAACAATTGTGTGAGGGGGATGGGGAGGTTGACGAAGAGTTATAAAAGTTTGGGTAGCACAATCATCTTGGCTATAGCGATTCTTCCCGCTAGGGAGAGGGGTAAATGGGACCAAGTATTGAATTTCCCTTCTAACCAGCTAATCGTTCATCCAAAGTTGATCTCCCAGAGCTCCTGCACGTCGCGGCTTAGCCAGATCCCCAGGTATTTAATCGGACCTTCAGCCCATTTGAGTCGATAATCAAGTGGAAATGGGACTGTGCAGTCTGTCAGAGGAAACATCGTGGACTTGGACCAGTTTATTTGGATCCCAGATAGCCCACCAAATCTGGCCATTTCGCGGAATATAGGGAGTGTGTTTACTACTGGATCACTTATATAAAGCATGATATCGTCCGCGTATAGCGAGATTAGCAGGCCTCTAGATGAAAACCCCACCCCTCTGTTGGCATGATGTTGTCGGATGCGAGCGGCCAAGGGTTCCATAGCTATGGCGAAGAGGAGTGGGGATAGAGGACACCCCTGCCTTGTGCCCCTGGTGATGGGAAAGCTCTCTGACAGGAGACCATTTACACGGAGTCTAGCGGTGGGACCGGAATAGATGAGCTTGATTTGATTTATGAATGCCGGGCTGAAGCCTAATCTAGACAGTTTGGTGAATAGGTAGACCCATTCGAGAGAGTCGAATGCTTTAGTTGCGTTTAATAACACAGCCGCTGCTGGTGTCTGGGAGCTTAAATAATGGAGTAAAGCGAAGATAGTTCTCAGATAATGTGCCGTTGACCTACCAGGTATAAAGCCGGATTGATCTGGCCTGGCAACCAGGGGGAGTAGGGGCTGTAATCTTTGGGCTATTAGTCTGGCATAAATCTTGTTATCCACGTTTATGAGAGACAACGGGCGATAAGAGTCTCGGCTTGTTGGGTCTTTGTCTGGCTTTAAGAGTGTTAATATTACTGCTTCTTGCATCGTGGGTGGGAGATGACCAGTGTCAATCGATTCCTGGTATACCTCTAATAAGTATGGGCTAATAGAGTGCCATATGTTTTATAAAAAGAAGTGGTCAGGCCATCCAAGCCAGGGCTTTATCGTTAGGAAGACTATTAATGACCTGTATTATATCTTCTACTGTATAGGGTTCATCTAGATATTCTTGGTGTGACCTACCCAGCCAGAGTAGCTCCAGTGATTCTAAATAGGCATGAAGCTCGGCCTTTATATCCGAGGCGGAAGAGGAATATAAGTTAGCATAAAAGTCGGATAGGTGATTGAGCATCTGTTGTGATCCTCTAATGGGATCGCCATGTTCATCCCTAAGCTCAGTAATAAAAGCAGAGTTTCTCGATGGTCTAAGTGTGGATGCCAGAGTTCTCCCAGGGCGGTCTCCCTCCCCGTACCTTCTGGCGGTACTGTATTTCCCCATAAACTTCACTTCTCGATTTGCTTCATCTGTATAGGAGTGCTCTAAGTGATGCTAAGTGATCACCTTCTCCCGTTTATAAAAATTGATTTCCCCATCTTTGATTTGTGACTCGAGTTTGGAGTCTCTGTCTGTTAGATTTTAATACACCCGCTTGTTTGGCTATACAACACCCCCGAATTACCACCTTAAAGGCCTCCCACAGTGTTCCCGCCTAGGTGACCGAGCCCTTGTTTTCTGCAAAGTAATCAATTATATCTTTCCTGATTTCCTCTCGAAAGGCCGAATCAAGTAGGGCCAGGGGAGGGAGCCTCCATGTGAAAGAGCGTCCAGTTGGCATCGGGGCTTCTAGCTGCAGCAGACAAGGGGCATGGTCAGAAAGGGTTCTGGGCAAAAGACACACATTTGACGTCCATTCGCAACATCTCGGGATACCATCTAGTAATCCAGTCTAGACCAAGCATTATGATGTGAGGTGATGCAAGTGCCTACTGCGCTATCCGGGTTCTGGTGTCTCCATATGTACACCAGATCATTCACTTGGATAAGAGTGTTAAGAGATTCACTAGCACGGGGATGAAGTCTCCGTGACACCCCTCTTCTATCTAGGGAATCATTTAAAATGGCGCTAAAGTCACCACCCCAAATGACAGTCTGACATCCCTGGCCTGCTATATGAGCCCAGACATTGTGGAAGAACTCCGGCTCATCCGTGTTGGGGCCATAGATAGCTGCCAACACCACCTCTGTGCCACACAGTGAGCCTTTAAGAATGACAAATCTCCCTTCGGTGTCCAAGTGTGTATGTGTAGTATTCCATTCTAACCCTTTGCGCGTACGTGTAGCCACACCTCTTGCATAATTGGAGTAACCTGTGGAGTACACTTCCCCCCATTATCTATGGTAAGGCTTAGTGTTAGATGTGCTAGACAAGTGGGTCTACTGCAGAAAACAGCAATCAATCTTGTGACGTATCAGATATGCTTGTATTAGCCTGGCCTTTCCATGGTCATTCAGACCTCTGATATTCCATGTTAGAAACCTAAGGGCTGTCATGTCACTTTAATGCAATATTTCCAATGATTCATTTGTATCTTCGTACCCGGGCCCTGGATCCCAACCTTCATCATAAGTCCAAAAGCCAGCTCGCTCTGGGAACAAATCTGAGTATACCTACCCCTACAGTCATCAATAATAGGATAAAACATGTCTAGTAGTTTACACATACTTCTTGAATTTTTAACAGTATTCTGCTGCACTGTAACCCCGAACTCAAGCCCCCCTCCCACACCAACCCCCCAATTAGGTTGAGCATTAACACCCCCTCAGAAATCAAAGAACCCCAACATGTGTTTAAGAGAACAGTGACGGGAGATCTCCCCAGGGGCGAGGTGTCTCCGGCGGTGCACAGTCAAAATATCGACTTTTAAACATCGACCTACATTAATATTGAGTTTTAAATATCGTAGGGACAGAATATCGACATCAAGAATATCGGTGACCAGAATATCGACCTGAAGGTAAGAAATATCGTTTTTGTCAATATCGAAGTTATTAATATCGATAGTAAAAATATCGATGTTAATAATATCGATGTTTATGTTAGTGTTATGTATTTTAGTACGTATTTTATATGTATGTGTTCCACATGTTTTGTTATGTTTTGTATTATTTTTTAAATATATGTATTAATTGTTTAGAAGTTAGTAATTTTTTTTAAAGTACATTTTGGGTTTTAGTACTGTAGCGGGTTGTGGGTTTATAGGGGAATAGGGTGGGAAGTAATTTAATTATAGTAAATTAATTCATAATTTTTAGAAAGTATTAATTATTTTTAATTAAATTTTGCATTTTAGTTCTGTAGCGGGTTGTGGGTTTATAGGGAATAGGAGGGAAGTAATTTAATTGTAATTAAGTAATTATTAATTTTTATTTATTGTTGTTGATATTTAATTTATTGTTAATTAATTATTAATTGGTAATTAATTTTATTAATTGATTAATTGATAATTATATTAATTGTATAAATATTTTATTGGAGCAGGTTGTGGGTTTATAGGGGAATAGGGTGGGAAGTAATTTAATTGTAATTAAGGGGCCCATTACGATGGCGGGCGGAAGCACAACCGCCGTGCTGGCGGATGCAAAAACCACCAGTTACCGCCGGCACGCAGCAGTCCACACGCCCGCCCAATTACGATGCGAAAAGCAGGCCAAACACCGCCGGCAAGCCAGCAACACCGTCCGCCATCAAAGTGCGCCCGTACACGTAGCGGCGCAGCCCAACTGACACACACCGTCCGACGAAACACGTCCCGCCCGGCGCATAAATTACGATGCCGCAAACAAACGGCTCCCACGGCTAAGAGACACCGCACGTGAAAGAGAGGCGGTAACACGGACGCAGAGCACGGACAACGAAGAAGCGGCACCCGGGCATGAATCCAGCACTGCAGGCCCTTCCCATGCTTCTGCTGATGCACCACCAAGGACGCAACGTGCCGCGGAGACGCAGGTAGGCACACACACAACAAGTGCACGCAAACAGCGCACACAGCGCAAGGGCGGAAAAAGCGGACAACCCCCACCAGCGCGTGTACACTACACATCCACCATTGCATCCACATATGACACACAGGCCAAATCCTAACATCGCGGAACACATGTGTCCACACCACCTGGGACTAGGAACCAACCACCCCGTCACGGCCCCAAAGCGCCGATGACGCCGCCACACATGCGCACAACGCAGAGGCCAACCGCAGCGCCATGCATGCGTCGCACACAGACACAGGGACACAACCAAGCAGCACACACATCAGCCCCACCCCGAACGCACATGACACGTGACAGGCCTGCCACAGACATGTCCCCAACGCCCAATTCACGGACAACACCCAACGCCACACAACCGACGCACACATGTCAGTGAAGTCACGCAACAGCAGGACACACCCCAGTGTAACAAACATGGCGTAGCACACAGCGGCGGCAACACCAACTAGGAGAAGCAGGGCCCCTTCGGGAAGAGGAACGCCAGTACCACACTGAAAAACCCATACCACCCTGCACATATGAACAAGACATATGAAACGGAACACCAAAGAGCCCGGGGACCGACAACAGGTGGCCCAAGAATAACATCCACACACAAGGCCCAACGCAGAGCGGAAAGGCAGCCTGCCGCCCACACAAGGGAGAGCAGACAGCACTGAATGACCTTCCATTCCAACTCCGAAACCACAGCCCTACGACAGAAGCCGGTGAATACAGCCATTGTCCAAGAATAGACCAACACAGGCATGCCGAGGAGACCGACCACAGGGCAGATAGCGCATATCACAGAAGCACACAACGGACGGGGAAGAAAGAAGAAAACACTCCCCATGTCGGCCACATGCAAGTTAATTGGAAGGAGTCACACAGCACTGACCTTGAACTGTCTGAGAAGCATGTGGGAAGAGGGCCCGTGTCCTCCAAACAAGCCAACAGAACACAAGTCCTGTCTCCCTACGACTACACAGAGCTCACAGCAACCCGCGGAGCGTGCACATTGCAGACTGCACACACAGCCGGAGCACGCCATCTCAACGAACCGCTGCGAAATGGCAACCGCAACACACCTACCCAACTACGCCGAACAGCTCAAGCTGTACAAAACCAACACGATACATACATTGGGATGCGATCTCCTGTCCCTGCTGAACGTAAGTTACCGACTGACTTACCGCATCACATTGTTCAGCTGCGTCATGCCCGTCTTCTACTGTCGGAGGTGTCCCTACCAGCATCCCGTCGAGATATGCCTCTCCAACCCGGCATGTCTGAAGGCGGACCTGCTACCACTACTCCTCCCTCTGGACGCACACGACAGGGCATGCTCTGCCTATGGGGGCATGGCGTATGTGGCCAACATCGCACCCGCACTGAAATGGGACCACTGTGCCTCCACACGACGGATCATCGAGAACAGCTACATCGAATGTCACCCAGCATGCCCCATCATGGTCCTCCAAGGGACAACTTACGAACAACACCTTGAGAGCCACCATCCGCTTCATTGGCTGGCAAACATGTACACCACCAATGACATGGAAGCCCTGCTGGACGGCATCGCATACCTGACAACCTGTAAATACGTCGGACCACAACGCAGGTTCCCCGAGTGACCTATGAAGTCCAACCCCGCACCCATGCTCAGCTTCCGCACGGACTGGCCAGTCACCACCACAACAGCCATACCAAACGACCGGCAACTGTAACCACACCATCAACGACATCGCCATGACATCGGATATGACCGGGACATGCACACTGTTCCCCATCACATCCAGGAACACCGCATGCATCGTGGGAGGCAGTGGCATGGGCTCTGTGTATCGCACCCACATGGACGGAACTGCACGAACAACCAGGACACGACATGGATCCAGCGCACATGGACACACACACCGCTCAGTGGACATGAATAGGTCGCCTGGAGTCTGTGGGTGCTGCACCCCTCCCACCCCCGCCCCGGGAATCCCATACCAGGACCTTTGCATGGACGACAAGTGCATACAACAACAACACGACCCCAGTGACTGTGACATGTCCAGTAACCACCACAGTGCAACAACAAGTGGCACGCCGCTGCATGCACGCAAGCACATGCCCTGATGTCATCTCACATGCACGCGTGCATGAGGAACAACTTCGCAGCAAACCTGTCACATGGAACTGAGATGGACTGTGCCCATGATGCCGAGCGGTCTGGTAGGCTACATGTATACCGTCTGTGTCAAAGTCCGCAGCTCCGCAGCTATACGTAAATGTACATTAGCACAGCCTTGGCCAAGCAGATGTAACTCTGAAGCCCACATCCCACATGCAACAGCCAATCACATGTAACCCCACACCCTATCCAATTTGTAATCATGCTCAGTATATCCTCAACATGTATTCCGCTGCCAGTAGTGTCCACTATACTGCATCACAGAGGACAGAAGACTCAATATAATGTTTGAAACCAAAACTGTCTCCGCTGACTCATTTCACAAGTACGAATGAGAGAGGATGAGAGTATGTGAAGTACACGGCAGTCGTGACATGACCATGTAGTCCACTGGTATTGGATGTCAACGCAAATGAGTAGCACTACTGTGGAAGACACACATGTGTCGTGTGAAGTCGTATGGACGCAGTGCTCAGGTGGGTGGGTGCGACGGGTAGATGCGCACATGCCAAGTTGGAGCACGCCGTGTTGGGAGGGGTCATGAACAGTACACCACCGCTTCCCTGGGCATTGTGAGAGGACACCTGTCGGGGGGAGTGAACACGTGTGTGCACAGCAGCCGGGCACACGTACAAAGCGGTACCAGGCGCACCTCAGCCCACCCTCTGTGGACAAGCTGGATCCTGTTGTGCGCCCGCCATGCCCCTTGACAAGGCACACACAGCCCCAGTCGACCAGGTGTAACCCCAACATAGTCAATCCGCACAGGCGATACAGGGCACGGGATGGCAGTGGAGCATGGTGTGTGAGAGGTCTCCTCGCGCTCCTCCTGGTCATATCACGCAGGCAATAGAACCTCAACGTCCAGCATGGCAAAAGTCAAATGGAAGTGTAGGGGACGCACCACAGCACGAGCAGCACTGACGTCACGGGAGGTGGCTCGCACCATCCCATCCATTGCCCATCATACCAACCACGCCACATGCCATTGCGACTAAGTGCAAGCGCGTGCGCCACCACCCCTGAGCCCTCCCCAGAGAGGCCAAAGAGTGAATGTGTGGGCCATCAGCCACAGACGGACGCGGCCTGGCCGCAAGGGCAGCCACAGCCACTGGGTGTCGCAGGTGGCGGATCCGGAAGGCGAAGACTGTGATGCATAGTCCATGCAGGCCGGGTCTCCATTTGGGGCACCACGCAGGTGGACGGCGTCCCGCCACACATCATACCCTGAGACAGCCCACTCGTGCAACTGGACCCACACATACACTCCTTGCCCTCTCTGGTGCGAGCTTGGGGCTGCCTGTGCAAGCGCTAGCCTCGCAGGTGAGCATGCATATTGGGGGGCGAGGGAGGACATGAGGGCTGGGGCGAAGATGACTGTATCACTGTCAGTTAGTACAAGGGATGACCCAGATGTGGAAAGGAAGAGACGTGTCCCGTGTGTACTGCAACTAGTCGCCAATCCAACTACCCCCCATGTCCGGAATGTAAGCCCGCACCTAGGCCCGCCCATCCGCCACATCGAACATACCACCAGCACGACAACCTTCCCATTCGAAACACTGACTGGGGGTGGCGACCAGTGAACAATCATGTGTAGCCTACCCACGCGTACATGTGGGCCCTCCATGATCCATGTCACCTGCGGCAAAGACATGACATGCGCAATGAGGGAAGTGAGGAGAGCTGTCCGCCCCACGCGCAGAAGGTGCATCAGCTCCACAGACCCAGCAGCGAGTCCAGCAGGGGTCACATGTGCAGGGGCAGCTGTGCCTGGTGTGAAGGCACATGCATATAGACAGCACATCGACCAATGTGTAGTCTGCCCACATCCACAGTCCATCATCATGCGGACATAGGAATTGAACACAGGGCAACACATCTTAGTTGGTGCACCCACCGTGACCAACAATGCGCAATCATCGACGTACCCGCCCTGTGCATGGCCCCCCACCCAACGGAGGCACATCCAGTGCCACCATCCCACACACACAAGCCTTCCACGGAACATGCTGTGTCCAATGGTCAGTACAGAGTCAGCGCCCATCTGGTGGATCCTGAACAGGAGACACATGCACACACATGCCAGCTCCCACTATGTACGTCTGCCACCTGGCACGTGCAATGTAACCTCTCACCTGTGACGTGTGACTGCAAGCACACAGCCGTCTTGGCATGGGGCTGTCAATGTGGACACCAGTCAATGTTTCGGGAGCTGTGATCCGTACAGTGCTGTACATAGGGTGCAGTGCTGACACCTACTACTGTCTCATATCCCCTCGTGCCACAGGTCCCACTTGTATTGGCCGCTCAGCCCGTGCCCACATCGTCGTCGTCGTGTGCCATACTCATCCAGCCTCGGAAGCAGTTCCAAGCTCAGCAGACACTCATGTTGCCGTGGCGTTGCCGCTTGACGAATATGCAGTCAGTCCCCATCAGCACGCCCCGCAAGTCATTGGGGCCTAGATCCCCATGTGCATGCACATGGCAGTGGTATGTCTCACTTGCCATTGCCATTGTTGGGAGACCTGTGTAAGTGTATTGTGGCCGTGCCGTCCCAGCTTGACAGCTGGGCTGTGGCTCATGTGCTTGCTCAGTCATGTCAGTGATGTGTATGCGAAATTGCTATGTGCCGTGTTGCTTTGACATGTGTCCTCTGCCATTTAACCCAGGCGGAGACCGAACATTGACCGCCCATACCAATTGCTGGCGGACATGGACGATACAGAGGTTATCAGGAAGTTTCGGCTGGACAGGCCAACCCTGCATCGACTGTGTGCCATGTTAGAGCCCCATCTCCGTCCCCGCAGGGTGTATCCGACTGCTGTCACCCCCACGGCTAAGGTGATGGGTGCCATGCATTTCTTCGCCACTGGGTCATTCCAGCACACAGTGGGCAGTGGAGGAGGGATGTCCCAGCCCATGTTCAGCAAGGTGCTGAGGGATGTACTGGCAGCCATGATGCTGTACCGAAACAGGTACATCAGATTCCCCAGGGCTCGTGAATTGGCGGCAGTGAAGGGTGCATTCTATGCCCTTGGCAGAATCCCACACGTCGTGGGAGCCATTGACTGCACACATGTTGGCCTTGTTCCACCACAGGCCACTGAGCACCTGTACCGCAACAGGAAGCACACGCACTCCCTGAATGTGCAAGTGGTGTGCCTTGCGGACATGGTGATCACCACGTGTGTGCCAAGTTTCCAGGCTCGGCACATGACGCACACATAATGCGCAACAGCATCTTGCCACGACTGATGGCCAATATGCAACAGGATCGTGCCTGTATTGTCGGTGAGTATGTGGAGTGGTGTAGCGTGCTGGTTGTGCGATGCTGTCCCCTGTCCAGTTGGAATAGCAACGGTTCTCTGTGTCCCTCACACCCAGGTGACTCTGCGTATCCGAATGGGGCATGGCTGCTCACTCCATTGAGGAATCCTCGCACCCCAGCAGACGATCGATACAATGAGGCACATGGGAGGACCAGACGTGTGGTCGAGCGTACCTTTGGCCTCCTCAAGTCCAGGTTCAGGTGCCTGGACCGCACCGAGGGTGCACTGGTGTACTCCCCACAGAAGGTGTGCCAGATAGTGGTGGCGTGCTGCATGCTGCACAATCTGGCCATTCGGAAGCAGATCCCCCTCATTGTGGATGACGGAGATCAACCAGGGCCCCAGCCCGCAGACCAGGACAGCTCGAGTGAGGTGGACAGCGGAGAGGAGGAAGCTGGGAATGTGCGCCAGCAGCTCATCGCCCGCTACTTCACTTGACGGTGAGTGTCCATGTACGACGGATGATGTGTCTGTATCTGTGCAGGTGTGTGTGTGCTGTGTCAGGGTGGCCGTATGTTCACTGCGTGCAGTGTGTCAACGCTCCATGGCCAGGGTAGTATGCCACTGTTGGTGACTGTGGCATTGTGCCCTATTGCTCTGTGCGATGTGTGTACATTGCTTGTAGTTGTTGACATGTACTGTGTGATGGGTGTGTGACACACTCATTGAATGTGCTCCTGTTCTGTCTCCCACCCCTAGGTCCCTACAGGTCCTCCGGATTCCATTGCCATGCCACGCATCAGGTGCCTTTCCGCCCAAGGTGGCCGTTGTATTCCGTACAAATAAAACACAGGGCATAAACAGCAGTTAGTGAAAAAGGTGCATTTATTACAAACTGTGACATGTGATTGTGTGTAAGGTGATGACAAAAGTGGTGCGTGCAGTGACAATGAGCTGTCGGTCATGGCTGCGTGAAGCTCAGGGTGTACCCACTGGTTCTATGTCCATAGTCCAACACACACATGCCATCCAGCTGGCTGTGTGGAGTGGGATCGTAGAGCAAGTCAATGCAGTGGCTGGCCAAGGAAGGCTGGCGGAAGGCTGGCTGGCTGCCTCACTTGCGACTGGAGCGTGCGAAGTCCTCCCGGGAGATCTGTTTCCTCTTCGGACGGCCCCTTCCACGTTTGGGAGGGGGTGTGTGGTGGCGACCTGCTGGTGGTGGGTGAGTGTGCTCACTGGCTGTGGACGCAGGGGAAGTGGACACTGCTGCCCGACCCTGCGCCCTAGCAGGTGGTGGCGGAGGTGGTGTTGCTGGCCTTGCCTGTGACCCCACCGCCACCACCAGCTGGCCCATGAGGTCCACGAGTTGGTCCATACGGGACACGAATTGGCCCATATGGGCGTCCATGGACCTCAGCACCCCCAGCACCTCCCGCGTGTCTGTAGCAGACCTGACCCATTGTTCTTGGGCCTCCTCATAGGCCCCAAGGACTCTGGCCATTTGAGGCAGGGCATGGCTCCCAGGGGAGGCTGGCGTTTCCTGACCCTGCTCCTCCTACCAGTCCTGCTGCCACCGGCCTGCCCACTAGCCACATTGCACACCACGGTCCTCGCTGTGGCTCCCAGGGTGGATCCAGTCAGCCGGGCCACCACCTGCGCTGGGGCTGGTGTCAGCGAAGACGTGGTGGTGGTGGTGGCGGTGGTGGTCGGTGCGGCGATGGTGGCGGTTGCGGCAGTGGTAGTGGCCGCAATGACCGTGGGTGTGGCCGCAACGACAGTGGCAGCAGGGGGCTGGGACTGTTCAGCATCACTGGATGATGGGTTGGTGGGTAGGAGGGGTCCTGGGGAGCGGCTGGGCCCTGCCACACCAGATGGGCCTGCTTGGTGGTCCGTGTCCGAAGAGGAGGACAGATCCTCCAGATCCGTGTGTCCTCGTTGGGGGCTTGTGGGCTGGCTGTGCTGGCTGCTGTCTCCATCCCCAGCATCCGGCAGTTCGTCACCTGTGGAGAGAATGAGATTTGTTATTGTGTTGCACCTGGCGAAGTATGTATTTGTCGTCTGACATTGGCAGTTCGTGCAATCTCGTACATGGGTTTCCCGGAGGCGAGTGTGTGGCTGTGGCATCTGTAGTTGTGTGTGCTAGGCAATGGGACTGTGTGCTGTGCACATGTGGCATGGGACGGATTGGCCATGCCGATGGGTGTGTTGCTGTGCCCCTACTCATTGTGACTCTGGTGTATGCGGGCTCCTGGCCCATCCTGGGTCTGGTTTGTACTTTGCTTTTGGGGTTCATATGGAACGCTTAGGAACGCATATGGCAACATGGGGGCCATGCCCCAGATTCGCATTTGGGAGGGGATATGCTTTTGGGGTTCAAATGGAACGCTTAGGAACGCATATGGCAACATGGGGGCCATGCCCCAGATTCGCATTTGGGAGGGGATATGCTTTTGGGGTTCAAATGGAACGCTTAGGAACGCATATGGCAACACGGGGCCATGCCCCAGATTCGCATTTGGGAGGGGATATGCTTTTGGGGTTCAAATGGAGCAGCTTAGGAACGCATATGGCAACATGGGGGCCATGCCCCAGATTCGCATTTGGGAGGGGATATGCTTTTGGGGTTCAAATGGAACAGCTTAGGAACGCATATGGCAACATGGGGGCCATGCCCCAGATTCGCATTTGGGAGGGAATATGCTTTTGGGGTACATGCTGTGAGCCATGGGTGCCGAACGTGACATGTGTTGTGGCAGCATGACAGTGCATGGTTTGAGGTGTGTGCATGCTTGACATGGCCTGCATATTTGCTGTCTGTTGTGATTACTGGACATGGCATTGGACGCATCGTTATGAGTGAGTGATAGTTGTGTGCCAGCCAACGTATTGCAGTTGTCCCATCTCCTTGGTGTGCGTGCTGCCCTGTGCCATGTGCATCACTGCAGTGCTCGGGGGGTGTGGCCCATGTTGTGTGTTGTTGCTCACAGTGTGTCGTGCGCTTAATTGACTTCTGGCACATGGTTGGTCATGGGCATGTGTCTTAGCGTGACTGCTGTATGTGTGGCAGCTGTGCGGATGACATGCCTTTCATGAGACTGGGGCTGACGGATGGGATGGATGGTATGTTGTATGTGCATGGTGTGTCTGTGAGTTTGATGGGTTCAGTGGTGTTCGTGTGCATTTATGTTGTTCCGCTCTGTTGCGTCTAGTGTTGTTTGTCTTACATAGGCGTAGTTGTGGGGTGTGTGGTTGACAGGCAGTAGGGGCTACATGGACAGGACTTCAATGGTGTTTCGGTTGTGTGTGATGAGTTGCACAGTGGCTGCCGTGTGGGACTATATTCAGTGTGGCTTGTGCATGCAGACGTGGCTCCTTGGGTGTTGCTATGTCTGTGATGGGTCATGTGGGGTGTGAGTCTGTTGTTCATGTCCGTGTGCACATTGTTCACTTGTTCGTGACGGTGGGCGGTGCTGCGTGTTCGTCTGCTACGTGACATGTCCCATGTGTTGGTCATGTTATGGTCCTCATGCCTCCAGTAATCCAGCCCTGTCCAGTTTCCCACCTGCAAGTTGTTCGTGCGTGCACTGTACTGGATGCCACATGGCTCTAAGCGGGGGTGCTCCATGTTGCAGGTCTGTGGGGGTGGGGGGGTGTTGTGGGTCGTGGGGGTGGCTGGACACCCACTGACACCGATTGCTGTGGACCGTGATGTCTGCCTTTCGGCTGTCGTTGTGCACTGCGGTGGCTGACACGTGGCTGTGGGGTGTGGGGGATGCTCCTCCTTGCTGTGCTGTGGGACTGGGGCCTGGTGTGTGTTGTACTTGGGCTGTCCACCGTCCCACCCACTGCACTTTGTGTTCCTGCCACTTACCTGTTACTTGTCGGTTAGTGCAGCTGTGGCGGACACATGGGTGTGGTGGATGCTCGTTGTGGCGCTTCTGGCATATTTGGGGACCTGTTGGTGGTTACGTGGCTGGCTTAGTGTACACATGTCCCCACGCATCTTACAGTTGTTCGGTTTGGGCTGTGTGTGGTAGTGTCTGTTGCATGTGTGTGTGATGTGTTGTGTATTGTGTGCTGGACATGGGGGTGTTTGTCCCTGGGAGCTGTGGCATGGTAGTTGCGCATGTGAGTACAATGCGGTGTGCTGGTATACATTAGTTTGTACTTACCAGCCTCCACTCCCCTGCTAATCCGGCGAGGATCTCCGGATGGATTACGACTCGCACCTTCTCCTCCCACGCTTTGAAGGTCTTAAAGAGCGCGGGATTCCCTCCGCCAGTGACGGCAGCCAGCTCTCTGTTTTTGCCCTCCTTCTTCTTGACCAGGCTCTTTACGTCATTCCAACGTTTGTTAATTTCGACTCTGTTCCTGGGCAGGGTCCCGACTGCATTGACCTGGTCTACGATCCGGTTCCACATTCTGTTTCTGGTGGCTAGTGGTGTGTGCTGGACCATGTTCCCATAGATTTGTGGGTACACCTTGATGATCTCGTCGACCATGACCGTCAGCTCCATGGGCGTGAACTTGGGCATCCTTTGTGGTGCCATGGTGTTTGTGGTGCTGGTGCGGTGTGTGTTGTGTAATGTGCAGGGGGTTTGTGGTGCCGGGGTGTGGTGGTGGTGGTGGTGGTGGTGGTGGTGTTTGGTGGTGGTGGTGGTGGTGGTGGTGGTAGTGATGTGTGCGTTTCTGTGGTGTGCTGCTGTCCTTGCTGTGTCACTGTGTCCTCTCTCTCTCTCCTCTCTGGTTTGCAATGTAGCAAGGGGTTGTGGTCTGTGGGAGTGCTGCTTTTGTACTCACCTATGTGGGTGTGTCCTCATGGTCTGTTGTTTTCAGGTGTGTTGTGTCTGGGGTTCTGGCCTTTGTATTTTTTGTTTGTCCGGGGGGTGTTTTCGGGATGTGTACTGTGCTTGTGTATTTGTGCGTGCCTTGCTGTGTGGACTTGTTGGCCATGTTGTGTGCTATTGGTTTTGTGTGCGGATGGTTTCTGTGCAGGTACGTTGGCGCCATGGCTTCTGCCGTGTCGATTCTCATCGGCGTTGTTTGCGCTGGCGGGCGGTATATTTGTGGTTTTTCCGCGCTCATGGCGGTGCGATCGTAATTTCACGTGCGGTGTGTCGGCCGTGTGGGCGGGCGGTTTTGTGTTGTCGTGCGTGTTTCCGTCCGTGGCGGGCGGTTTGACTCCGACTCGGACGATGGCGGGCGGTATTTTGTGTGATTTTTCCGCCGATGGCGGTTTTCGGTTTGTGTAATCGTAATGGCGTGGTCGGTGTTCAGGCGGTGTGTGCGGGCGGATTTTTGCCGCTTCCATGCCTGGCGGATTTATTTACGCCGGGTATCGTAATGGGCCCCTAAGTAATTATTAATTTGTATTTATTGTTGTTGATATTTAATTTATTGTTTATTAATTATTAATTGGTAATTAATTTGAATTAATTAATTAATTAATTGTGTTAATTTAGTTTAGGAGCGGGTTGTGTGTTTATAGGGGAATAGGGTGGGAAGTAATTTATTATAATTAAGTAATTATTTATTAATATTTATTGGTATTGATAATTAATTTATTGTTAATTAATTATTAATTGGTAATTAATTTTTATTAATTATTATTTATTGGTACTGATAATTATTTTATTGTTAATTAATTATCAATTGGTAATTAATTTTTATTAATTGATTAATTGATAATTATATTAATTGTGTTAAATTTGATGTGGAGTGGGTTTTGTGTGTATTGGGGAATAGGGTGGGAAGTAATTTAATGTTATTAATGTAAATATTAATTTTTATTTATTGGTATTTATAATTAATTTATTGTTAAATTATTAATAAATCATTATTTAATTAAAACAATTATTTAATTGATAAGTATGTTATTTTTAACCCCTACGCTATCCAACACTTTCCCTACTGTTGCACTCTCTGGAGTGGGAATTGTAATTTTTACCCCTACGCTATCCAACACTTTCCCTACTGTTGCACTCTCTGGAGTTGGAATAGTAATTTTTACCCCTACGCTATCCAACACTTTCCATACTGTTGACCTCTCTGGAGTGGGAATAGTCATTTTTACCCCTACGCTATCCAACACTTTCCCTACTGTTGCACTCTCTGGAGTTGGAATAGTAATTTTTACCCCTACGTTATCCAACACTTTGCCTACTGTTGCACTCTCTGGAGTGGGAATAGTAATTTTTACTCCTATGCTATCCAACACTTTCCCTACTGTTGCACTCTTTGGAGTTGGAATAGTAATTTTCACCCCTACTCTATCCAACACTTTCTCTACTGTTGACCTTTCTGGAGTTAGAATAGGAATTATAATCCCTACGCTATCCAACACTTTCCCTACTGTTGCACTCTCTGGAGTGGGAATAGTAATTTTTACCTCTACGCTATCCAACACTTTCCCTACTGTTGCACTCACTGGAGTGGGAGTAGTAATTTTTACCCCTACCCTATCCAACACTTTCCCTACTGTTGCACTTACTGGAGTGGGAATAGTATTTTTAACCCTTTCGCTATCCAACACTTTCCCTACTATTGCACTCTCTGGAGTGGGAATAGTAATTTTTACCTCTACGCTATCCAACACTTTCCCTACTGTTGCACTCACTGGAGTTGGAATAGTAATTTTTACCCTTACGCTATCCAACACTTTCCCTACTGTTGCACTCACTGGAGTGGGAATAGTAATTTTTACCCCTACGCTATCCAACACTTTCCCTACTGTTGCACTCTCTGGAGTGGGAATAGCAATTTTTACCCCTACGTTGATATTTAATTTATTGTTAATTAATTATTAATTGGTAATTAATTTTTATTAATTGATTAATTGATAATTATATTAATTGTATAAATATTTTATTGGAGCAGGTTGTGGGTTTATAGGGGAATAGGGTGGGAAGTAATTTAATTGTAATTAAGTAATTATTAATTTGTATTTATTGTTGATGATATTTAATTTATTGTTTATTAATTATTAATTGGTAATTAATTTTAATTAATTAATTAATTGTGTTAATTTAGTTTAGGAGCGGGTTGTGTGTTTATAGGGGAATAGGGTGGGAAGTAATTTATTATAATTAAGTAATTATTTATTAATATTTATTGGTATTGATAATTAATTTATTGTTAATTAATTATTAATTGGTAATTAATTTTTATTAATTATTATTTATTGGTACTGATAATTATTTTATTGTTAATTAATTATCAATTGGTAATTAATTTTTATTAATTGATTAATTGATAATTATATTAATTGTGTTAAATTTTATGTGGAGTGGGTTTGTGTGTATTGGGGAATAGGGTGGGAAGTAATTTAATGTTATTAATGTAAATATTAATTTTTATTTATTGGTATTTATAATTAATTTATTGTTAAATTATTAATAAATCATTATTTAATTAAAACAATTATTTAATTGATAAGTATGTTATTTTGAACCCCTACGCTATCCAACACTTTCCCTACTGTTGCACTCTCTGGAGTGGGAATTGTAATTTTTACCCCTACGCTATCCAACACTTTCCCTACTGTTGCACTCTCTGGAGTTGGAATAGTAATTTTTACCCCTACGCTATCCAACACTTTCCATACTGTTGCACTCTCTGGAGTGGGAATAGTCATTTTTACCCCTACGCTATCCAACACTTTCCCTACTGTTGCACTCTCTGGAGTTGGAATAGTAATTTTTACCCCTACGTTATCCAACACTTTGCCTACTGTTGCACTCTCTGGAGTGGGAATAGTAATTTTTACTCCTATGCTATCCAACACTTTCCCTACTGTTGCACTCTTTGGAGTTGGAATAGTAATTTTCACCCCTACTCTATCCAACACTTTCTCTACTGTTGACCTTTCTGGAGTTAGAATAGGAATTATAATCCCTACGCTATCCAACACTTTCCCTACTGTTGCACTCTCTGGAGTGGGAATAGTAATTTTACCTCTACGCTATCCAACACTTTCCCTACTGTTGCACTCACTGGAGTGGGAGTAGTAATTTTTACCCCTACGCTATCCAACACTTTCCCTACTGTTGCACTTACTGGAGTGGGAATAGTATTTTTAACCCTTTCGCTATCCAACACTTTCCCTACTATTGCACTCTCTGGAGTGGGAATAGTAATTTTTACCTCTACGCTATCCAACACTTTCCCTACTGTTGCACTCACTGGAGTGGGAATAGTAATTTTTACCCTTACGCTATCCAACACTTTCCCTACTGTTGCACTCACTGGAGTGGGAATAGTAATTTTTACCCCTACGTTATCCAACACTTTCCCTACTGTTGCACTCTCCGCTATCCAATATATTTCTGTATTGTTTTACTTAATGTTGTGTATAATTTATTTTACAAAAATTAAAAATATTGATTTTTTAAAAATGTGTTAAATATTTTTTTAAATTTTTAATAATATTATTTTTGTATGTGTATGTCTGTATTTATAATTTATAAAATATTTTTAACAATTTATAAGTTATTAAAATAAATATTTATGAATATTATTAAGTAAGTATATATATATATTTTATATGTATACGTTTAATTTATTTTAACATTATATGTATCAGTTTTTATTTTTAAACATTTTTAAATATTTTTAACTATGTTTCTTTTAATTATATGTATTATTTACTTTATTTTACATTATTTTTTTAACATTTAAAAAAAACGATATTTTTTACAATGATATTTTTGACATCGATATTTTTTTTCCGATATTTTTGTACTTACCATGATGTAGATAGGATGTCGATATTCTTGACTTCGATATTTTTGTCACGATATTTTTGTACCTCGATATTTGTGAGGTCTATATTTTGTCAGTGATTCGTCTCCGGCATACAGTCTGACCAGAGGCCAGGTGGCTGAGAGTTTTAATGGGAGATCTGTTGTGATTACCCATTGCCATTTTGACAATGTGAGCTGGACGATTAAAGGTGCAGTCATTAACAGAAACTATATTCCCGCCCGTCCGTGCCCCCCAACACACTCATTACCACCACTCCCGGGAATTCGAGCATCGGGTGTGTCCAAAATGTCAATCATTGTTACTGAGGGTCGCTTCTGATCTACCTGAAGTTTTTGGCGAGCGTTTTTTTCCAGCCACATGTTTGGAACATTTCAGAGCCGATTTTGCATCTGTGAACAGGTGGTTGCTGCCTTCGTGTGTTACCTTGAGCTTGGCTGGGTACGAAAGAGCATAAGTGATGTCCGCTTGGCGAAGGATGCGTTTGGCCGGGATGAATTCTCTTCTCGCAGACTGGATCGCCGGGGTGAAATCTGGGAAAAAGGAGATCTGGTTTCCCTGGTGTGTTATCTGGCCCATCTCTCTTGCGCGGAGAATTCCGTCTCGGTCCCGGAAGTTGAGTAGGCGAGCCAGAATAGGTCGCGGGGTGCCGCCCACTGGAGGTCTCGGGGCTAGAGATCTGTGAGCTCTCTCTACAATAAACATGGTTGAAAGAGTGGACCCAAATATGTCCCGCAATAGGGTTTGAACAAAGTCCTCAGCTTTGCCCATGGCTGTAGTCTCCGGTATACCAGTAATACGAACGTTATTTCGGTGGGACCGAGCCTCCAAGTCCTCATTTTTAGCCTTAATGACCTCCAGGACCCTCTCCATATTTAGCAATTGTTCTCCAGATTCAGCTTGAAACTCGTGTGCGTCTGAGGCTCGGTTTTCTAATTTATCAATGCGCAGTTCATGAGTGTCCACCTGTTTTTTAACCTGGTCTAGCCTGTCCGTGAGCTTATCTATCTTATGATCAATCATTTTGAGGCTAGACTTTACCGCTAGGAGTAAGGATCGTAGATCATCGCCCCCCCTCGGCAGCTCCCTCTCTGTGCTCAGCTTCGGGGTCAGGTCAGAATCAGTGTGTCTGGTTAATCTTTTATTTTCAAAAGACAGTTTGGACTGTTTAGTGTCCGTTTTACCCATAATTTATAGCAATGTTCACCCCCGTATGCCCTCCGGCAGTGGGAGGATTGATATGTTTTTTTTTTCGATGTCACGCCGCCTTTCACTAGGCCTGGCACAGGGGTAGTACCCGACCTGACAGTTTTACCCCAGACCACTGTTGTCTCTGAGGCGGCAAGAGGGCACTGGGAGGAGCACGCCCGTCAGCCTGTGTCCAGCTGTAGTTGCTCCAGAAGACTGGACCACTGAATATGCCACCTTCCGGCTTCGTTGCCGGCGAAGCACTGGGTAGGGTTTTAGGTTGGGGCCAAGGAGCCAAGGAGCCAAGCCAAATCCAAAGGGTCCCCCACACGCCGGAACAGCTGAGAGCAGAGGGCCACGCCCCGTACCCGGGAAAGACACGAGACCAAGGGGGGCCACCGGGTGTGTCAGCGGTACCCGAGTCTCAGGGCGATTACATTCGGGCCAAGTTTTAAAGATGGCGGCTTACGCCTGATCGGGGAGTCCCTTCCCCATCACGAGTGTCTCAACCAGCCAGACGCAACGGCCGCCCGCCGCGGCCTCCGCACTCTTGCCGGCCTGCCCCGGCACACAAATCCAGTCTCGCCCCGATCCGGGAGCAGGAGAGCTCTCAGGTGAGATGAGGCCCATCCACAGGCCCCAGCGCAGCGTGAAGCACGGCAGCCCCACAGCACAGTTACCTCAGTCGGGGCCGCCCAGCTCCCGACTACCGCACACCGCCCAGGCCGGGGCGCGCGCTCGATCGTGGGATCGGTTCTGCAGCTGCGCTTTCCCACCACAGACCGGGCCCCATCTCCTCACCGGCCAGGCAGTAGAAAAGCAGGTGAGGTCCGCACACAGTCAGGCACCGGCTATGCGTGTCGATATACACGCCGATCCTCCCACACCAGCGGCCCTCGTTCTGTGCGTCAGGGTCTGCTAGGCCCGGCTTGCAGCTGGCGGGTTCCCGGGGTTGGCAGCCGACAGAGTGGGCTCAAAAAGAAGCGGATTTGTTGGGTAGTCAAATATTAGTGAAATAAGGGGGTTTATGCTCCCTGATGGGCAAGGATTTTGGGCAGATGATGATTTTGGGCAGATGATGTCTCAGCCGGCAGAGCCCTCTCAGAGAGCGGCCATATCTCAGCTCTTCTAGACCACACACCCCTATTTTACATTTTTAAATTTGGATTAAAGAAATTATCTAAACTTTATAAAATTATTTAAACCATTTAATTAAAAAAATAACTTATAAAACAAGCATTTGCAATGCAATAGGTCTTGCATTTACGAGAGTTTGAGCTATTGGCATTGTAAATGATAATGCCTTTTATTTATGTGTTGTTTTTAAAACAGATAAATAAAAGGCATTGTCATTTACAATGCCAATAGTTTAAACTCTGGCAAATGCGAGACCTATTGCATTGCAAATGTGTTGGTGCTATAACATTTTTAAAAAAACGTTTGGAGAGAGTGTGTCTTGCCTGCAACAGCAGGCAGGACAAAGCTATTTGAGAAAATAGTGTTTGGAGGCTGTAATTAAAGCCTACTGAGTAACAACACACGTAACAGCGGGTGTCGCCATGGGAGGTTACAAAATGAGACAAAGCAGTACTAAGGAGGGACTACTAAGCCTATTGACCAATAAACAGCTACAGTTTACAGTGGTCAATGACACAAGCCAATGAAAAGTATGGGTGGAGAGTGGGCGGAGCTTCAAATCCCTACCTGAAAACAGCATGCCTCGCAGAGCATGCGCTGTCCAGGCTCGACCTAAAAAGTAACGTACAAGCAAATGAATATTCACTGATTTTAATAATCTCCTCACCTTTTTCCCCTAAAAAAACAACATCCCGCTCCTATAACATAATACATATACATTAACTATAAACATTAATAAAACGTACAATACATTTTTTTAAAATTTTGTAAAAAGAACTATAAAAATTACAAAATACACTAACACAAAAATTTACATAGATTTAAAATAAAATGCATTGCAAAAAAATACCTTATAAAGTAATCCATGAAAATGCTGTTATATATACAACAATATTTTCACCAAAAATGTTTTTTACAACGATATGGAGAGAAAAATGTATATTCACAAATATTAGTATTAACAATCTCCATGTATTTAATAAAGTTCTGTGCAACAGAATCCTTTAAAAAATGTTGTGCATTCAATTTGAAACAATGCCAACTCTTGAATTTTTATTCAAGAAAGGATCAATGGTTTGAAAGCAACCTTGCACTAAAATAATATTATCAGTATTAATAGTCAATAATTCTATAACAACGTTTTCCGAACATCTAGAATTATTGCATGTAGGACCACATACATTAAGAATACGTAATGGAATGGAATTAATCTTATAGTCTACACTGACTCATCTACCCTCAGCATCTAATTTTTCTGAAAGTATGTTGACATTTAGAACTTTCATAAACAAAATTATTGTGCCTTTTTTCTTACCAGCTGCAGCAGAGGCAGAAATTAACCCCACCCATATTCTCTTAAGTGTACACAGACATGCCCGTGCACACTGTGTCACTGGAATCAAGCTATAAATGAATGATGAGCCCTATCTAGGGTGAAACCGGCCCTAGGTTGCTTGTATTCCTGTTCAGGGAGGACTAGGCAGTTCAAGCTGGACTGTTCCCACTGGAGCAGGGTCAAGACTGATTTGCATATAGGATGGTCCAAACTTAGGTGGGATAGTGTACAAAATAACGATGATCTGGGATGCGGCCTAAGTAATTAACAGTGGCTGACATTAATTCAGACATTCCATCCATCACTTTTTTTATACTTTAGTGTGTCGCCCTAAGTAGGACGGGTATGCCTAGATGTGGGTCCCATGCACACTATGTTACTGGAATCAAGCTATACCTGGCTGATGAGCCCTACTGGGACAAAACTGGTGCTAGATTGTTTGTATTCCGGATCAAGAAGGACCTGGCCTTGCAGTTTGTCTGGACTGTTCCTATTGGAACAGGGTCAAGCCTAATTTGAATATGGCTAGGTCCAAACTGAGGTAGCATGGTGTTCAAAATACTGATGGACTGAGATGAGGTCCCAAGTTATTACCAGTGGCTGAGATAAATTCAAGCATTCCTCCATCACCTTTTTGTTGTTGCAGTTGGCCCCCTAAGTGGGACAGGTATGCCCAGACCTAGGTCCAGTGCAGACTCTGTCCCTGGAATCAAGGTATACCTGGCTGAGGAGCCCTAACTAGGGCAAAACCAGACCTAGGTTGCTTTTATTATGGTTCAGGGAGGACCTGACCTGCCAGTTCAGGCTGGACTGTCCCCATGTGAGGAGGGTCAAGACTGAATTGCACATGGCTGGGTCCAAACTGAGGTGGCATGGTGTGCAAAATAACCATGGACTAGAATGCAACCACGAGTAATTACCAGTGCCTGAGAGTAATTCAAGCATTCCATCCATCACTTTTTGTATACTTTAGCTCCTTACAATTTACCAAGTCCTTCAGTACAATTTGATGGCTATGACCCTGATTAAGAGTCTGGAGGTCCACGGACTGTCAGACTCGCGGGGCACGGCGGTCTCCCGACCGCCCTATTACGATATGGGGGGTGGGATCGCCACAGCCCTGTCGCAGCCGCCAGGGAACCACCGTTCCCCTGGCAGTTTTACAGCAGTCAGAAGGCAGTAATATGCTTGACAGGACTGCTGTGGTCCTGCCAAGCATATTACAAGTTTCTTCTCCGCCACAGTTTTCATGGCAGTTCCACTACCATGAAAACGTGGTAGAGAGGAAACAAAAGGGGGCTTACAGGGCACCACTGTGGCAACGTCAAAAACAAAGCCTGCCAGACATGAGGAAACTCCTAATCTGGTGGGCGGTCTGACCACGGCTTTGCTGGGTGGCGGCGGGGCGGACCCAGAGCCGCACCGCCAATGTCATAATCAGGCCCAATATGTTCTGGCCCATGAATAACCAAGTACTGCATATGATTCAGGTGCTCAGTGTATTTATGGTTAAGTATTGGGAAGACAAAATGCTGGCTGACTGGGCCATGATAGGGAAGCCAGGTGTCCCGGATTTGTTTGGACAGTCCCTGTATTTCCCCATCTACTCTGGCAAATTCCAGTAAATGTAGCATGTCTCCGTTTTAAGAGAAAGTTGACTGAATGGAGCGGGAGAGTATGTAGCCTTACGGCTAGAGTGGTCGACCTCGAAGCTGGGGAATCGGGTTTGTCTCGGCAACAACGCTCACCATTCTGGGCAAATCACTTAATCGCCCTGTGCCTAACAAACATGAATGTGTCCATCTGTTACGAAACTGGTGCTCATGTAAAGCGCTCTGATATCCGATGGTTCGGGTCTAGTTCACGCTATATAAAACTTAAAAAAATATGAATAGAGAATCAAGTTTTGATTTGTTCCAGTGCAGGATTATTTATCTGCCCTTACCAGAAAACATTTTAATTAACACAGACAATAATGTGTGTAAAAGTGCAAAAGGTACACTTATTTACTCTTTAGTGCCTCATTGTCTGACCTTTTTTCAGTGATGAGCACTGCCAATGAAGTCATTCTGTGCCCCTCAGTCCATGCAAAAGTGAAGTCCTACTTATATGTTGATGATTGACCCAGTTTTTAGTTTTAAAACTCTGATCAACCTCGACCACTAAATAGTAATGTATGTAGTAACTTAAGAGTCTATCTGTAATGGCCAAGTACAAAACCCAAGCAGTTTCTTGGTGCTGATAACAGATGTTTATTTTTCCCCAACTCAGTGGTACTCATTTTATAATCATTGGACGATGAAAGTCTTAGTGAAGTTATTGAGATTCTAACCTGTGTCAACATACTTAAATACAGGTCGGTGCAGTTTATGGGTTATTCCCTTACACCAAATGTTCCTAACAGTAAAAAGTCATAAATCAATTGCTTAGAAATCTTCTCTATGGCAACAGTAAGCCAGTGCAACTCACTGAGGTCGCTATACTGGCTCACAAGAAGCCTTTGGGGTTGTTGATTAGCCTCTTGCACACATTTCTGTCGAAAAGCAGGCACCCTGTTGAGAAAGCTTATTATTTCCTTCTTTAGCTGTCTGTCCCAACACTCAGATTTGCATTACACACGACCCACCTCTCCTTTGTCTAAGGCAACTCAAGGCCACTATCATCAGTTCAGGGATTATTGTTTTTTAAATAAAGCTTCTGGGACCTGTTTTTACAAAATTAAAGATGGGAAAGTCGTTCCCACGTGTTCCTATCCACTCCGATCTCTGGCATAAGGGTTGTTTTATTATTTGAAGGGTTTTGAAGAGAGGTTATGGGGAGGATATTGATGCAAGAGTGTTATTTATGCTGACACTGCCGTATACCTATTACAAGTGTATGGGCTGCATCTTAGGACGGCTGGTGGTTCATTTATTTCACCATTTTATTTCTTCAAAATGAGTGCAGCGGGTGGAGGTTATTCATGCATTGGTGTGGGATGGGTTCAGTAAACCAGATTTTCATTTTTGACTGTTGAGGCAGCTCCTCAAAGTTGGCCAACAATAAAACAAGATCATAGCCAAAAAGTACGAAGAAAGATTATTTATTTACAGCAACACATTCGTTGGGAATCTGTGAGGTGGTTGCCTACCTAGATTTGGGATATTCCAAGATGCGTAACAGGCGAGTAAAACAAATCCTGATTCAAATTCCCTCTAGAGCATTCACAGAGGATAGATGAGAGGCAATAAACACTAGTAACAAGTAACACAATGCAAGGTGTACAACTTGATAAACAATCAATAGTCATTTGTTGATGTCTTTGTATGTCTTTATTTCAAATACGATTGGTGTGCATCTACAGCCAACGCGTTTCGCCCAAACATGGGCTTCTTCAGGGCAATAAGTTAATGTAGGATATGTTTGCCAAGGAAGTCAAAAACGATAGAACGTAGTCGGCATGGAGCGTCCGTTTGAGGACGTCTTTTGAACGTAAAGAGGCCTCAGGCCCAAAGGAACCGCCTGTGTGTCCATATTGAAGAGATCCCAGGCCAGGTAGTAAGGTCAAAGGCCAAAGTGTCTTCAAGGTTTTATGATGATTTGAGTAAACCGCAGTGTAGCGTATTCTGATCCGTGTCCCGCTGGTGTGCGCAGCTAGGCGAGACGTCCAACGATCCCTCTAGAGCATACAGGCAAGGTTAAGGACCGGTGGCGACAATAGAATTATTTGAACATCACACACATGCAGGCAACACGCCATGTGAAAAGGTGTTAGCTAAGAAAGTGAGAGAGCGAGTTTACAACCCTGCACATCGCGGTAGTTTGCACAGCACATATCTGGTAGCTTTCTTCTCATACTTCTTCTGCTATTGAGCAGTTGCCTGCATTTGCAGCATAAACAGTCTGATATTGGTAAATGACGACACACAAAGATGAGGTAGCATAAGATTAGTTTTTCTGGTAAGCAATAGAGAGATTTGGGCATTGATTGGCTCACCACTAAATTGGGTAATTGCGATACCAGTTTTTAGAAAGAAATAACCAGTAGCGGCCTGTCCTTTAGGGCAGAGGGGCCCGACCACTCCTTTTGGCTGACATGAAGAGTGTCCGTCAGGCTGAGCAAAGGTCAGTCTGACAGACACACTTTATTTTCAGGTCGGGACCTAGACATGAGCTACATTTGCAGGCGCCTGGCTGCCTGAGCTGAACTTTGCCAAGCTGAAGATGTCACAGCCCTGTGGACGTGACCTCTTCAGCCTGGCAAAGCTTCTCGAGGCCATCCCTTTGTAAGCCTCAGACATGGGCACTTCACTTTTAAGCCCTGCACTGCCCAGAGCTGAGTGTCAACCTCTGACTCCTCATCATAGAGTGGGGTGAGATCTCAATTACCCCATCCCACTCTTTGACGAGGTAGGGGCTGCCGCCTTCTGTCTTTGGACCTTTGGTCAGCCAATGACAGAAGGAGCCGGACCCAACCCTCCTGGAATCTCTGAGGCTTCCCTCCCTGAGGGGCTGCAGAAGGTAAGTGTTATGCTTTTTAATGTTTGGTGTGCATGTGTGTGTGTGTATGTAATCAATGTATATGTATTTATGACTGTGTGCTGTGAATGGGTGTGTGTGTGTTTGTGAGTGGTGGGTGTATGTATGCACACTTTTAAATGCATTGGGGTGTGAGTGAGTGTGCATGTAGATGAGTCAGTGTATGTTTGTGAGGCCCGCCCACTCCCACTCCCACTCCTGCTTGAATTACTGACCACCAGTGGAAACAACTTCTTTTTTTTCTTCTGTGCAATGCTCTAAGCGTAACAGGTAGGGCTTTAAGTGGGCCGGGTCTGTCCGGGTCTGAGCACCGGCAGTTATTTTCAGGGGGCCTCAAAACGGGTCTCTATCGGGCTCTATTTTCGGGCCTCGCAGAGGTAGTCCGTTTTCTTTTTTTTCTTGGACTGCAGTGAGAGCATGCACATTGATGCTCGGATGTCGTGTGAAGATGACAAGTGGAATGTATTCTTTAACGGCACAAGGACCCTCATGCAGAGGCGGAACTAGAGCCAAATTTCGGGGGGGGTTGCTACTAAAAATTTCAGGGGGGCTGACTCTTCCAGCAATATGCAGAGTGGAGCTGTAGGGGCTCTAAGAAGGGGTGAAAAACAACAAACAACACAGCCTCGTTAACAAGTAAATGGTCTTATTAAAGACCTGGGAAGTACTCAGGTGCGGTTGTGTGTGTGCCCAGGAAGCTGTCTCAGCTGGGCTGACACACACGACGGGGGGGGGAGTTTTCCCTTTGATTCTGAGCTACATCACCTTCAGCTGCTGCACTCACAATTCATGGCTTTCAACCAATCAGAGCATGAAATTCACTGAACATTATTCTCGGCCATAACCCCTGAGGTGCTGATTGCGTCCTGCACTTACATTATAAAGCAGAATAAAAGGGTTTACAACTTTTACCATCTAATGCGCTTTCCTATTTAGTAAGTGAATGAATAAATATCTGTTTCTTCCAGTCACCCGCCCGATCCTCACCGGATGTCTACAGTCTGTCTAGTAAGGAGGGGCCAGCTTCTTGGGGTGCTTCTCGCTTGTTCTGGAGGACCTGGAATCTATCTGGCTGGTCCAGTCACCAGGGGTGTGGGAGGGGGGATATACTGTCTGCATCAATGTGTAAGCAGGGGTGGTGACAGCTAATATAGAGGCTGAAATAGACCCCATCCCTCAGTGTACTGTGCACGCTGCAGGTGGACTAACGGGAAACTGAGTACGATTAGAACTGATCAGCTTCCAGCTGCTTATTGAGTCTGGAATGACTGTCAGCCAAGGTCGTATTGATAAGACAGGCACTCAGGCAGGGAGGGATGGGCCGGTGACTGAGGGCTAGTTGTGAGCCGGTCTTTTAGATGCCATGTTGGCCCTTTTGGTGTCTTTCCGTATCATTCGGCTGTCCTACGCGGCCTCGAAGGGGGCCTGAACGGCCTCCCTGGGGACAGTGGTCTCTGCTCCTCTCTCCCACCCAGATGGAGGCCCGCACTGTTCTTCCCCGTCCCCTGCCGGGCCGGCTTGTTCCTGGGCGGGACACTGGTCCCTACAGCCATGACGTCATGCCAGGTGAGCCGCGTTGTAGGAGGACTCTGTGGCATGTTTTGACGGGGTGGTGGCTTCGTTAAAACTCACCCCTGTGAAGCCGTATTGCCTTCTTGGAGCAGTGCTTCTAGCATGCTCAGCCTCACGTGAAGCCACCCTATACGGGAGGTGTCTGCCTGGGCATTTCCCGGGATGACGACACCGGTCTTGGGGTACTGGGGAGGGTGTATGGCGTTATCCATACATAGCCTTGCTGGAATAAGGAGGGAGAGAGCGAGCCTGAGCGGGGAATTCCAAATCTGATGACACTCTGAGGAGTCCTAGAGCTGACGGCTTGTCAGAACAGGGGGTACTGCTACACTAGTTATCTTTATTTAGACCACGCCCCTACTGAGATAGGCCACACCCCTTTGAGGTTTGCCCCGCCCCTTTTAGAGCACCCTCAGTTTTTTTTTCCCACTTAAAGCCCTGGTAACAGGTATGCCCAGATGTGGGTTCTGGGCTCGCTCTGCCACAGGTCTCATGCTATACCTCACTGACATAGCCTAACTTGGCAGAAACTGTTCTGGAGTTGCTTGTGTTCTGTTTTAGAGAGGGGGATAAGCCTGGCGGTTTGGGCTGGACTGTACCTATTGGAGCAGGATGAGGGCAGATTTGCAAATGGCGGGTTTGTGTCTGAAGTGGCATGTTGAGCAAAAAGTAATGAACTGGAATGCAGCACTGAGTAATTACCAGTGGATGTGATAGATTCAAGCCTACATTTTGCATAAATGGGCTTTATTAATCGTTTTAGAAACCTGAACTAAAGCTTTGCTGTTTTTGTGCCGGTTTTGCATCATACCACAGTTTGTCATTAATCTCTCTGTGAAATTAATGCTGTCTAATTAAGGTTTGTATGATATACCAGTTTAGATCTGGATCTTGTAAATTGTATTATTCTCTTCCTCTGTAAAGAACTCTGGCATGTCTACATCTTGTACACACTACATAAAAACTGCAAAATGAATCAGTTAATGAATATATAGGTAAAGACGTGGTTGGAGCAGTCGACTGCTGTTTTTCCATGGTCTGGCATAAGGAACCTATTGATGGTTGTGAAGTAAATGGTGTGGACTGAAATGTACTGTTGTTCACATGACCTAAGGGGGTCCGGTCCATATACTCCAAGATCTGCAGGGATCTTGTGAAAATAAATCAATTATGCAGATCACCTTTACGTTCACACTGTTCCCAACTTACTGGTGCGAGTGTGGGTGACCAGGGATAATGGTTGGCCTGGGAATATGCAATAAGTAAAGGAATTTATAAGGTCCATGTTTGTCGAAGTTGGGGACACGCCAATTCCTTGGACCCCTGAGAGGACAAAGACAGTTTCTGTGTGGGCTACAGCTTGTGAAGTGCAAATCGTTGTGCTTGGGACAAGGGCTATTTCCACTTATGCTGAAGCTAATTGACCACTAAGAATAGATTTTAAGAGTCAGAATAGACATGGGTAGTTTCTGAAAAGGTGCGTACAGTTTTGTACATTGGAATGGTGTATTGTCGAATAGTTGGGTTGACAGGTTGCTGTCAAAATAAGATTAACTATTTTTTTTTTTTTTCACCCGCCTTAGGTGTTTTTGAAAAACAGCAGGTTTCTGGTAGTTAAGGTGTATTTACTGCGTTTTGAATAAATACCAGTATGACAGATCAGGTTTGTCCGATGGGGTAGAGCTTGGAGCCCAAAAAATTAAAGTTGGTAGCAGGTGGGCACTGAGCTAACAGGTGACTGTTAGCAGGTGACAAGTGGCGGAACCAGTTTTGTTACCTGGTGTCACCAACTGATACTTTGGAGGGTGGCAAATACCAGCATCAACATTGTGTGGAGGCTTCTCGTCATGTTAATGCGGAGCCGTGGTGGTGGCAAACAACATATCTGTATAACATATGTCGCAGAGATAGACTAGAAGGTAAAGTGCATTACATTAAGGCTAACGATCGCCTCAGTTTGTGGGGGAGAGAATCGCGACACCCTCTTGCCATTTAATATTTCAGGGAAAGTCGGTTAGATGGAATAAATAATTGAGCTGTGATGTGTCAGAACACAATAAACATAACATGAAGATATTACACATTTCATCTGCTAAAATGTCATTTAATATGTGATATTAAAATGGCTGCAGCCTTTTAGCCCCACATAGGAGTTTAGTTTTTATTATAAATAATGATGTGAGGTATGACCAGCAATTGTTCAACGTACAAATAATCAGTCTGTTGAACACCTGAGGACAGGGGGACATGGTCCCACTTCTTTCCATCACAAAAAGGTTACATTGTCTTCAGACGGGAATGGATATTGGACTCATAACCCTCACCCAGACACACATAATACTCAAGCTGAATATATGTATACAAAAGCTTTATTAGGCAAAGTCGTGGGTTCACATATGGGCGGATATCCAAGGGCGGCTTGCGATGATCAGACCTATGCTGGCTGCCCGCCTGATTAGCTAACACATACATCCTGCATATCGTGCTATAAATTTTCATGGGGTTCTCCCCAAAGTCCACAAATCACAGCTATGCAGGGCTGTTATCAGCCAAAGCCAGAGAGGCTCAGGTTTACAACTGACCGTGGGATTAATGGGACACTCTTACTTTCATCTCGGGGTCTGGCCTATGGACTCCTGCGTACATTGGCATGAAGTGTACCCTTTGGACTTCTTCTTGTGGTTGCTTTCTGCTCAAAAGTTATCTAGATCTCTCTTTACTCCACCTGAGAAACAAAACATCAGATCATATACACAAATTTGCTTATCTAAAATATAATACATTGAGTTTAGGTGGTAGGGTAGGTTTGCTTTGAAAACCGCCAAAGATAAGGAGGCCAGGTGGTGGCCAAAATATAAAGCCCCAATGTCCCATTACACCCTGGAAATGACGAGTTAGTAGGGGTCGGTCTGTTGCCCCGGAAGTACAGATTTCCCCCCCCTAGCCCAAGTGGTGGAAGAGAACGGTTGTGTGATTGGGCAAGAGAATGCAGTGCTGTATCCCTGGTCCCTAAGGAGTCACACTGTGTGTGACACAGGCAGACGCAATCAGTTTGAGTTAGGGAGTCACAGGTATGGATGCAAAAGCCAAGAAGGACTTGCTTGCTCAAGCATTGGGAGAGGGCGTAGGGCAGCCCCTACTGGCATAATAGTGCATGATGCAAATCGGTGTTGGTGCATTGGCGGAGCATTGAGGGCGGCTCAGTACTGGTATGCAGTATTGCCATGCTCAGTATTGGCAAGCTAGAAATGTTTTGTCAGAATTCTGTAGTTGTCTCATTTCTTCTTTATTAGTGCATAATTTATGACTGGATTGAGGAGCATTATGGGAGCACTGTACTTGTCTCACTACTGTACAGGTGTCCATGAAACAAGTCAGGCATTAAGTGCTTTGTGAAACATCTATGGATGTCTCTGCAGTGCCAGAGCTGCACGTGTTGCAGGTCAGAGATTATGTGCATTATGAAATACCTATCAGTGCTGTTGTGCCCCTGCCCCAAAAACTGGTTGCCCAAAGGCTCCAGTCCACCAAGGTAATGGCCAGTGGAAAAAACAGGCAGTCCAGGACTGCATATTGTCAATTTCCAGCATCTGCAGACCTCTGGGCCAATCAGGTATCATTATCAACTCATGATCGGGAGAGATGTCCATTCAGGGTATTCCTCATTGATGTTCTTAGATTTTAAAACAGGAAATGAACCCATTATTTACCAGTAATCCTAATGACCATGTTAAAGTGTTCTACCCCCATCACAGTTCTACATTCCACCTTCATTTTCTTAGGCACAAAGTCGATCCCAGATAATAGCCGGCAGTGGGAGAGCGGAGTGGGTTATGTATGCATAGGTAATGCGGGAAAATCGGAGATCATGCTGTTTGGAGATGCAGCGGTGAGGTGGTCCCCAAGATGGTGGCCAGAGGAACTGGGTTCCGCTCCAATTCCAAAACAGGTGGTTAAAAATCTAGGAGTCCGTATGGATCAGAAACTAACACTAAGGGAGCATGTCACAACAACTGCGGGGGCATGCTTCCACATACTCAGTCTTCTCCGAAGAGTATTCCCTTTGTTACCTTCAACCACGTGAAAAACTCTGATCCAGGCATTAGTGTTAAGCCGCCTGGATTACTGCAATGCCCTGCTGATCTCAGCCAATGAAGTCTCTTTAAATAGATTGCAGGTAGTCCAGAACACCGCAGCTCGTTTGGTTTCCAATGCCCCTCTCCGAACGGCCTCCCTCCCCCTTTTGCAACAATTGCATTGGCTTCCAGTGCGGAAGCGGATAAGATTTAAAATCTGCTGCATTGTTCACAAATCTCTAAATGGCCTAGTTATTTGCCAAATATCTACCACCTAGGCCCCTTCGATCAGGGTCTAAATCTCTTCTTCTCATTCCACGCCACAAAAAATCTTGCTTAGGTGGTAAAGCTTTCTCCCACCTAGCCCCTTACTACTGGAACCAACTCCCTATCCATCTGCGTCAATGCCCAGACTACTTGAAGTTCAGAACGCTGTTAAAAACCTCACTGTTCTGATTCACTTCAATCTTGGTTGGCTGTAGTAGTTATAGCGCGGAGATACCCCTGCTGGGGTGATTCGGGCGCTTTATAAATTAATAAATATCAAATATCAAATAGGTAGGACCAGTTTGTTTTACTGAAAAGAGAAAAATACTTAGGGGTGGGGCACCTCAATAGGTGAGAATTGGGATGGGCAGTGGAGAAGTGTAATTTTTATCCCATCTGAGATACTGTAGGAGTGCATCATAATCATGAGAAGTCAGCACTCGAATATTTTCTGTGTGGTTAGTGCTACTAAAGAAATGGAGAATTGCATATTTAAAGTACTCCACATGAAGATTAATTAGAATTATAATTGTGTGCATAATACGTGACTAATAAAGGTCAATGTAATATTTATATATTAATGTGACAGTAACCCTGTGCACTGCTAAACTTGACTAGAGTGGGCCTCGAGAAACCAGTTCAGTTCAAGCTCACGTTTAAAGTCTAACATGAAAATTGCATTATAACCTTCAACTTAGACTGCATTTGCTTGTATTTTTGTTTCCACTGCAGGTATGGACAAAGCCTCATTAGTTAGCATAGAAGGGTTTTGTTTTCATTAGATAGCAAGATATGAGAATACGAGTTTGCAAGGAGAAATGCGGTAACGAGCAAAGCGGCGAGTTCTCACGGAGGAGAAGAATGACCAAGGACGAATGAAGTTGCAACTTATCAATGTGGGAAAGGTGGTGCAAGTATCCAGCTGTGCCGGAGTCCTGGAAAATTACTAGCAGAAAGTCACATGGGATTATCTACTCTGAATACAATTGATATTTTATGCTGAAACGTAATGATATGTATCTACTTGTGTGGCTTTATACTTCTTGGCCCATGGTTGGAGTGTCTTCTACTGAGGACTGCGACAGCTGACACCTTTCTGATTTCACCTTTACTAAATGCTTCTTAGTTTAGGGTTACCCCTTTAAGGTAGTGTAGGGGGAGATAGTTTGCTCATGCTTACTTTGGAGAACCATTTGATGCAGTTTAATATTCAATTCTTTTTCCTGATTATTTGCATCGCCATCATAGAGTTAGTTGTCTGTTTTGCATTATATAGGGTAAATCTCTTCAGGAGATTTGAACTCCTTTTGTTCGTCCTCTATGCTATACGATAATGTTGAGGTTAGTCTATATCGATTTGTTTCTAAATTTATTATTAAACCGCACTAAACTCAGATGAAGTTGTCGAGTGGATCATTGTGTGACCACATTGGTTACACTGTATTGAGATTTTAACATGTGATTGTTTTCTCCCTGTACCTCTCATGCTGCTATCAAGACCATTGGTCTGGGGATAAATGTTTGAGTGGGCCCAAGCTCCATCAGGAGGATGGGTGAAGGGGTAATGATAACTTTTTCTGGAACAAGCATCAGAGCAACCCGTTATTCCCCATAGTCATTAAAGCACCTCTAATCACCGAGAGCATTTGGTGACTGCTGTGACATTTTGTGCTCTTGGTGCCATCCTAGGTGTGCACATGCAGGTAAAGTCAGGATCTTGTCTAACTGGTTTGCCGTTGGCTGCCATGTCAAGCTATTGAAAACACAGAACAGTTCAAATAGTGCTAAAAAGTAGCTTTTACAGTGCAGCTTTTCCCAAACCCACCTCAGCGTTTTCCGTGGTTTATTTAAGAAGATTCAGTTGTGAGTCAGCCTGAAATCTGACTCACTGGCAGGTCTATTATAAGATGTATATTTTTAGTCATAGGGAGCTCCTCCTCCTGCGAAATCCCACAGGAGTGATCAGGGAGGCTGGCTTTAAGAACAAGCAATTACACAGTGTACTAAGGCCAAAAGCTTGTCTTCTCATTGTCATCATCATCATTATAACGAGCGTACCACTACCAACACCCTTCCCATGTGTGCCTGATTTCAATATGCAGAACACATTGAAGGATGATATTCTCTCTGGCATTCAGAACACATGTGCAGCCTCGCGCTAGGGGGCAGTGCCCTCCACTGGCCGCCATTATTAATTTGGCTTCTTATCACTGCTGGCTAGTTCTGGGGTTCGATGCTACCTGAGGAAAAAATAGCTCCAAAGGAAAATGCTAAATGTTCAACACATAAAGGTGACAGTCCTACCATTTCAGAATCGAAGCATTTTCAATATGCTATGCAACAAAGCCAAAATGGTGGCTTAATTTACCTTATACAACTAACAAGCATTGTCAAAGCCAATGGTACTGGCGTGTTGTAGGTGTAGTGTGGATTTGTAGTATATATACGGAGGCAATGACAGAAGCTGCGAAATACCAGCCGGCGGCACACTAAGCTTAGCACAAAATGCCAGCGTACGGGTCAGCCATGCACATATGGCATTGACCACACATCCAGGAGGTTGCCTCGGGTGCACTGTGCTGCATGAGGACCGACACTGAGGTAACCCAGGCCTGGTGTGAGACAACCATTGCCCATGTAGAGTGCTCAACATCTGCTGGACGTGCCTAGCATCGACAGTTCTGATGGTTTAGGGAGCGATGAATGCTTGGTCCGCTCGCATTGGCAGGCTATTTCTGCGAGGGCTTAGCTTTGCATGCTACCCTGCAGTGGTTTTACTGACTAGGGTGATGCAGTGGATAGTGTTGCAAGCATGCGCCGAGAGATGGGGCCTTCGATACCATTAATAATCTTAAACTCGGTTAGTATGCAGGCCAAGGAATGGCGGCATGGCCCCCCGGGTTCTGGGGATGGTTTGTTGGTTGGCAAGCTTTTCAGATGTTTGTCGCAAGCTTGCACATGCTGTTGTTTTCGCAGATTTTGGGGCAGGTTAGCATCCCCACCTTGGCTCTGCGGGTTTTGATGTGTCTTTTGGGTCATTATGACAAAGTAGAGCCTTTATCGATTGGTATAGCTGGACATATCGAATGCCAGACAAGAATCCAGGGGATTATAGAGCAAGTGCTCCCTGTTCTTAGCCTAGTGTAGGCAGGCATGAGTAACATTAGTAGCCGCCAGTTGAATTGTGCAACTTTAAGGCCGAGAGCTAGGCCAGAGCCCCCATGGCTAGGCCTGTACAAGCTGCCGAGGGTCCATAATCTAGGGTCCGGTCACCTGCATGATTGGCGTGCCAGAGGGAGTTGTGCTGTCTCTTCTCACTTGTGGGCTTCTTCCAGGTTTTCACATGGGTGAGCTCATCAATGTGTCTAACCTAATTCTCCCATGTACAAGGCAAGCAAGGTAGCACCTGGTTCCGTTTGGTATTTTACAGTGTTATCTGGTTGCCTACATGTGTAAGTCAGGAACGTGGCAATCAGGGAGGAGAGACACAGTGATGTGGCAAGGCCCTTCTCCGTCCCAGCAAACCTCCAGGACACATGCCACGTGTGCATACTACTGGGAGAGTGCGGTTAATTTATTCTGTTGACCTGACACTTCTATGCTTGCGCCACCACAGGTGATCACACCTTGTCTTTAGTTAGTTAATGGAAGGAATGCTGCCACGGTACGGATAGAGCATAACCTAATCTGCGGTGATCAGGAGGGCCAGGCGAGAAGGGAGGATTCTTGCTCGCAGTGGGGGTTATGACCTGTGATCAGGATATGTGAATGTACTGCTTTGCAGACCCTTACTTTAAATCAATGAGCGATAACAACTTTGTTCCCGTACAGGCAAATAGGATGCAGAGCGCTTATGTCAGAAGAGTTCCTAGTGTGAAATGAAGCAGTCTTCACAACTTGCTGAATTCGGAGGAGTTCTAGGTGATGGCGCAACTCTAAAGTCAGTCAGAGGTTCATTCCTGTCGCAAAGCTTGCATTCTTGATGGGGCGGAATGGCTTAGTGTGCGGCCACCATATTATCATACTTGTATTGCGGGGGATTATGTGGTGCTGGTAGCGGGTTCAATGTGAAAAGAAGAACTCTTGGTCTCGCGGCCCTGCTGCAATACCGTGTTGATAGATGCCCTCATGGAGCGACAGGCTAGTGCGATAAGGGAGAAGTATCTAGGTTTCTCCCAGTGAGGCAGAAGGGTCCTTGCAGGACCCACCATGGGGTGGGCGGCATTAGATCATATACTGGAATCTTGATTCTGGCATTGATGTCATGGGCCACTCACACTGTTAATATTTATACAGCCGAGGGAGTGTGAGCAGATCAGCACAGTGTTGCTGCACGCGGGGGTGCAAGTCCACCACAGCCAGGCAAAACTTGGACAACCCACAGCACTAAGCTTCCGTCTTAAGTTCAATGGGGGTCACTTACAACAAAACACATTTAGAGGAGTAACGTGGTAACGTCCTGTATGAAGTTAATGGACAGATTGTAGTACACAGACATGCTAGTTGCGAAGCCCCTGGTATAAGCACTAGAAGCGGGGCAGGCAGGTAGCTTGGTGAGTTCGGTCACAAAGGTATAATAGCCTGGGGTGGCCACTCTGGCAAGACTATTTCACACTCCTCCTACCGGGTGCCCCTGTGGTTGAAACGTCAAGTGGTGCCTGACAGTGCAGAGGTGATGAGGGTTAGAGAGCATCCCATGTACCCCAGGGGCACTGGTGGTGTGATGGCAATGCAAAACTGTCAGCTTTAGAGGTATGTCCATGTTAAAAATGTTGTGCTTATTAAGGTTCCCTTGACCGATGCAGGTTGTAATTTTTCAAGGGGAAGAGCTATAAGTTAGGTACTTAATAGATTAAGGCGGGCGGTGTATAATTGCAAGTGGCAACCGGGTGATTCCCTTAACATCAGCAATTGCTCACTTGGCCAGCAGTAAGCAGCCTGGGGAAGTCTGGGGGAAAACACCACAGATTAAACTGAAACAGGCAGTATTCCTGTAAGTTTGGAGGGATACATGGCAATTACACGAGTACTCCCTTGCTTATGTCACATAATTCAATGCTCATCGGATAGTTGAACCTTTTCACATCATAGTGGGATAGTCACCAAGGTGGAACAGGCTAAGGAGTATGCCTTGCCAAGTCAGTGACACACACTTCACACGTACAGGAGCCGCTATAAAGGATAAATGCTGAAGACAAGGACTGGGGTACGTTAGGCTAAAAATCCTCTTCACCAAGCTGCAGGGAGTCATGTTGTTGCCAGGTGGCTTTGAGTGACAGGCAAGTACATTAAAAGGTGGGCTGCGCAAATCATGAAATGAGGAATCTTGATTCCGTCATTATCAGTGGATTAATAATATGCATGACCCTCTGGCTATGCGGGGTAAGAATGCTCCAACATGAATTACAAGCTGACCAGGATGTAAGCCGTACTCCGCTTTTATCCTATGGAGGGCAATGAATTCCGTGGATAACTAAGCAAACTAGGTCTATTGCTGGTTTAAACACTAAGGGTCACAGCTGGTTCACAGGTAGAACCTAACGCTAAAGATCCCTCTCCCCCCAGCGGACTGCCCGAGAATGTGAGGGCAGTGGGATTTGCAATGTTACAGGTATTTTACTCGCCCATACAGGGGCAGAAGGGTACATTGCAGGAATCAGCACAAATGGAGTGGGGGCAAGACCTAGAGAAGATGTGCACCGGTAACCATGAGAGCATGGGGATAAGATCAAAATCTCGCAGCGACAAGTTATCCAGGTGGGTTGCGTCAGTTGGTTATGCCAGAATGTGTGCTGTGGCTCCAATAGGTCTAGAAATATAGGTTTGGAGCACCATTGCTGACAATTCCAGAGCACACACTGCACCTCGATCTCTGTAGGTGAAGGCAATATGCTCATATGCGGCTTTGATTTTGTGGAGGGCAATGATTCCTGGGATAACAAAGTGCTAGGTCTATAGCTGGATTGAGCACCAAGGGTCACAGCTGGTTAGCAGGTATGTGTGTATCGGTGATCGAGCTTTAGTTAGGCAAGCCGGGTAGGTGGCGTAAGTTGTCACTACAAAAGGGTGCTGTGACTGCAATAGTAATACCAAAGGGGATGATGGACGGAGCGTTTGAGCAAATCAAACACTCACCCCCAGTCAACTGATCTGGGTTTAATCCATCATCATTCTTTAGCTCACTCCACCACCCCAGTTCAGACATGGCCATATGCAAATCAGTCTGACCCTGTGCCTCATGGGAACAGTCCAGCCCGAACTGCCAAGCCATGTCTTCCCTGGACCGGAAACAAGCATCCTGGGACCGGTTTCTGGCTAATCAGCCGTCATCAGCCAGGCTAGCTTGAATCCAGTGGCAAAGTGAGCAAGGGACCCACGTCTGGGCATACCCTGCCAACTTAGGGCAAACAAAGCGATACCAAAGGGGATGATGGACGGAGCGTTTGAGCAAATCAAACACTCACCCCCAGTCAACTGATCTGGGTTTAATCCATCATCATTCTTTAGCTCACTCCACCACCCCAGTTCAGACATGGCCATATGCAAATCAGTCTGACCCTGTGCCTCATGGGAACAGTCCAGCCCGAACTGCCAAGCCATGTCTTCCCTGGACCGGAAACAAGCATCCTGGGACCGGTTTCTGGCTAATCAGCCGTCATCAGCCAGGCTAGCTTGAATCCAGTGGCAAAGTGAGCAAGGGACCCACGTCTGGGCATACCCTGCCAACTTAGGGCGAACAAAGCGATACCAAAGGGGATGATGGACGGAGCGTTTGAGCAAATCAAACACTCACCCCCAGTCAACTGATCTGGGTTTAATCCATCATCATTCTTTAGCTCACTCCACCACCCCAGTTCAGACATTGCCATATGCAAATCAGTCTGACCCTGTGCCTCATGGGAACAGTCCAGCATAGTGTGCGCAATGCGAACATCCCTGTTCGCCATGGTTTAGCATTCACTAAGGTCTGTACATATGTCTGGTCAACTTCAACAAAGTATGTGCACTCTGGTCCCAGGGCAGGTTACGGGTTGCTTCAGTTATGCATAAAATTCCCCGCCCTGATAGCCATAGTAGATAGGCTGGTTGTGGAAGCGGTCAGCTAACAAGTGTGCTGCTGTTCCATAAATTGGGGAAACAGGTGTTGGGCACATAAAGTGCTAGAAGGATTGCAACTACAGGTTGCAGGAGGTTGGAGCCTACATTAGCTTGATGGGTAACATAGCTGTGGTTAAGAGTAGAGCTCCCTCCTGGGAGGCCATCACATTCCTACAGGTCTTGTGAGGCAGTTGAACATTCCCGGAGAAGGATAAACAGCGCGATGAGCAAGTGCACAGACCAAAGGGGCTTTGCCTTCATCAGGCATGGGCTAATACAGGCGAACACCAAACGTTATTTTGACAAAGATGCGGTGCACTTGTCCCAGGTGGGCATGGATCTGTTCTTACTGGACATGAAGGAGGCCCTGGAAATAGCGGGTTGCAGGTGAGGAAAGTAGCAGTGTTGGTGGGGGGCTCTGTAGGTGACGGGGGCCGCCCCCAGAGCTGTGGCGGAGTTACAGGGCGATCTGGAGGCAGAAGGTACAGAAGGGTACCTCTTCAGGAGCACAATAGGGGTGCCAGTGCCAAATCCCAGGAGTCCTCATGGCAGGTCCCTGGAAGAAAATCGTCGGCGCCCCGGTAGTCCTGAGGGAGGTTGTAAGCCTGACAACCGGGGGCTTGCCTTGCAATGCTCCGCCCTGAAAGGGGCGTGAGTAAGATGGTAGTCCACGTGATCCTAGGAAGGGGGACCACACCGTAATTGGTAGCACTGATTGGGTTGGCCACAGTGCAATTTGGCTCATCAGGCGGGCAGGGCAGCGTAGGTTAGTCACCGCTGCCTGCCCTTGGATCGCCCGTAAGATAACCCACCATGTTGCATACTTTTGTATGGAATAAACCTGCAGCAATATTTTCCCAAACAAAAAATTGTGTTGTGCATTTATTTATTCCATCATGCATGCTATTTCGCATTGGGTGGGGAGTGTTGCCTATGTAGGCACTATGTTCACTCTCCAACATCTCCGCTCTACTTTCTCCCCTCAAACTCTTTTTTTCACCCATTCTTCTTTTTCTTTCACTGGAATGTTGCACACCGCCCTCTTTCGTTCTGTTCTCCACATTTCCTCACATCCTCGGGGTCTCCGACCTCTCAGCTCTCACCCCGACCTCCTTTAGTGGTATGGTGCCACCTCAGTCTTCCTCGACGCTCTCTCTCTCTCTCTCTCTTCTCAATGTGGCATTGCTCACAGACTCTTCTCTCTCACCACTCCCTTCTTCTCTTGTCTCAATGCTTTATCCCTCTTATCCCTCTCACTCTTTACCCCCACCATCCGCCATCCACCTCTCTCTCTTTCTCTCTCTGCCCTTACGGGTTGAGGTTTATGGGGGTGTTGGGTCGAGGGGCACTTGCCTCCTGTGGGGGTTTGCTGTTCCCAGTTTGCCTCTAGCCAAGGCCGCGGAGATAGACGCATTAAAAAGCATACATTAAATTAATTTTTAATTGTTTCCACTTCATATTTTAGACACATGGGATTTATTTTGCTTAATACCACAGTGCCACAGGAAGGCTGTGCCCTCAGCCGACCTCCATAGCAGAGTCCAGCCGAGAGTTATTTTTAGTTTTCTTTTACGGCACCACTGCGTCCCTGCTGGCTGGGCCCAAGGCCTACTTAGATTCTCCACCATGCATCTGTAACATGCTAATATTTTTATTTGGTTCTGCATACCTCTTTATCAAATAATTCTCAAATTTGACACGTTGTAAGGAATCTATAGTCAAAATACCGTATACCAAAAATACCAATAATTTTCACTTTGCATCTTAAATCCATTTGTAAGTTCTCAATGTCCCTATATCTTGTGTTGCATCATTCATGAATTTCATGTCTCCAGCATGTAGACATTCACAGGGCTCTCACAGTGCACTGCTATAGGACCATGTTCCATGCATTGATATCCCGGGGTTGAGATAGTGACATCACTGTAATGATGCACCCGTATGCCGTAACCACATGAAATTATGCGGCACTTGAAGACCAAATTATGCAGCAAAAAAACTTTAAGATTGTGTCATATTATGCAATAAACGGCAGATTTTGAACTACATCCATTGGCATTATTTAACTAGGTATCATATATTTTTAACGCATTGACTTGATGGGGATCCCAGGGGAAGAACACTATATACATTCAGAATTTCCTTTTCAAAATGTTCTTCACCAATAATTGTTGATTTTGCCTTGCCTGGAAATTTCCAAATTTGTTTTTTTAATGCCGCCCTTACTTCTTCCCAGAGTAAAATAGTTTGTGTAAAACATATACAGTGTTGTATTCAGCAGAAAACAAACCTACATGTACACACTTCTTATAGTAAATGGTGAATCACTTGTATTCTGTGGGACCCCATTGATAAAGCACTTGTGTTAAGTTTAAGATTACCCTATGTCCAAACTACAAGACCTCTGAAAGCACCTCTTTCTATTAGGAAACAGATTTGCAGAAAGTTTATGTTATTTTGCATTTGTAGAGCGCACTATAGCCAGGGATGTCAGACCCTTCTATGAAGGTATTCCATTTTTACTGTAGCCGAGAAAGTCAGAGAACAGTGTGTGAGAAAAGCCAAGTTTTGAGAGATCACCTAAACCCAGTCGATTACTCCTCTAATCGCAGCTGAGGAGACAGCTAGGGAGGAACTTCAGGGCCAAGATCTAGAAACTGCACACCCCCAGCATACATTTGCGTAACTTGGGACTGTGCACCCCCCCAGCCTACATTTGGGTAACCTGGAAACCATTAAGAAAGTTGCAGAGAGGAGAACTCTTTAGGTGCAATATCCCTGAAGGCGCATCTTAATAGGAGTAACTTCATCCCTGAGAGCCCCTCACACACAAGACACAGAACCTTGAAGGTGATCCACTCTTTGATCGGGATCCAGGGTAAGTTTTGCAAGATAGGTTTGGCATGAGTGGTTCGCAGAGAGCCAGGGACTCATCGCGCTGCAGTGCTTGAAATACCTGGAGTTTCTTAATCAGAAGTTTGGATAACTCCAAGTACAGAGAATTGGCATAATCCAGTCGCGAGCCTATCAGACCTTTAACTGCTGTGTGCCCCTCAAATGAAAGACAGAGTTAACCTCTCAGTAAGAGTCTGATTTGGTACGGGCAGGTCAAGATTGTGGCCGAAACCTTGTAGACATAGCAAGATGGGAGTCTATCATTAACATCAAGGATTTTAACCTCCTTGGCCTGTTCTTGTGGCATGCCCAGCTCACACAGCCAACGGGCATTCAGCCTGAGATCACAACAAACATTAATTCAGGACTCAGTCTTTTCTGAATGTAACTTTAACTCATTACTGCTCATCCAATGCTAGATGAAGTGGATGTTTTGCTGCAAACCTACCTGTACTGTGGGATCATCGTTATCTCGCTGGAGTAGAATCTGAGTGTCATTGACATACATAGATGCCCTAACCCCCGACTCAGGCAGAGCATTCAGTAATGGTCTTATATAGATTTCAAAAAGATAGGTTGACAAAGTGGATCCCTTTGGGACCACAAATTGAACAGTTACCTTTTGATGGTGCCAGCTTTAATGCGTGAGCCCTGTTTCCCCAGAAGGAACCACTGAAAGTCAGAACCACCAATACCAACTCGCTCCACATCTTTCAATACTATGGAGTGTGTTAGAAATTGAGCTTCTGGTTGGCAGAGGTATGCACCCTGTCCAAGCAGGAACCACAAGCCTAGTTAGGGTAAGTCACCCTAAATTAACCTGTGCTCTCCCCCTGGTAGATTGGTACAGAGCAGTCAGGCTTAACTTAAGAGGCAATGTGTAAAGTATTTGTGCAACACTACAAACAGTAAAACAGTGAAAACACCACTCAAAAAGATACCACAGAACAATAGAGCTTCATTTAATTAACAAAACAAGACCACAATAACAAAAATTCAATACGTAGAACCAGAGTTATTAATTTTTAAAGAATAAACTGAAATCTAGGGCCAACCGTGGCTATCTGGTCGTGCTAGACTTGGTCAAATCTAAAAGTTCAGGCTGACCGCAAAACAGCGTGGGTGGGCAATGAACTCCGCTCCACTAATGGAGGTTGCGGAGATTTGCTAACTCCGACTCCCGCCACGTAGCGGAGTTAGCTACTGCACCCACAACCCTTTGATAAAACAACTTTACCTTTACATGATAAAAAGCATATAACCAATTCACAAAAATGAGCTATGTAAATATCAGGCAATGAGAGAAGTGATGATTTTGGGGTCCCCCCTAACCTAGGGGGAAGACCAAGCAGATGCATTGAACACAAAGAGCATATCATGCTGAACGATTCGGTGGTGGTAGGCCCAGCAAAGCATTATGGGGCGAGATTCCAGAGTGCAGTGAATATTATAGTATTAGCTCTCAGCTGAGCCGGGAGAGCGCTACCCTTGAGGAATGTTTTGATATTGGATACTATAATATTCACTGCACTCTAGAATCTCGAACCCATAATGCTTTGCAGTGCCTTTGGTTGGGATTGTATTTTTGCCCACCGAATCGTTCAGCATAATGTGCTCTTTGTGTTCAAAGCATCTGCTTGGTTCTCTCCCTAGGTTAGGGAGGACCCCAAAATCATCACCTCTCTCACTGCTTGCTATATTTTCATTTTCACTTTTGTGAGATGACTATATGCATTTTAGCATGTAAAGATAGAGTTACTTGTTTTATCAAAGGTATGTGTGGCTTCTGTTTTATTAATTGGGATGAGATGGAATGGGGAGTTACGGAGTGGAGTTTCACAGATTTTTTGTTCAACTCCGCAGAATTCCGCGTAGTGGTACTCCGCCAACTTTGCCCACTCTTAGCTTTGGCCCACTGTAGAGTACCTTGGTTGTGTCATCATTGAAGACAAGATGCAGGGTGCAGGTGAGGCGATGCGTCGTCGTTGAGCCACACAGGTAGGCAATGCGTCGGTTACGAGCAGTGCGACGGCGATGATGTGGCGAGAATGGAATCGATGCGCCACGTAGTCGGCGATGGGTCAGAGTTGATCCTCGCAACAGCGGCGATGCAACTGCAGTGGAGGAGATGCACTGGTTCTGAGTCATGGATTCTGCTACAGCAGCATTTCAAACCCACTTGCAAGGGTCCAGTACTGGGTTGGCACCACTTATCAGGACAGACTCACAGATGGCAGAGTCCAGGTGCTGTAGCAGATGAGTTTGAAGTCTTTTATGTCCATTAGTCTTCAATCAGGAGGCAAGCCAGTGATAATGCCGGGTTCCGCTACCAAAATTTAACTAGGAACCCTAGGTCAATGGATCTTTTGTTACCTGCTGAGAAGTGTAACAGGGAGAAATAACTCAATTAAGGCAATCCAACTTTTTCCGATGACTACGACTCAAAAGATTACAGACTACGAATTCCAGTTAGTGGGTTTATTACAATGCCAGAAACAACTGAATGTACAAGCACCTCAGGACGCGGTTGTAAAAGTACATGGGAACTAATACAAAACCATACCGATGGGTGAGTCTAATCCGATAGATCATGAAAAGAACGAAAAGTTCCAAAAACAAAACACAGGCAAGGACTGCCCCAACATCTAAGTCAGACTTCATCTGCGGCTGAAAATTCAAGCGCATTAGACTATCTCTACTCTATCACTAGTGTGACATCCCTACTTAGCATTCCCCAGGCAAGATCAATTAAAGGTGTCGGCTCGTGAAGGTTTCCTAAGAAGTACGCTCACGTTGTATGGGTCAATCTCTTTACCCCTTCTCCTAACACCCTTCTTCTCCTCTCTCGTCCCCCTTCTCCTGACTCATCCCTCGGGACACTGTCCCTAATACAAAATGCACAGATGTAAAACACGCACACAGATCACCTCATCTCACCGGGCATTTCTCATAGGTAAATTTCCACCGTCTTTCTCACTCTATCCAAGTTCGGCTCGATGACCTTGATTCCCAGGCCTCCTTAGTGAGAAAGAACACCGGCTCCCAATTATCGACATTCCGTTCACAAAGTATCACTTCTCCTCCATGCCTAACTCCTAAAACAAAAGGCGTGAGTTTAACTAACAAAGGCAGCTTCTTCCACCTGCAACGGAAACGTGAGAACAGAACAACCTTGCATGTACATGAAATTCGCTGACTACCTCCAAATGCAAGAGCTTACCAGGGAAATTACATTTTCAGGCCTACACAAATCGGCCAACATAAGAATAAATGAATAGGCCTTCAATTACCCAAAAGTGAACATTTCATTTAGGCCTTTAAACATCAATTTATACACACAGGTTAACGGTGATTTCCTTTGCAAGCGTCTACAATTATTACACGTTAAACACAATTACGTCCACGTGCAGACTCTAATATGATGCACGTTAAAATCAAAATGCATTACAATACACATAGGCTTTTCGTTAGGCAATTGTAATATGCTAAAGGTTACTCTTTTCCAAACATAAATGTCATTTCGTTTCTTTTGCATGGCACAAAACAATTTCTATCCATTCACTTACAGATCATTATTACAACACGTTTTCTAATGACCAAATGTTAATACAACACAAGAATATATGCGGCTGCGGACTATCCATGATTATGATGCACCCCTACAATTTTAGAGCACCATCACGCTCCATCAGTTCCCCCCTCTGATGACAAGTGTCATCATAACAAATCACACTCCCTGGAGAAAGAACCGACCTAAACAGAACTTGTAGCCACTCTTCCCTGTCGGAACCTCTCCAGGCTTTTAATATTCTCATAATGACTGTCCTGCAGTCTCTCCATCCTTTGCTCTTGCTCTCTACGAGATCTCTTATCTCGATTCGTCTTATGCCACCTATAAGCCCTCATCAGCCCCAACAAAATAATCACACAGATCACTACTATGATGATAGGCTTCAAGATGTAACCAAGAATTCCCTTCCCAAGGGACGCAAACCAACTTCCTACCTTACCAAACCCTTTTCCCACTTTGTCCCAAACTCCTTCTGTAGCTAGATCATGCACCTCATGATGGATCTCAGTGATACTCCTTATATACTTCTTCAGATCTTTGCTGTAATCCGGTATATAAGTACAGCACTGTTGAACCCTCAGCATTTTATAGACTCCGCCCTCTTTTGCCAGTAAAACATCTAAATCAAGGCAGTTCTGCATCACCATAGCCCTTATCGACACCATCTCTCCGTCCACAAGTAACAACGACTGAGCTGTGTTCGCTGACAATTTGTCCACAATAGTTGACAACCTCCTAATCCTAACATCATTCAACACTACTCCCAAACTTGGTATCAATGCTCCAAAGACATCTCCCACAATCTCTCCTGCACTTGCACCTCGCTTCCCCCTAGGATGTAATCCACCTTCCAAATGACCTAAATCCTCAACATGATACATTTTCGGAAACACCACTGCCACATAGCACGTACCATACCAATTCAATGGCAATCGCACATAGGCATTCTTCCCACACACGAAGTACACGTTTGGGACCACTTGTATCGCATCCTGTAAAAACTTCTTCGACGTAGCCTCAATGGTGAAAGTATGATCACACACACTCTGTCCCACTAAGACCTTATCATAATAGGTCTGGACTTGTCTCACACACAACTTCCCTCTCTGCTCAAAATCCAACGCTATTGGACCACTGCTCCCTTTCGCTTTCTGTGCTAACTCTTCCTTGGTCCACTCAACCTTTCCTTCTCTACTATTACGATTTGCTATTAGCTGTCTATGTCTGTCTTCTACTTGATCTATAAATTTCTTCTCTACATCTGTTAATGAACATGTTAAATTGTGACGATGTGCATAGGCAGTATCTAAAGTTACTGTAGGTATGGAATACTTCCCCACTCTATCTTCCTGCTTATAATAATCTGACTTGTTCAGATGCTTATAAGCTGGGACTTCTGAAAGCACTACATCATAATTTGAAAAATATTATTCATAATGAACTTTATCATAAAACATACTACGCAATAAACTACATGTAATACCATACGTCATAGGGAGATGATGATAACGAATACCTTCCTCTACGGACGCAGGCAACTGCATACACACATAACAGTCTCTCACATCCATCGTATTTACATACTCATATAGCAGCTTCGCATAGGCATTAAGCGTATAATCACCTCTAGACAAATCTACATGCAACATACGACTAGCTTGATCTAGCATAGCTTTTTCAGCTCCTACGATACCCTCTTTGGCGCTAGAAGTAGTAGGTGTGGACGTCCCTTGCACTCCCACTCCCTCAACTTCTGCATCAAGTGAAATTTTTACAGACACAATAATAACTACTGCTATTACGACTATCACCCCTACTATCAGTGTACCTATCACACAATTAGACCTACGGTTCGAACTTCCAGACTCCATCTTTAGCTTGTCGGTTTAGTTCAGCAAGAGGATACACTAAAAGTCTCTTTTCTTCACCTCAGATTGCTGGTTAAACAGTTCAAACACAGTTCATGGAAATTCTTTCACAGTTCGTTGCTCTGGGTTTATTTACACCGTTCAAAAAGACTTCCTTAGCCCTCTTTCTTCTTCTATAGGAAACCCTAAATTTATTCTTCTTCCACTCGGGCCTAGGTTATCTTCTTAAACTCCTATTTACAGTTCACAGTTCAATCACAGTCTCTTATAAGCTCAGAACCAATTTCAATTAGTACACGCTGCAAGATCTGAAGACAAACGGCTGCAATCTCCTGAGCTGGTGGCTGATATCCAAAGGTTGGAAAAGACAGTTCTTGCAGGATCAGAACTCGCACTCTGCTCAATATCGGAGGTCTCGGAACAGTTACTGTTAGCACCCCTTCTATTTCCAATCCAGGAACTATCAGTCCCACATCAATCTTCAACTCGGGTGTTCTGCTGACCACTTGTGAAGAGCTCAGTCTCCCGGTCCCCACTACTCCCGGCATCAGTGACCATATAAGACCACTCCGGGGCAGCGTATCTCTGGCAAGGCACCCTTACTCTCCTTGACCTTCTCAGGCCTTCTCGAGCTTGCTCTGTGTCACTCAGTTCTGATTCAGATGCCTCTGACACAGGAGCAAGATCTCTCTCAGGAGCTAGTCTCAGATTCAGCCTCCTTTGTCTCCCAGGCCACGATTCTTCTGCGAATTCAGCACTTCTCCTTTGCCCCCGACCACCTTGCACACCAGTTCCTTCAGCTGAGTCAGACTCTATACCACTCGCAACGTTACCTTCTCCCTCAGAGTCAATACCTGGGTCTTGTGTAGCGTGACCCCCTCAGCTTGCTCTGGTGGGCAACCAGCTTCGTCAGCAACCCTCACAGCTTGGCTTGTCCTCTCAAGTGGCCTCGCTGCCACAGCTGGATTTTCTTCTACGAGAGGAGCTGTTTCTTCCAAGGGTTCTGAAATTCTACGAGTATGGGAGGCGTGAATCCAGTTCAGCAAGCCTCCGCACTTCACTGGTGTATTCGTTACCAGAATCACCTGGTAAGGGCCTCTCCAATGGGCGTCAAGGCAACTCTTCCTCACGTGCTTGCGAACTAGCACCCAAACACCCGGACACAGGTCGTTGCAGAGGTCCCTCGAGGTCGGGGCAGTTGCAGCTTCAACCTGGTGAGACACAGAACGGACCACGTGAGCCAGTCCTTTGCAATAATCAAGGATCAAATCATCTGTGATGTTTATCAAGGCTGTAGATGGCACTGCTGGTAACCGCATCGCCCTCCCCATCAGGATCTCATGTGGTGAAAGGCCAGTTCTCCTATCGGGGATACTACGAACACTCATCAACACCAGTGGCAATGCATCAGGCCATTTCAGAGACGTTGGACGAACACACTTTTGCCATCCTCATTTTCAGAGTCCCGTTAATCTGTTCCACAATACCAGAAGCCTCTGGTCGATAGCTACAATGCAGTCTTTGATCAACATGTAAAGCGGCACAAAGCAACTTCATAATTTCGCTGTGGAAGTGTGTACCTCTATCCAACTCCAATGAAGTTGGAAAACCGAACCGTGGTATCAGTTCCCTAAGCAACAATTTTGCTACTGTGAGGCTATCACATCTCCTTGTCGGATACGCTTCCACCCACCGTGAGAAAACGCACACCACAACCAAAATGTACCTCAAGCCATTGCACCAAGGCATCTCTATAAAATCAAGCTGGATTCTGTTGAAAGGCCCTCCGGACCTCCCAATGTGACTCAATGCAACCACAGTTTTCTTTCCAGCATTCATTTGTTGACACGTAACACACCTATGACACACTGCTTCAGCAAACGCACGGAACCGTGGATTGTACCACGTTTGTTGGAACACTCGCACCATAGCATCCCTTCCAATGTGCACTGCTCCGTGAATCTGTCTTGCCATAGGGCTCAGTAAGTCATCTGGTAACACTGCTCGACCATCACTTGAAACCCAAATGCCATCATCTCTTCTCTCACATCCTGCCCTAATCCAAGCAGCCTCTTCCTGTTCTAAAACTTCTCCCTGCAGACGCTTGAGCTCATCCCAGGTGTCTGCCATGGCTAACATCATGCTGAGCTCGGTTCTTTCTGGGCTCTCTCCAGTATAACCTCCTGTGAAAATGCACCCTTGTTCAGCGCAAAAGCGTGCAACTTCATCCGCATATTGATTTTCCAAGGACACAAAATCATTCCCCCTCCCGTGGGCTACACATTTTATCACAGCTATTTCTCGTGGTCGCTGCAAGGCTTCCAACAGTTGTCTCACATATTCCCCGTTTTTGATAGGAGATCCTGATGACGTTAAAAATCCTCTCTGTGACCATAGCTGTCCGAAGTCATGAACCACACCGAACCCATGCTGGCTGTCGGTGTAGATGGTGATTCGGATTTGATCAGCAACTAAACAGGCACGAGTCAAGGCAATGATTTCAGCCACTTGTGCGGAGTATACTCCCTGTAAGCAAGCAGCTTCCACAACTCCAGAGATGGTACATACAGCAAAGGCTGCTCTCAAATGACCCACATTGTCTCTTAAGCATGAACCATCTACAAAAAAGATTTCATCAGACTCGGGCAGAGGTTCATCGACAATGTCAGGTCTCGGTTTGGTGCAAAGTTCAGTCACATCAAGACAGTCATGGTCCTCACAATCTCCATCATCAACACTTGGCAAAGGCATCAAAGTAGCAGGATTTAGCACAGAACACCTTTTCAGAGTCACATTCTCCGAGGCAAGTATAACCTGCTCATAGCTTGTGAGACTGTTGTTCGTCAGGTGCTGTGTCTTGGTCCTCGTCATCAAGAGCTCAACCGAATGTGGAACAAAAACTGTAAGTGGATGACCCATAACAATGCTCTCACATCTCTCAATGCTGACACCTGTTGCAGCAACAGATTTGAGACATCCGGGCAACGCTGAAGCTACTGGATCTAGAGTAGCTGAGAAATAGGCAACTGGTCTACGGACACCCCCATGACTCTGAGAAAGAACCGACAATGCACAACCTTCTCGCTCATGGCAGAACACTGAAAAGAATTTGTTGTAATCTGGCATCCCTAGAGCTGGAGCACGACACAGGCCCTCTCTCAACTCCAAGAACGCAATCAGACAGTCATGATCCCATGGTACCGGATCGCTCACATCCTTGTGTGTCAGCCTCTGCAAGGGCTTCGCCATCAAGGAAAAGTTGGGGATCCATTGGCGACAGTACCCGACCATCCCCAGAAACATCCTGACTTCCTTCTGAGTGGTAGGCACAGTCATATTCATGATCGCCTCAATCCGATCTGTTGACACCTTTCTCTTGCCTTTCTCTATTCGATGACCCAAATACTGAACCTCAGTCAGCCAATACTGTAACTTGTTTGAGGACACCTTGTGTTCATTCTCTGCTAGATGATTCAGTAAAGCGACAGTATCGATCCTGCAAGCATCCTCCGTTTCAGAGGCAATCAAGAGGTCATCAATATACTGCACTAGAACCGAGTTCTGTGGCAGTACAAGACTCTCAAGATTCTTTTTCAAAAGCTGGTTAAAGATCGATGGACTCTCTGTATACCCTTGTGGGATACAACACCATGTTAACACACGATCTTCCAGACGGAAAGCAAATAAAAATTGGCTCTCCTCATGTAACGGTATCGAAAAGAATGCCTGACATAAATCAATCACAGTGAACCATTCAGCTTCACATGGAATCTGGAACAGAATCACTGATGGATTCGGTACCACAGGACAGCATGGAACCACAATCGTGTTGACCTTTCGCAGGTCCTGCACGATTCTGTACTTCCCACTTGGTTTCTGCAATCCCATAATGGGTGAGTTACATGGACTTCCCATTATTTCCTTCAGGATTCCCTGCTCGATCATAGACTCAATCACAGGCTTGATTCCTGCTACTGTTTCCGGTGACAGATTGTACTGGGGTGTTATCGGGAACTCGGCATTTGGTTTAACTTGGATCTTGACTGGCTCAACCCCTTTGATCAAACCGATCTATTCCCCTGTAAAATCCCATACTTCCAGAGAGACAGAGTCCCTCAGGTTGAGTGGGAGTTCCTCAACTGTCAACATAGGAAACATCTCTGTGCTCAGATTCTGATTTACCAATTTAAATGCCACATCATCATCATTAGTCTGCAATTCCACTCCCTTGGGTGTACAATAGATGGTGCAATTCAATTTACACCAAAGATCACGACCCAACAAACAAACCGGACCTGAGTCACATACCACAAATCGGTGTCGGTCGTGAAATGTTCCTATTCTCACGGGTATTGCCTCAGTCAATGGATTAGTCATTTTCTTATTTGCCACTCCTACAACTTGGATCGATTGTCCCGAGAGGGGTAGGTTGTGAACTACTGCAGATCTCACAGTAGAACGGGTAGCACCAGTATCAACCAAAAAGGTGGTGGGATGACCGTCAACATCCGCCTCTACATACGGTCCCCTCTGGTCTACCTCCAAGACTGCTCCAAGAGTACAGTCTTCCTCCCCCCTCAGGCACCGTCATTGCAACGGGTCTGGATCGAACTCATCGAAAGTCTCAATAAAGGGCATCTGCTGATAGGTTCGAATTCCCTGTGGAATTCTCGGCGGTTGGGGAATTTGCACCTGCTGACTTAATAACCCCCCTGCATGGACCTGGGTCTCGTCACCATATTGACGACCTCAGGTGCCTGCACCACTTCCTCCTCTTGAACCTGATTAGCTGGATTTGATTTACACTCACACTTCCAATGCCCGATCTTGTGACAATAATGGCATGCAGTAGTTTTCTTCAGTGTGGCAACATCCACCCCTGTATTAGGGTCTATGGGTTTCCCCCTTCCCTGACCCGCTGTGTTCTGGTTCCTTCCTTGATTGTTTCCCTGTCTCCTTCCTAACGTCCCTCCACTTGACTGTTTTTGATCCACCTTGTCCGCATTCTGCATTTGGACCAGCATTAACTTATCTTTGAGCTTTCTATGCTTTGAGTCTACTTCATCACTACAGTACCTGGCATACCATAGAATCTCATCCACAAACTTATTCTGCCAGGAGATCAGATGCTGTTGGATCATAAAGCTAACTTCTGGTCTTAATCCTAATACAAATTTAGAAACAAACTGTCCCATATCCTTTGGATCAAGGGTATCTAACACGCTGTACTGCTTGAAGGCTTGCAAGAGCCTCTCGTAATAGGCATGTACAGTTTCCTTTGGCTCCTGAACAGTTCTGTCTATCTTAACCCAATCAATGTCTTGTGGTGAGATTTTTGACTGTGATTACCTGCTCGAACTTTTTCATGACCTCAGGTGAAGGACCATGTGTAATAGAATCTCGTTCTGGTTCCGAAGACGGCCAGTCAACAGCAATTTTACATGCTGACCACAAATCACTTGGTTCTACAATATCAAACAATGTATTCAAATCAATCCACAGTACCTTCGAAATTTTTACAAATCGATCAACTTGCTTGTACCACTCAACAGGTTTTCCCTCAGCCGAGGAAAATCATTGGTAAACGCCGCCAAATCCCCTCTACTCCAAGGTACATGCACATACCCTCCACTCGGTACATCTCGTAAAGGGTAAGCCTCTGCTCCTACTGTCCTCCCTCCGGGAGGCAGTGTTTCTCCTATACCCTTCTTGACGCTCTTCTTCCTTGACCATCTTTCTTCCCATTTGTCAAGCATGCTCCATGCATGCATCCCTACGATCAATTCTCAAATATGTGTTTTCAATCCTATGACCCTTTTCTCTTCCAGTTCCTGATCACTATAATTTAACCTGTGGTTTCCCTGCAACATTTTTGTTTTGGATAAATCTACATCATACCTCTGTGCCAATTCTGTCAATTTTTCATGTGCTTTCCTTGCCCTACGAGTTACATCCTTCGCCACAAACAGCAATTCATCTGGCTCATAAAGTTCCACCCTTTCTAAAGGCAAGCTTCCACTGATTATCTCATCTACTTCTGCCTTCAACCTCATCACGTCTACCACTTTGGCCCTTATAGCAGTTCTGATCGTTCCTCGACTTGATGCACTACTCATCTCTCCACTCTCACTACTCTGATCTCCACGTTGATTCCCTTCCATTATGTTCCGTGAGACAGATTGACTCCCCGAAACTCCCTGAGCAATATCTCCTTCCGTCATCCTTCCACTAGGACCTCTCACTGGGGGTTCCCACATCCTCAAATCGGAACGTGAATCGACAAAAGACCCTGATCGCGCTGCTCATGGTTCCACATGACCTCTAGAAGAATCTGCAGTGGCTGGCAAAGGTGTACTCGATTCTATGGGTCTCGAAAGGTGACTTGTTCCACTCACTGTACCATTTCCTCCAGAACCAGTGCTCTCCCCCATTGCTGATCGTGTTAAACTCCCACTTTCTGCCTGATCTGGAATGTACACTGACACTATGAGACCAATGGTGACCGGCACTGTAAGAGCTTCCGGTAATCTCGTGACAACATTAACTCCACTTGCTTCTGTATTCCTCGATGGTTGTGTCCCTATTCCCTCTGTTCCTGCTGCCATCCTTCCCTTTATCCCTGCACTAGGGTTTGTCTGCGGCTCCCCAGTTTCCTCTGTGAGTGCTCTCCTTCCCTCCTCTGAGCTTGGATTGTATGGAGGTGGACACTCTGCTAGTAACCTCTCCAGTAAACTGTCATCTGTATCACTATCATCTTCCTCTTCTCTCCTCTTCTGAGCATCTCCCACCTTTACTAATAAAGGAAACAGTCTATCTCCCTCAATGGTATCTACCCTCCATCTTTTCGCCAATGCGTCCCATCACGCATCTTGAAATGCCCTGATTGACTTTTTCACCCTTTCCTGACTTCGATCTCTTTTCCTCGCATGTGCTGCTCTCATCCATGCGTCTAGCGCTTCGAACTGTGTTGGTTTGGGTGGAGGTCGCAACGCAGTCATCGCTGCTCTCAATTGGTGCAGTACATCAAATCTGAATGAACCATAACGTGGGAAAGCCAAATCTCCCTCCTTTTCAGTAATCTTTTGCCAATTTTGAAGCCAAATTATAGTATGGAGCCCTACATTTGTGGCCATGTAATGGGCTGGGGTATCCTCGGGTGGTGCTTCTTCCCCCACGCGAGTTACCACTCCTCTATCTCCCCTGCAAAGATCCCGCAATACCTTCAAACATTTCATGATGAAATCAACTGTTTTACCCACCAAATGTTTTCGCTCTACTTCCTGATGGTGATCAACCAATCCCAGCGCGGCTTTACACTAACCGACCTATCGCAGCGCGGCACACTTCGACGTCACTCCTCCTCCTCACTCAGCAGTTCCCCTCTTTCACAATCCGTATCTACCACACTCACACTTTTCACTCATAGAATCAAGTAACTGTTTGTCCACCAAACGACCGAACAGTCACATAACCGACTGTCTGTCCACCATACGACCGGACAGTCACAAGTAATTGTCCACCTCAATCTGGCAACTGTCTGTCCTCGAAACGACCGGACAACTGCCTCAGACCATCTGCCCACGAACGGCCGGACAGTCGTACAACTAATCGATAGGATCCAATCACTCGGTCTTCCACGCACAGTAACCCACGACCCGCGTTGGTCACTCAAACACTCACTCTCTTGTTCCCTATCACGAGTGGGTCTGTCGATGACGTCTCACGACTCCCACAATCAATGGTCAGACAATTACAACTCTGGGTGTCTTCCACACCACAATCTATCTATCCTGGGATCTTAGGCTGCTCCTTGAGCCTGACATCAAACAACACAAATCACATGGACCGCGCGCTCAGTCCAAAACCACAGTCACTCGACTTTCATCCCAACTCCGCAAGAATTCACACAATCAATTCATCACCGCAATCTAACAGACATATATCCCTATTCATACTCACTCCACCGCGAACTGCTGTTCCCGCCGCACCGTCACTCTTCGTCAGCTTCCACCAGGCGCCGTCGTCCTCCACTCTCGATCCTCTGGACAACCATCTCTTGGGCTCTATGGATCGTATAACTATCTTTTCCCTAGCTTCTCTCCTTACTGCAGAGGTAACCGTCCTCTCGCTACCAACTGAGAAGGCCGGGTTCTGCTACCAAAATTTAACTAGGAAACCCTAGGTCAATGGATCTTTTGTTACCTGCTGAGAAGTGTAAAGGGGAGAAATAACTCAATTAAGGCAATCCAACTTTTTCCGATGACTACGACTCAAAAGATTACAGACTCCGAATTCCAGTTAGTGGGTTTATTACAATGCCAGAAACAACTGAATGTACAAGCACCTCAGGACAAGGTTGTAAAAGTACATGGGAACTAATACAAAACCATACCTACGGGTGAGTTTAATCCGATAGATCAGACAGGCAAGGACTGCCCCAACATCTAAGTCAGACTTCATCTGCGGCTGAAAATTAAAGAGCATTAGACTATCCCTACTCTATCACTAGAGTGACATCCCTACTTAGCATTCCCCAGGCAAGATCAATTAAAGGTGTCGGCTCGTGAAGACTTCCTAAGAAGTACGCTCACGTTGTATGGGTCGATCTCTTTACCCCTTCTCCTAACACCCTTCTTCTCCTCTCTCGTCCCCCTTCTCATGACTCATCCCTCGGGACACTGTCCCTAATACAAAATGCACAGATGTAAAACACGCACACAGATCACCTCATCTCACTGGGCATTTCTCATAGGTAAATTTCCACTGTCTTCCTCACTCCATTCAAGTTCGGCTCGATGACCTTGATTCCCAGGCCTCCTTAGTGAGAAAGAACACCGGCTCCCAATTATTGACATTCCGTTCACAAAGTATCACTTCTCCTCCGTGCCTAACTCCTAAAACAAAAGGCGTTAGTTTAACTAACAAAGGCAGCTTCTTCCACCTGCAACGGAAACGTGAGAACAGAACAACCTTGCATGTACATGAAATACGCTGACTACCTCCAAATGCGAGAGCTTACCAGGGAAATTACATTTTCAGGCCTACACAAATTGGCCAACATAAGAATAAATGAATAGGCCTTCAATTACACAAAAGTGAACATTTCATTTAGGCCTTTAAACATCAATTTATACACACAGGTTAACAGTGATTTCCTTTGCAAGCGTCTACAATTATTACACGTTAAACACAATTAGTCATCTCTACGTGCAGACTCTAATATGATGCACGTTTAAATCAAAATGCATTACAATACACATAGGCTTTTCGTTAGGCAATTGCAATACGCTAAAGGTTACTCTTTTCCAAACATAAATGTCATTTCGTTTCTTTTGCATGGCACAAAACAATTTCTATCAATTCACTTACAGATCATTATTACAACACGTTTTCTAATGACCAAATGCTAATACAACACAAGAATATATGCGGGTGCGGACTATCCATGATTATGATGCACCCCTACAATTTTAGAGCACCATCACGCTCCATCACCAGCAAGCCCTTGGAGTCACTCTGGTTTTGGGTTCAAGTGATGTGGTTCCAGTCCTTCTCACCCAGGCAAGAGGGAAGGAGGTAACAGGTCAGTACAGCAGAGCAGGAGTCCAGCAGTGTGGCAGTCCTTTCAGCAGCACAGCTGTCCTTCTTCCTGGCAGAGTATCCACAGGTCCAGAAGTGGTGTCTGAGGTCCAGTACTTGTACCCAGTAGGGCCTTTAAAGCAGGGGAGACTTCAGAGAGATGCCTTTGAAGTGCACAGGGTTGCTGCCCTTCCTGCCCTGGTTCCAGACTAACTGCAGGAACTTATGCAGCCCTTTGTGTGACGACAGGACCCAGTCTATTCAGGTGTAAGTGTGAGGCTGTGTCCAGCCCCCCCTCCCATCCTGCCCAGGATGGCCTATCAGGACACAGATAGCCCCTCATGTGACACCTAAACTCCCATTGTGTGTGGCTGGTTGGGGGAATACACAAAGCCCAGCTTCCACCCACCCCAGACAAGTGGTCAGAGACAGGCAGCAGGCATGAAATGGCTAAGGCAAGGAAATGCCAACTTTCTAAAAGTAAAAACAACAATTGATGGATAGAATGCAGAACAATGTCATACATTCACCCCAGTACAGAGATCTGGGCCTAAACCCATCATTTTTTTGCTCCCCATTCCATTCCAGTTTGAACCCAGCCACATGTAAATCAGTCTTGACCCTGCGCCCAATGGAAACAGTCTAGCCCGAACTGCCAGGCCAGGTCCTCCCTGGTCTGGAAACAAGCATCCTAGGACCGGTTTCGGGCTTTTACCCCTCATCAGCCAGGATAGCTTGACTCCAGTGGCATGGAGAGCACAGGACCCACGTCTGGGCATACCTGTCTCACTCAGGGTGACAAATGCAAAAACAACAGTTGATAGACAGAATGCATAACAATGTCATACATTCACCCCAGTACAGAGATCTGGGCCTAAATCCATCGTTGTTTTGCTCCCCATGCCATTCCAGTTTGAACCCAGCCATATGCAAATCAGTCTTGACCCTGCACCCAATGGGAACAGTCCAGCCTGACCTACAGGCCAGGTCTTATCTGGACTGGAAGCAAGCATCCTAGGACCGGTTTCGGGGTTTCACCCCTCATCAGCCAGGATAGCTTGACTCCAGTGGCATGGAGAGCAGGAGACCCACGTCTGGGCATACCCGTCCCACTCAGGGTGACAAATGCAAAACCAACAATTGATGGACAGAATGCAGAACAATGTCATACATTCCCCCCAGTACAGAGATCTGGGCCTAAATCCATTGTTTTTTTGCTCCCCATGCCATTCCAGTTTGAACCCAGCCATGTGCAAATCAATCTTGACCCTGCGCCCAATGGGAACAGTCCAGCCCGAACTGCAAGGCCAGGTCCTTCCTGGACTGGAAACAAGCATCCTAGGACCGGTTTCGGGGTTTCACCCCTCATCAGCCAGGATAGCTTGACTCCAGTGGCATGGAGAGCACGAGATCCACTTCTGTGCAAACCCGTCCCACTCGGAGTGACAAATGCAAAAACAACAATTGAGGGACAGAATGCAGAACAATGTCATACATTCACCCCAGTACAGAGATCTGGGCCTAAATCCATCATTTTTTTGCTCCCTATGCCTTTCCAGTTTGAACCCAGGCATATGCAAGTCAGTCTCAACCCGGCGCCCAATGGGAACAGTCCAGCCTGAACTGCCAGGCCAGGTCCTCCCTGGACTGGAAACGAGCATCCTAGGACCGGTTTCGGGGTTTCACCCCTCATCAGCCAGGATAGCTTGACTCCAGTGGCATGGAGAGCACAGGACCCACGAATGGGCATACCCATCCCACTCGGGGTGACAAATGCAAAAACAACAATTGATGGACAGAATGCAGAACAATGTCATACATTCACCCTGGTACAGAGATCTGGGCATAAATTCATCGTTGCTTTGCTCCCCATGCCGTTCCAGTTTGAACCCAGCCATATGCAAATCAGTCTTGACCCTGCGCCCAATGGGAACAGTCCAGCCTGAACTGCCAGGCCAGGTCCTCCCTGGACTAGACACAGGCATCCTAGGACCAGTTTCGGGGTTTCAACCCTCATCAGCCAGGATAGCTTAACTCCAGTGGCATGGAGAGCACGGATAAGCCGTGGATAAGCCAATGTTACCACGTTTTAGGGAGAGAGCACATTCCTTTTAGCACTGGTTGGCAGTGGTAAACTGTCCGGAGTCCTAAAGCCAACAAAAACGAATTCAGCAAAAAGGGGAGGAGGAAGGCAAAAAGTCTGGGCGTGATCCTGCAGAAAGGGCCATTTCCAACACAGTGGTTTACTGTGTTGAATTCAGTGGGCAGGTCCAGCAAAAGCAAGGCACTAATGTGCCCCATGCCTATATATGTTCTCAAGTTATCTAAATTTGAAACAAGGACTATTTCTGTACAGTGTGCAGGGTGAACCCCACCTTGCATCTCATCAATATGGTTATTACTTTGAAGATACATACAGAGGTACATGGCCACATATCCTTATAAAACTTTAGCTCAAATGGAAGCAAAGTATTTTAATAAGCTTTGATCAATTTGAGCTACAGAATGATAGATTATCTGCAAGTGCAGCACATTTATACTTAAGTGGAAAAAGCAATAGCCACACAACGGTCTATTTCTCTATCTTTAGTCTATACTGACCTGACATTTGTGAGTGCAGCACTGCCAGCTTGTAATACTGTGACACCACATCCATGCAGACTCTCCTACAAGTCGCTAAGCTCATGCTCTGTGGGTGTGTTTGTTCTCTAGAAATGTTTCTCTATGATATACATGGGATTATGTACCCTGCCATACATTATAAGGAGACTGTAAGTCACAGAGGAGTTCTGTGACCATATAGAGGAATGACCTTTATAAGGTCCTGGACCTCCGAGGTGACATACAATATCCTTTGAACATGCAGCAGGGGGTAATGTTTGCCTAATTATGCATGGTCACACCATCACCTTTCCTACAAATGACTTAAATTCTTGGTGACTTGCTATTTCTTGCTATTTCATATGAAACAGAAGGCTGCAGAGGGTCTGGTTTTTAGGCGTGCAGTGATCCTTTGATAATTGCTGACTTGTGTGCTTTTGCCAGATTCAAAGCCATCTTTAGTGAGTCTTCAGCAGTAGAGATGACCTCATGGTGCTATAAATTAGAATGACTGAGCACCTTCTAGGAACGAGACCATATATATATCTAGGGCTGTGTGGATCACAAGCTTATGCCAGCACGCTCTGTGTTACTGATTGTGGGTCTCTTTCTCCACAAGTAACAGACTGCTAGCTGACTGTCATCAGTGTGGCACAGAATCGTTTGTCGCCAGATGTCACAGGGTTGTCAGACTCATGAGTTAAATAGCACACTCTGATTATGGGGCCATATGAGTTCCGAAAGACCGCCTATGGCCTAGATAATTATTCAAGGGCTTTTCAGACAAACTCTAAATGTCAGTAGGAGGTGGGCTCCTGGTGCAATATGCTCCAAAGTAATAAAGTTACATTCTGTCATCTCCTGCAGGTTTTGCTAACTTGGTTTCCAATACGGGGTATGGAGACCTGACAGAGTGCACTAGCGGAGTGGGGGTTGTGCGGCCACCTTCCAGTCAGCACTCACTTCCTATTAGGGCTGCAATGGTCAGCTCACTCCTGGCCGTGGTCTATTTGGTGGGCATCATGAAGGCAACCGTGTGGCTCCATCTGCTCTGCTCCTGCTTCAGTGTCTCCCGGTGCTTGTTTTCATTAAACGACCCAAATGCCGACAGTTTAGAGCCTTGGTGTCGCCTGCCGCTATTTTTTGGTGATTCTGCTTGCAAATAGTGGCATCTTGGCTTGGGCGGGGGTCCTGAGCACAGAGCTCGGTCCCAGCCTGTGCTACGCTGCCATATTGTATATTTTTAATGTGGTCATGATCGGGGCATAAGTCCTAAAAAAGAAGTGGGGGTACTAACCAAATCAGGCAGTAGTGTGCCAGGAGGCGCATTTGCAGAGTGGTGGAGAAAGGGGGCGTGGTCTCCGATAACCTCTCAGCAATCCTGCTGTGTGGGACTTACTTGAGGTAACAGGAGGGGTAGTTGGCCCCCAAGGACGTCATTCCCCAACCAGCAGCGCGCCAGGAGGCGCTGGCAGAGTGCTTCAGAAAGGGGGCAGGGCCTCCGGGTTTGTGCTAGTAGCTTTTTTTTTTTAATTATAAGGGAAGGGGGCTGTGTGGCCCCCTTCCCTGGGCCGTGTTGGCCCCGGGGACCCCATCCCCCTGGGCCAGGCATTTTTAGAATGGGGAGGGGGAGCACCAGTCAGTTGCGTTACAGACGGACACAATCATTTTTTGGTGGGCACGGGAAGAGTAAGTGATTTGCCCAGAATAACAGGATGTTGAGTGTCCCTACCAAGACTCGAACCTGGTTCCCCAGCTTCAAGGTCGACCGTTCTAGCCGTTAGGCCATATCCTCTCCCTGCATGCCTTGATCCCAGGCTACCCAGAGTGACTCCGAGGATCAGGTGGCTGACCTCCTGTGTAAGCTACAAGGACACACAACCTTCCAGAGGCATCCCTGCAATTGCCAAGCTGACCAGCTGCAACTGGACCTGCCTGAGTGCTGCTGCTGGCTTCTGCTGGAGTGAGGCCAGCTCATCACACCAAAAGCCTCCTCAGTGCGGCCTCCTTCAATGGTACTAGGACTCTTCACGCTGGACTTGAGAAGGTAACTTCCATCGCGGGTGGCCTGAACTTGAGACTTTCCCCCAGGTCTAGTGCGACCAGATAACAGTGAGTTGCGCTTTCTGCTTCTTGGTGCTATTTACATAAAAAAAACTTTAAAAATCAATATCTCTGGTTCTACTGATTGGATGTTTATTGTTCTGGTATCAATTTATTTATCAAAATGTACTCTATTCTTCTAAATTAGTTTGGGATTCTTCTTGTGTTGTGTTTTGACTTTATTATTGTTTGTATGCTGCACAATACTTTACACATTGCCTCTAACTTATGCCTGACTGCTTTTTTTTTTTTTAATCCTCATTCGCCTCAGACCTCAGATGACAAAGAGTAGGATGTCAATTACCGTTACTCGATTATAAGGAGACGTAGGCATCTAGAGTGGAACCGGGGGACAAACACCTGCCTACCGGTAGACAACAATCCCACAGAATATCACTGTCCCCCTTTCTGAACAAAGGGGGGTGGTCTCACTCTCTTCTGGAAAACTGTAACCGAGAACTGTTTATGTTGGCCAGCTGGATGTAGAAACTGCAGAAAAAGGCCCAACACAGTCAGAGAGCATCCATAGAGGCTTACGCATAGGATCCCAAAAAATTGTTATTGAAAAATAATAAAAAAAAAAAAAATAACACTAAGACCAATTTAATAAACAATCCCATACTGCTTTTTTCCTACTACTCTGCAATCTGTCCAAATCAGTCTTAGAGGTCTTATACAGGGAGGACAACCATTCTGTGTGTGTGGGGGGTATAACATCTACCCATTTCTTACAAATTTCTCTTCTAGCCAGCAGTATTGTGTAGAAAAGGAACCCCCTAGCGGGACCTGTTACTTCGCTAGCTATGCCAAAGATGACCAAGGGGAGAGAAATGTGGACAGGGGATCCCAGAATGTCTGTTATAGTTGCCCCTACTTTCCCCCAATATTCAGTTATCACGGGGCAATCTTTAAACATGTGAATGTCTGAGGCATTTACTAGGCCACACTTCCTGCAGCTAACTGGGGGGGCCCTTCGCTATTTTGGACAGTCTTGATGGAGATAAATAAGCCCTGTGGGAGGTGAAGTAATGATTCCTTCTAAGCCAGGCTGGTTTTACAGTAGCATATAAGGTATTGAAGGAAGTTTGCCACAAGTCTTCCCACTGTTCATCTGGCATGGAAGCTCCCCATAGTTCTTCAGCAAGTTTAAAAGCTCCATCAATGGCTTCCTCTATGGACCAGTAAAAGAAGGAAACCTCTTTCCTCCCCACCGGCCTTGATACCAATTGCTCCTCCAAGATGTTTCCTACACCTATAGGTTTTTTAAGATTCTGGAACCAGCTCTGCAACTGTAGATATTTGAACCTGGACATACCTCCCTCTAGTCTATTGTGGAGTGATAACCATGATCTTAAAGAGCCATCAGCAGCCAAGTCCCTCCACACATTCAATCCCGCTGTCCTAAGTGGTATGGCTAGTTTGTCTTTCAGACAGTCTGGAACCCCTGGAGAATCCCACAGGGGAGCCATACTCGAGAAGTAATTTAGGCCAATGCATTGTTTGATTCTAGCCCATATACGAGCCATCCCCAACAAGACTTTCAACCTGATCTTTTTAAAAAACTTCTGGTCACCATATTTGAACAGAAATCCCTCCTGGGGGAGATCCCCTCCTTTTAACATGGCAGAGAACATGGCCCCCGTACCTGTGTGATCTGGAGATTTTAACAGCATTCTTGCATGTGATAACTGAAAAGCCCAAGCGTAGTACTGTATATCCGGAAGTGTGAGGCCCCCTTCTCCTCCTGCGCCTAAGCTTCTTCCAAGCTATCCTCGTGGCCCTATAAGCCCATACAAATGAATTGATTGCTTGCTGAAGTTTATCAATCCCCTGTTTATCAAAATGTAAAGGAATGGTATCAAAAAGAAAAGTGATTTTCGGTAGTATGGCCATTTTGATCAAATTAATCCTACCCAGAATGGTCAATGGGAGATGGGCCCAAGATTTCATAAGCTTCTGGCATTCCCTGGATACGTTAGCAAGGTTGGTCCCTGAGATCTTATCTATATTCTGGACAATCCTGACCCCCAAATATCTTATTTCACTCTTGGTCTGGAGCTGACAATCCGGCAGGTTCCACGCCATGATCTCCGTCTTTCCAGCATTGACCTCATAACCAGAAACCTGCCCAAAGTCTTGTGCCAGCCTGATAACCTGAGGGAAAGACGTCTCCAAATCGGAAGAGAGGATCAATACATCATCCACATACAGGGCTACCTTCCTCTCCCACGCTCCAAACCTGAAAGATGAGATGCCTGGTTCGTCTCTCAAACGCTGAGCAAAGGGCTCAATATACAGGTCAAAATGGAGCGGGGAGAGGGGGCAGCCCTGTCTAGTTCCCCTAGTAATTTTAAAAGGGTTAGTCAGTTTGCCATTGACCAAGAGTCTCGCAGAGGGGTCACGGTAAATAAGCTGGATAACTCGGCAGAATTTTTCACCAAAATTAAACTTATCCATTACTGCCGAGAGATATACCCAATTAACCCTATCAAAGGCTTTGGTAGCATCGAGTGTCATTGCTGCAAGAGGTAATGAGAAGGTTGAGGCCAGATCAATAGCACCAATAAAATCGTAAGTAAGATCAGATAGATTCCTACCCCTCACAAAGCCCTTCTGATCGGGGTGCAGCAATCCGGCGGCTACTACTCCCAGCCTGTCTGCTAAGATCCTCGCGAAGACTTTGTAGTCTGTATTTAAAAGCGAAATGGGTCTATAAGACCCACATTTCGCTGGGTTTTTCCCTGGTTTCAGAATCAATGAGATGGTAGCTTCTCCCCATGAGGCGGGAAGCTAAGCACCTTCAGATAGTATCTCATTAAAAAGTGCTGTCCTGATCGGGATTACTGCCTCCCCCAAAGATCTATACATTTCGGCTGGGAGTCCATAAGGCCCTGCAGCCTTCCCTCCCTTACAGGCTAAGATTGCCTTCCTAACCTCCTGCGGGGATATATCTAGCTCCAGATTTTCTCGCTGAGAAGAATTTAGGGAGGCAAGCTTACTTCTGCTTAACCACTCCCTGACACTGGTTCTATCAACTACATTATCTTCTTCATATAGGTCCTGAAAGAAGGCAAAAAAGGCATCCCGAATCTCTTCATTGGTGGATACCGAGGTGCTGTTGTCCTCGCTGTCAATTTGCTTTATTACATTTCGAGTCCTATCCACCTTAACCTTCCATGCCAAGAGTTTGCTGGCCCCCTCTCCATATTCAAAATGGGCAAGCTTACTAGCCTCCCATCTTTTTGTGATCCTTGCCTGAATAACGGCATCCAGCTGATCCTTCAGACTGCCTAAGTTCACCAGATGTTCTTGGCACTTAGCGGGGACCGTTTCCCTGTTTAAACTCAGCTCCACTACCTTCATCTCGGACTCTGTTAGCGCCACCTCCTCCCTGTACTTCCTGTTTTTATGGCAAATCCTGCTTGTGACCACACCTCTTATAAAAGCCTTCCAGGCATCCCATACCACAGAAATCTCGGCCGAACCAACGTTTGTATTAAAAAAACACTCTGATTCCTGAGATAAAAACTTGACTTCAGGTTCATCCAGAAGTAGAGAGCAATCAAATGTCCACACCCTTGGTTGCTCTTTCCCTACCAGGACTAAATCCATCCATACAGCCGCATGGTCAGACAAATGTGGAGTCGAATAGCCCATATCCTTGATTTTACCCCTCAAGTCATGGCTAACCAATATGTAGTCAATCCTGGATTTATGGCTATACTTGTTGTTATAAAAGGAGACACCTAGTTGAGAGCCCGATCTCTCTCTCCAAACATCACACAGTCCCATCTGTGCCATCATTGTTTGGAGATACATCCGGGACTTGGGCGATGTGTTTGCTCTACTGCTTGGAGACTTATCTAGTAAAGGATTAAAGACTATATTAAAGTCACCCGCCATTATAATTGACTCTGGGAATTCCAGAAGATTTGAAAATATAGTTTTCATCGAAGAAGGGTCATCTTGGTTAGGGCCATAATAGCCCACCACTGTCATCAGAAAACCTTGAATAGACAGTTTAGCAATGACCCACCTGCCACCAGGGTCTGCCATTAAATTTAATACCTGAGCCTTTGCTTGCTTTTTAATCAAAATAGCTACACCCCTGATGTTAGCAGTCTGATTGGAGCTAATGAGGTGTTCGACCCATTTTACTTTTCCGAAAATTCCAGACAATTCCTCCTTCAGAAGATGAGTCTCCTGCAGAATAATAATCTGTGCAGGAGAATCTTTAAGGTACTGCAGAATCTTCGCCCTCCTAGTTCTTACTCGCAGGCCATTAACGTTCCAGGATAAGAACTGAATACTACTCATGGCGGTTTAAACGCCAGCACCTTTAGCGTGCCACATCTCCCAGAGTACCAATCCCAGACTAAACATAACAAACATAACAAATGTGAATTGATCAGACTAAAAGGCGAATGAGGAATTTTATATTTTTTTACCCCAATGCTCCCCACCCTGTGCTCCCCCCCTTCCCCCCTGGAGAACCCTGCCCCCATTTACCTGGACTAATTCTGCTCACCGGAGCACCCCTCGAGTCCCTCTATGCTCATAATACTACACCAAGAAAAGGCGAAAAAAAAAAAAAAAAAAACTGAGGCCCAATAAAGAGACCCTATTTCCAGTTTCTTTTAAGTTGGCTTTTCGAGTGCAACCCCCTAAGTCAAAGCTTAGCTTTAATATCTGATAAGTCCGTGTGTCATATCTATTTCTCTGATATCTAATTCTTCAAGAGTCTTAGAGCCTAAGGTGAGATTTGAAACCCACCCCCTAGAGCCCCAGGGAACCTAGTCCAGTATATATATAAATTTCCGTTACTAAACTATTTTGTGGCTTTGCCAAGGCTTTCCAGAAGCTCATCTGCCTCTTGGACAGATTTTAAGTTGTACATCTTATTATTATACATGATTTTCAAAAGTGCAGGGAACTTCAGCAGGGCAACCGCACCAAGTTTCTTAAAATCGTCCATTTTCCTGCCCAGCTCCCATTGTCTGTCCAAAGTGGCACGAGCTAGGTCAGAACGAATTTCATAGGCAAAGTCTCTAGGTTTCAAGAACTTTTGCTTCAAAGCGCAATTAAGGATTTTTTCCTTAAGGGAAAACATGAGAAAGTTTATAAGAATCTTCCTTGGTTTGGACTGATTAGGATGTTTCCTAAAGGGATCCCTATGAATCCTCTGTATATCCTTCTTCAAGTCCTCCTCTGATTCTTCTATCTGGACTGAATCCTTTATAAGGGACACAATGAAGGACTTGATGTCTTCTCCTTCTCTCCCTTCCGGGACTTTCAAAAGACGTAGATTGTTTCTCCGTGAATTATTTTCCAACATCTCAAGCCTGTCCCGGAGCGATACCTCCTCTTTCTTGAGTAGTGCGATCTCTGAACTAGCGACTCCCAAGTCGTCCCTGATTTCTCCCACTGAGTTTTCTAAGGCCACTGTCCTGGAATTTAGGAGATCGACTTTCTTCTCCAGTGATTCACAAAACAGCCGGATCTCCCCTTGATTTGCTTCGGAGACAGAAAAACCTTTCCTGATATCCACAGATAAAGAAGAAAAGAGAGCCTCCATTGAAGCTGCTGAAGACCCAGCAGCCCCCTTCTCCTCGGAGACTATACCCCGCTCTGTACTATCATTGTCCACCCTTATTTGACAAACTGGGGTAACCTCTTGCAGGGCGACATTATTTGCATCCGAGGCCCTTGTTTGGGTCAGCCCAGTAACTGCCGATGCCATTTCAGGAGAGGACTGTAAAGCAGGAGAGGGACTATCCGACGCCTCCATCCTACCTTGAGAAGGTACTAGCTCCCACTGCCCCCTTGAACACTTTCTCAAAGCCTCCCCTTGTTTAACCACATCCAGCACTAGTGGCTGCACTTTAAAGTAAGACCGCAGGGACGGTGTGATCTTGATCTTAGAATCCAAAGAGTGATTTTTGGCTCTAACAGATTTAATACTCCTGCCTTTGACCTTACAGTGCTGAAAAGTGGAGGAGCCGCTTTCAGCGGCTATATCTGGAGTCGCGCTATCCTTCTTCTCTTCCCCCTGATTTCGGTTATTGCTTAGGCTGTTGCTTGTGCCAAGTTTCCCATCTTGGAGATGTTTGCTGATTTTGCCCACAAGCTTTGCCTTAGCCGTCCCACTGCCTCGTCTCTTACCTCTCCTGCTGCCTGTTATTGAAAGTGCTATGGGGGCAGTGTTATTACTAGAAGTGCTGGTAGGGCTTGCTCCCCCCCCTGCACCTCCTGTTCCAATTTTTTGAACTCCCCGTGTGGCTGTGGCTGTGTTTGTAATTGTTTGGGGATAAGCACTAACTTACCCCCCTCCGTGGACAACGTGGCACTTGCTGGGACTGCTGCCCCCCCTACTTGCCCCCCTGCACCTGTTCTTGTTGGTCCTGCTGCGATGGTTGTCGTTGTCTTTGCGGCAGTGGCTGTGCTTGTAGCAGGAATGGCCAGGGTCCTTTGTCTTCTGGGGGCAGAAGAACGCTCAACCGCTTCGGAGATGCAGCCCTTTGCAATGCAGGTAAAGGCCTTCCTGTGCTGCCTCTGCCAGTGTCAGCCCGGAGGAGCCCGCGAGCCGCTGCTCTGCGGCCCCTCCTCAGCTCCAGGGCGGCGGCAGACCAGCGCGGCAAGTCGGGAGATACGCCGACCCACATCCCACGGAGGAAAGAGAGAAAAGGACAATCTTCGGCACTAAGACGCCAAGAAAGAACAAGCATTTGCAATGCAATAGGTCTCGCATTATTAAAGTTTGAGTTTTTGTCTTTGCAAAACAATGCAAATTTTAGAATTCTTTATTTTTTTTTATTTTCTCTTTTTTATGTTTTTGGAATAAATTTACTTTTTATAAGCAAAGCAATCTATTAATATTTCTTATAAATGGAAAAACATATAGTAGGTTACGCAGGTGATAATAATTATATGTAATAAATTGTAGTTATTTGCTAAATTGAAAACTGTAACAGTGTGACACACACAGAGACAAAGATATACACACAGAGACAGTACTGCACACATAGAGTTAATTATATACATACAGATACAGCGATGCACACACAGAGACAGTGATGTACACATAGAGACAGTGATGTACACACAAAAATAGATGTACATACTGACACAGTGATGCGTACACAGATACAATGATGCACACATTCAGAGACAGTGACACACCAGAGATGCACACGCAGGAACAGACGCACGCATAAACAATAATGTAGACATAAAGACAGAGACACACAAACATAGACGAGACATACACACAGAGACAAAGAGGCACACACAAAGACAGTGATGCACACACAGAAGCATTGATCCGAACACAAAAACAAACATGTACACACAGAGACAGTGCTGCACACACAGAAACAGAGACGCACACACAAAGACGATAATGCACATACAAAAATACTGATGCACACACAAAGACAGAAACGTACACACATAGGCAGTGTTGCACACACAAAACAGAGACGTCCACACAGAAACAGTAATGCACACACAGGCACAATAATGCACATACAGAGACAAAGATGCACACATAGAGGCAATGTTGCACACATAGAGATATACACACAAACACAGTGATGCACACACAGACACAGTGATGCACAGACAGAGACAGTGATGCACAAACACACACAGTGATGCTCACACACACACAATGATGCACACACAGACACAATGATGCACACACAGAAACAATGCTGCACACACAGAGACAATGATGCACACACAGAGATATTGATGTACACTCCAAAACAGTAACACACTAAAGATGCACACACAGAGACAGTGATGCACCAGAGATGCACACACAGAGACAGTGATGCACACACAGAGACAGAGACATACACACAAAGGCAGTAATGTATACACCGAGACAATTATATAGACACAGAGACAAATATGCACACACAGAATGCTGCACACACAGAGACAGAGACGCACACACAGAGACAATGATACACATATAAAGACAGAGATGCACACACATACAGAGTGATGCACACACATGACAGTGATGTAGAAACTGAGACAAAGACACATACGAAAACAGTAATACACAGACAGACACGCACATGCAGAGACAGAGATGCACATGCAAAGACAGAGACGCACAAGCAAAACATACACACACAGAAAGAAGTGCACACACAAACACAAAGGGGTACACACACAGACAGAGGAGCACATAGACAAACAGAGACACACACAGAGATGCACACACAAAAACAAAGACGCCAGACAAAATGTAGAAAAAGAAAAGCGTGTTACTTTTTGTAAATTATAACTAAAACTTAAAGTACTTTTTTATTGAAATGTAGACCCTGCAGTGTATTTTCTTACTCCTAACCAATGTATATAAGCAATGCTTGTATGTGTTTCGTTCGATATTTTGTATTTTATACATTAGTATTTATCTGTTGCACTGTATTTTGTAACTTGTAAGGCGAGTGGCAACAGTGTACGTGTTTGCATACTATTGCTATACATCTGTTCGTTTGTTTCTTGTAAACAAGTCGTGCCAGTGCGAAAAACAACCCCAGGCCTTGTTTAAAGTATGTAGATAACAACTAATAGTGGGAGGGCAGGGTGGAAGTATGGTAATGGGAGACGTCTGTAGCACAGAGGAAATAAGAGAAGTGAGAAAAACAAAACAAATGGTACAACTACTTTCACACTAAGTGCGAAAAACAACCCCAGGCCTTGTTTAAAGTATGTAGATAACAACTAATAGTGGGAGGGCAGGGTGGAAGTATGGTAATGGGAGACGTCTGTAGCACAGAGGAAATAAGAGAAGTGAGAAAAACAAAACAAATGGTACAACTACTTTCACACTAAGCAAGCTAAAGGCGTTTTACGCTTTTTTACTGTATACTTTTTCCGTTTCTTTAGCTTTTTTATATTGACACTTATTGGCTATAATATATAGATTTCTACACTAAGTAGTGTGTCTATTTGTGTGTTACATACATGCGGAGGAGGCCAAACTAAAAAATATACAACTAATCCAAACACTAGTGTCTAGAAAATGTGCGAGTGTATGTACAGGATACATTTATGCATTACCCCTGCCCTCTCGGATGGTAATTAACAATTGCGTTACAGAGAAACTAAACTTTAGCGGGAGTTTCGAAACAAGAGTGAACGCCCTAAGCTCATTAGATATGCGGCGCAGGGGGGGAGGGTGTTTGGGGGGGGCATCCACTGGCTGTTTGTGTGAGGAGTCCCAGCACAAGGCAGGCGCTGCGGCGCTCGAGCGGGCTGACACAAACGGCAACTGTAAAGAAACGGTGTGTCAGCCGCAGCAAGACTGTGCACACTGTACAGGTTGACGAATTCCCAGAAACGAAAAACTCGCAACACTAAGCCAGTGCGCATAACGATATTATTTTCAGAGCTGTAAAAAGCGGGTATTTTATACATTCACCAATTTAGTGCGCGCACTATATCCACTTCAAAAGGGGAATGCTGCGTGGGCCCTGCTGCAAGTCAAACTTATTGTCTTAACTGTTTGTACAACATGCTAACTACCCATACCGAGCTATTATGGATAATCTAAGCAATAACATTAATAACAGCAAGGAATCTAACAATAACATCCGTAATTATTGTTAGCATTATTTCAATTGGAAACATTTTAGGATTTTTTGTGTTGCTAGCAGAAATGTTGCATTTTGGTTGATAGCATTCTTTAATAATGTTTGTAGTAAACCCCCCAAAAAACATCCCGCCACCAATACGAAGCTTTCCCACTAAATTGCGTAAGCAACAGCGGTGTAATCGTGACATTGTACAAGATGGCGTTTATTTCATTAGCGCATAGATAGAAACAACAACAAAGCAAAACCAGTGGTGCGCGTGCACCACAGAGGAGCGGGGGGAAAGGGAGCGCGGCAGCGAGGCGAACGCGCTGCTGCGCGTGCTAGACACCGGTGGGAATGGGCGGGGCAAAGGCGGGACATGCGCCCACCTTTGCCCAATTGCGTGCTGTATTTTTTTTTTAAAAGAACGCTAAATCCAATGGCATCCTGCAAAAGCAAAACCACATGCACGAGCGTGTGGTTAGCTTTCTGAAGCCCATACAAGAGGTCTCGCACCAATACGAAGCTTTCCCACTAAATTGCGTAAACAACAGCGGTGTAATCGTGACAGCATTATTGTACAAGACGGCGTTTATTTCATTAGCGCATAGATAGAAACAACAACAGAGCAAAACCAGTAGTGCGCGCGCACCACAGAGGAGCGGGGGGAAAGGGAGCGCGGCAGCGAGGTGAACGCGCGCTGCTGCGCGTGCTAGACACCGGTGGGAATGGGCGGGGCAAAGGCGGGACATGCGCCTGCCTTTGCCCAATTGCGTGCTGTATTTTTTTTTTAAAAGAACGCTAAATCCAATGGCATCCTGCAAAAGCAAAACCACACGCACGAGCGTGTGGTTAGCTTTCTGAAGCCCATACAAGAGGTCTCGCGCTGCGTGAGCAGGGCTGCGCACTGCAACGCTAGGCGCGAGACCTAAAAACAGGAATCGGAGAGTAACACGGGGAAAACACCGCGGGTCTCAGCCTCGCCTACATCAAATTACGGGACGTAAGGGCCTCGGTAGCAAGCGACCGCTCAGCTAGCGGCCGCCATGTTCTCCCTCCACCCATGCCTGACTGCTTTGCACCAAGCTACCACATTCTCCATCACAAGGATTGTGATTGTTGTCTGAGTCGGGCTTCCACAGTCTCAACTAACAAACCCATTTTCTTACAGTAGTGCGATGTTAAACACACCAAAAGGTAATCTGTAATTTTTTGTAAAAAGATATTAGAATCAGGTTACTGTAAGCCAGATTTTAAAAAAATGCTGCAGCTCAGAATGTGTAGAAAAAAACAGAGACTCAATCTTTCCTGCAATGACTTATAATGTTTAAAAAAAATATACATCTTTCTTTAAATATTTCTTTTTTGCTGATCACTATTTATTAAAAAAACAGACAAGAAGAACAAAAAGCCAGTTGTTGATTTCGTTATTTGAATTACAGCTGCAATGATGATGGTGAGTGACCTGTTTTTCACCATTACCGTTGGGCAGCTACTTCACTTCGTTATTACAGGTTACTAGAGACGTCACAATTTAATACTAATATGGAAATTACAGACAGACTTTTTACAGGGATTATAGACTTCCATGTGTTATATATCGACATGAAAATATCCTGCTATCCAATACTCCAGTGTCTCTGTTTCAGTGTCATGGAGGTATGACACTAGGTGGAATCCCAGCAGAGTAAAGGGGTCATGAGTGAGAGGCACCAAGGGCATAGCAGAAGGGTGCCAAGTAGTGAGCTCTGGCAACGCAACCCCAGTAGGAAGGCGGACGCTGTTTAGAGATCCTCAGGGCTCCTAGAAGGCTGCCAAATAACACAGCCATAAGCCAACAGGATCACAGCAGAGCAATGGGGACATGGGAAGAGTTAATTTATAAATAAGGGGAAAAACACTAAAGTACGGGGAGGCATGATCTGCCATAAACGAAGATGGCAGCGAGCTGTGGAGGCTCCCACACTTGCAACCAGATGCTGGGGCCCGCCTGAAGACATCAGTGGGCGCCTTCAGAGCAGCTCAGAGGAGGGGAAGACGAGGAGCCCAATGCAGGAGAGGCCTGTGCGGCATCGGCATGGCCCTGAAGATGGCAGGCGCTGCAGCTAGACCTAGCGGCATCGGTTGCTACAGATCGCGGCGGAGTGCTGAGGGGGCTCCTGCGCACGCTGCTGGCCCCGTGGATAATCTGGAGCATGGATCTGCCTTGGCTGGCAGTAGACACCTGGAGACATAGACTCAAGCTCCTTGGTGACAACAACGTGACTCCCGGGATGGCAGTCGGTGGCGACCTGGCACGGAGGTGAAACCTTGGGCTCTAGGGCATGGCTGCCATTAAGGCCCCGGGGGATCAAAGAGTAGTTGCACAGGACGTTTTTGCTCCCCCCCAGGAGACAGGAAAACAATGGGGTGGCATTGCCGAGGGATACCAGCAAAAGCCCTGAATGGCCCTTGCGGACAGGAGAGTGAGGAGTGCTGCATAGTGGGAAGTCTCCCCTTACTGAGGTATTGGGCAACAACAGCAAAGACGACCGACGGGGCTGGGGGCCTCAGAAGGAGGACTGCCTTTGCGGTTACTTGTAGGTCCCTCTTCCAGGTAAGTAACCCATGCTGTGCAGGGCTCCTGGCCTACAAGTTAGGCTTGCACTCGAGTGGAGGGGTGCCTCATTCGGGGAGTGGAGCCCAGAGCGCTGGCATGCGGCGCATCCAGGTGACCTAGGGGAGACAAAAGACGGGGGCCCTCTACACATCGTGAGGCTACCACTAGTCTGAGAGGACTATACAGACTGTTGACTGCGACCCTTCCACTGCATGAGGAGCTGCACCTCCAGCCCCCACCATTTGTGAAAAAGAAGTTCGGAGGGGAACAGTGCGATGTCTTGGGGTGCACTAAGGCAACTAGAGAGAATACAGTGAGCAAGCATCCCAGGGCCCCCGATGGGGAGCTGGGGGCGGTGCTGCAGCAGGTAATCTGGCACCCTGGATAGGTTGGACTTGATCCTGAATGCTGTGCATTCTACCCAGGAGGTGCTGGAGGATAAAACTGACAGAGTCTCTATAAACCAGGGCGTACTCCATGATGAGCACAGTAAGCTGGCAGACAAAGTGAACTGTAATGCAGAAAGTCTTGAAGAAGTAGGCCCCACTGTTAAGGGACTGCAGACCAAAGTGGCTGACCTGCTGCGCAGAGTGGAGCTCCTAGATTGGCTAGTCGAGGATGCAGAGTGGCGCAGTCGACGCAATAACGTGCACCTTGTTGGTCTACCCAAGGAGGTGGAGGGAACAGACATGGTGGTCTTCCTCGAGGCCTGGCTGATGAAAGAGGTTCCGCCCTAGGGGCTTTCACCGTTCTTTGCCTTGGAAGGAGTGCATAGGGTGCCTGCGAGGCCGCCACCACCGGGAGCACCTCCTTGGCCTGTCGTGGCCCGGCTGCTACCGGGACAGAGACATGATACTGCAGAAATACCGGGAGGCATGTAGCTTCGGAATTGACCAGGCCTCACAGGCAATATTCTTGGAGTATACTGCGCTGGTTCAACAACAGCGTGCCCCCTGTATTGCTGTGACAAAGGAGATGATAGAGGCCGGAATCCGGTATATGCTCTTGTTACCTGCCCACCTGAAAGCCATGCTAGGGGGTAAAACACCCAGCTGTGGCATAGGACTGGCTGGAATCTTACAAGGCCGAAATGAGCGGATAGGAGAGCATTGAGCTGCCACTTAGGAAGCGCCAAACGTGAGGACGCCAGGTGGAGACAAGGGGCTCACATCCAGATTGTAAACAGGCTGAGAGGGAAAGGGCAGCGGAGCTGGATGCTGCGTCCTCTTTGAGAGCTTTAGCGGGACAATACTCGGAGGATGGCAGTGCAACGACTTCATATGACAAGCTGGACTCCGACACTTTACCGGAGGAATTTGCAGATGAGCCACAAATTATTCCTATGATGGCAGATGTCATTTAATGCCTTACTGTGTAGTGTTTCTTGTACACTCTTTCTGACTTTGAAGGAGTGAACCTCCATGTGGGTGGGACACCTGGTGTGAGGCTGCCCGGGGAGGCCACCCAAGTGGCTGCTCGGACACACAACATTTGTATTACTGGGGCAGATCGGGTCTGGATTCATTGATCCTGCATCCTAGTCTCAAATGTTGTCTGTGGGGGAGAAGCTTCCCATTCAGAATAATATGGCGACCATCTCTTCCTGGAAACCCCAGTGCGGCGTTCTGGCATTGGGAATTTGACTGTTGGTTTTGGCCGGGGCACCGTTGTGACATGGGGAGGGGTTGGGAACTGTTTTACTGTTTAAGCTCGGTGTGTGTACATGGCTGTGCTGTTCTTTTTCGAGGGGGGGAAGGGGTGACAAGATATAGCTACTTACAACCGCCATGGCTGACAGACCAATGTGTTACACATTTCTTACATGGAATGGAGGGAGAATGGGCTCCGTCAGTAAGAGATATAAATTCCTATCCTACTTGTAACACAGGGGCGTGGCCCTCCTCCAGGAGACCCACCTGAGGGGACCCGAAATCATTATGTAACAGAGAAGGTGGAGGGGACAGATTTTTGCGACCAGTTACTCTACTTTTTCTAGGTGGGTGTTAATCTGGGTCAAATCGGAAACCCCCTTGGAGGCTCTTCGGACACATGTTGAAGAGGACGGTCATTATGATAGTAGTGGAGAGGCTCAATGGGCTGAGGATATTGCTTAGGGAGCCATTATGCCCCTAATGTAGGTTAGATGCAGTATTTTGCTGCACTGTCCCAAGTGCCCTTGCAGGACTCTGATGCTCCGATGCTGCTGGGGCTGATTTTAATTGTGTAGCGAACATGATGCTTGACAGATCTTTTTCCCCCTTGGTGGATTCCCCCATGGTGAGACTGACACAAGGCCTACGTGATTAGCACGAACACTGTATCTTAAGGGATGTGTGGCACGACTGCAACCCAGGGCTGAGAGAGTATGCCATTTACTCCCTAGTGCACAACCTACATGTCTGGCTGGACACTGTGTTATGCTCTGTGGGGCCTGCTGTACAGGTTGACAGCAATGAGTACCTCAGTCGGACACTGACCATAACCCCTTGTGGGTGGAAATGCAGTGGGGGTGCTGCATAACACCTACACCTACCTGGAGGCTCATACCCAGCTGCCTATGCAAACCTACTTTTAGGGATCCATTGGCTGAGGTGATTACATTTTATTTTGCTGTGAATGCGTGTACAGCCTCACATACTAATGTTGAATGGGACGCCTTTAAGGCGGTTGTCCGGGGGCATTGCCTCAGCCAGTCAGTGGTAATGGAGCACTCACTTCGGTAGAACTATCCATGCAGGAAGGGAACCTCCGGTGACTAAAAACTGAGAGTGGACCCGTTCTTTTCCCAGCAGAGAGGAGTACAAGAAGCACTTGGAGGTACAGGGTAAGCTCCACTCGCTGAAATGGCGGGAACAACTCAATATGACACATGTGGAGGATGGGCGTGCTGGTCGTCTACTGGCATGGCTCTCCCAACTAGCGGACAGAGGGAGCCCTATCACACAAGTCACTGACCTGACGGGGGCCAGAGTTTATTCCCAAACAGGAATCCACTCGGTGTTTACAAACCACTATAGGGATCTGTATGGAGCGAACAATCCAGCCTTGGAGGAGATGCTTGATGCATTTTTAGACAGGGTGACTATTACAAAATTGCTGGAACGGGAGCAGGATGGGAGCTGGAGGCATTGGGGCCGCCATTGCAGAGCCTGTAATTGGAGCCGCCATATAGGAACTGGCCTGTGGTAAAACTCCAGGGACGGATGGTCTTCTGGTCGAATTTTACCAAATATATGCCTCCCAGTTGGTTCTGAGGCTGATTGAAAGGTCTACTAATGCGATGGACTGTGGTCGCCTTTTGGACACAACAAAGGAGGTCCACATAGTATCAATACCCAAACCAATGAGAGATGCTCCGAATGTAACGACTTATCGGCCACTGTCAATGCTCAATCTGGATTATAAGATTCTCAGAAAAATTGTGGCAAATAGGCTTCAACCCCACCTTGCAACCCTGATACATGTAGATCAGAATGGGTTCATCTCTAAATGCAACACCTCACTCAATATTCCACGCTTACACCACATTAACCCAGAAGGGATGGTATTCTCCAAAGATGTATGGAAGGCATTTGACACACTCCAGAGGTAATACTTGCAGGCCATCATGCTCTGGATGACTTTGGAGAGGGATGGACTAGATGGGTTGAGCTTCTCTACACGGATGCATGGGTACGCACAGGCAAGTGTATTTTTGCTGCATTTGAGGTCCGGCGAGGCATGCAGCAGTGTTGTCCTCTGTCTTCTATGCTATTCACCCAGACTTGCTGACGGAAGAATGTCGAGGGAGAGGGATCCCATTACATCACTCAGACTGAGACATCAAGGAGGGCAATCTGGAAGGAGTGCAGCATACCCTCCCAGGTAATGTCACATTTTGGAGGACACTGAGGCTCCCAATTATGGCTTGTATAGCGTTCACTAATATGGTCATGTTGCCCAGGGTTCTTTACTATTTTGTTAATTTGCCTATCTGTATACCGAAGGCAGTGATTCAGTCCATCAGTGACTTGCTTAGCATCCGGTATGGGCAGCACCCTCCAGAGACCGACCTCAAGAGGTGGACTAGGGGTCCCTGATTTTGAGCTCTACTATTATGTGATGTCGTTTTAATGGATTTCTCACTGGCTATTGGGGTTTAATCTGGCTGAACTTGGGGAATATGGAACTACGCAGAGAGGGGGCATTACTGACCATGATAATGGGGGTCAAGATAACACCTTCTGGACAGACGCGGTTCCTCCAAATAGCTTTCCGGTGCTGGGGAGGAGCTCGCTGCGGAGTGGAGCCTACTCTACCCTATGCCACAGCAATATCACTAGTAGGGCTCCCGAAGAATAGGGGAGGCTATTTCACTGCCCAAAGACTATCTGCCTGGTGACTGGCGTGGAGACGCTGGGGGAACTGTTGCACTGAGGGCTTCTTTTGAATGATGGAAGAGCTGGAGACTGAGTGCGGTGTACCGGGTGCTCAAAGTTTGACATACAGGGCACTGACATTTGCATTGGCAGTGTAACAGCTGTACACAGCTGCACACAGCACTGGAACCAGAACCCCTTGTTCACGATCTGCTACAGACTTTGCTGACTTTTGGGTGGGGGAGCCATTTGATCTCCTGGCACTCTCCATGAAGATTGATGATCTGCCCTCTCTACGAGATAAGTGGGAAACCCTGCTTGGCAGGGCATTCACTGGGAAGGAATGGGAACAAACCTTAGAACGCTTTCACTCGTACACCCATTACACATGGTTTCAATTCACACAATTCGATTACCTGCACTGTACATATCTTGTCACACACAGATTGAACATTATACTGCACATCACAGACTTGGGCTGCCCCAGATGCTCCCTGATTGATGCAGACTTTTTACATCTGATAGGAGCTGCCCAATCATTGAGCGGTTCTGGTTGCAGGAAACAGGGGATCTGGAGCGTACCTTAGGTAGCCAAAAACTCCAGGCACCCAACATATGCCTGCTGGGAATATATAAACGTAGACCAGAGAAAAAGGCAGGCTATCGATTCCTTGATCTGGCCCTGGGAATTGCCTGCAGAGGTATTGCTCGCCATTGGAAATCTCCTCAGGGACCCCTGTCCAGCCGATGGTGAAAAGAAATGGAGACCTGGGCATTAGCAGAGAGAGTGGTGTTGCGTGCAGAGAAATATCGGGGGATCCGCAGGCGACCTCTTGCTGACTTGTGGGCGGAGATGGTAGTCAGTTTTCCAGAACGCGACCCTTAGGCTGAAGTGAGCTAGGACTCTGGCCTACCACAGTCATGGCCCGTTATTAGCACAAGCACTTGATTCACTCAGCCACCACCCCCACCCCACCTTGTGCACCATCCCTTTCTTTCCAAGCTAACTAAGGCAATCAACTCCATGGTGACATCACTGAACAACTTTTTGTGTTAGTAGTCATACCTTATGTTTATTTCTCCTCACTTGGCGAGAGTTGACTAATTTGGATGACTATATGTCAATTAAAATTAATGCTGAAATAGTGGACACTTGAACAAGCAACAGTCATGATCTATAAGCAGTATATTGACAAACACAGGTAAAGGGGTATGGATGCAATTCATGCCACATCATGCAATCTCTTCTCGATTGCAATTGATGTATCAAGCATATATCTTATAGCATGTACTTAGATTGACATTAATACTGTATGCATAATAAAAAACAATAAAGGAAAAAAAGGAAAAAAGCCACTTAAGTATATTTTCGGATATCTGAATGCTCTTGCCCAGTGTTGCCAGCTCTGCCAGATCTGATTTGAGTTCCTCTGAGAGTTCAAGGCATGGAACACCCTCCCTCTCCACCTCCGACAGACGTCAACACTCTCCAAGTTCATGAAGGACCTCAAGACTTGGCTCTTCGACGAATCGCCGTGAACTCACCGGGAGTTGCGCCCCCCTCCCCATCCCCCAGCGCCTTGATACCCTCTCGGATGAGTAGTTGCGCTTAATAAACCCCTGATTGATTGAGACAGGAGAATTAATGACTGTGAATAAATGTCTAGCCCTGAAGAAGGGATTTTGGAATCGCTGAAACACGTGTTGTCCAAGAGCACTAGCTACCTTTTAAAGAAGAATAAAATAAATGAAGAATGTTTGGAAATAGAGTTGCCTCTCATTAATTTATTGATGTATGCAGGGTGGGGCTACCTAGTATAAATAGAGGGAGCATGATGCTGATCTGTTCATTTTTCATAAGCCCGTTTTTCGACTTTCATAGGTAAGAGTTACCAAGTGCGTGTGGTTGAGTGCCATTCAGACAACACTGAGTGGCAAGCAGGGGCGTCTCCTCCGTTTGACCGGAGAAGCGTCACCGCAATAATAAAAGCCCCAGGCGAAAAATAAAATGGTAATAAAGTTTATTTAATACCATTTTCTTTTTTTAGCAACCAACCAGTCCCAAACTGAGTGTCAGGACGGGGTGAGGCCAGAGCTGCCAAGGGGCAGCAGAGAGCTGTGGGCTTAAGTTTGAAATGCTTATTTCCCTTTGGCCGGCCGTCTTGCGATGGCCAGTCAGACATGCACATTTTAAACTTCTCTAACCTAGCTGTCTTAGACAGCTGGGTTAGAGAAAGTGCATGCCTCCAGTGCTCTTGAGAACACTGAGTGAGGCCACTACCTCCAATCCTGGTGCGGCTCTCATGCTGGTGAGAGCAGCACCAGGACTGCTTAGGGGAGTTTGCTGGGTTCCGCGTTGGAGCCTGCCAGAAGACCGAAGGAGGAGAACGTCGTGTCGGAAGGTAAGTCTGTTTAATTTTTTGTGCCACCCGACCTCCCGCCCTTGGTACATGCTAGCCGCCACTGGTGGCAAGCGCCAGCAATGGAACCCTTGCGGAGTAAAGACAACATGGGTGACAGACACCCATGCTTGGTAGCAGGATGCGGATCACACATTTGTTTAAGGCCAGCCATGACGAATGGACCCCAGCAGAACAAGAGAAACACACATGAGAAAGACATAGGGATTGATAGAAGGCTGCGGAGCACTCAACAGAGAGGAGACTTCTAACGACGAGACCTCACGAGAGCAAATGGGATGTGGGTAAGAATCACTGACGGCTCAAAGAAAAGTGAAAAGCAGACAGCCCTAAGTGGTGAGCTTCGCCCAATGGACCCCAGCAGAGAAAAGGAGACACTAGAGGGAGACACCTGTGGCTTAGGAGCTGACTGCTGAGCACACAACAAATTTAGGGGTGTGCGAAATTCATGTAATTTGCTTTTTTTGTAATTGCGTGAAATTTCGGTAAAATTATGCTAAATTACACATATTAAAACGAAGTTCAAATGCATAATTCAGCACTGTATTTAAGCATAAAGTACATCCTCATGTCAGTTTTTGATGCAGGATGCATTTCTAGGCAAACTGTGGAAAGCACAATTGCTGCGAACAACAGCCACTAGCATTCTGGTTCGCGTTGTTCCAAGCTTTTGCACTATAATTTTTTCCTGAAACAATGGCATGATTACGCACAGGGCCAGCTTTAGGGCAGTGCGACTGGTGCAGCCGCACTGGGCGCTGAGCTGTGGAGGGGGCGCTGTGACCTCAGGGGGGCGCTGTGCTTGGCAATATCTTATGGTAGGAGAGATGAGGGGCACTTTTGCATGTGGTAGTGAGAGAATCCGAGGAGGCGGTCCTGAGACGTGGGGGGCCAAAAGTGACTGTTGGACCGTGCGCCACCAGCGCTAAAGCCAGCCCTGGTTACGCAACATGGCATTTAAATTAATTTAAATTTCGCTTTAACAAGAGGTGTTCTCTGACAGCGATAAGTCTCATCTGAGAAGAAATTCGGACTCCTTTCGCCAGAAAAATAATGACTGTACGTTGTACACCACTACAGTAAGGCACATCAGCCTGTAAGGCAAACCAGTGTCAGGATTCACTGCAAATACAGAGTATGTGGGATCTCGCGAGACGAGATAAGTGCCTTCAAGCACTGAATATCTTTGGGCAGCAACTCTGAGAACTTTGAGCTGGGGCCTAAGACAGATTCAGGTGACGGGCATGGGCACCTCCAAGCATCACAGATACCATCAGGGCCGGTCCTAGGACTTCTGAGGCCCCGGGCGAAAGGGAAAATGTGAGGCCCCTCTAATTGCATAGTGCATTGCAAGAAGTGACATCACAGAAAGTGATATCGCAGAACTATTGATCTTATTTGACATCACTGAAGCGACCTAATGTGGATATCAGTAACATAGGCAACAAGCATTGGCATAGCCAATAGGTCTCGCCTTTGGGGCCTTATAAGTGTTTAGGCAGAGCTATTGACTTTGCCAATGTGTTTAATGGTGGTGGAGTGGTGGTGGAGTTGTGATGGTGGTGGAGTGATGGTGGTAGAGTGGTGGTGGAGTGGTGGTGGAGTGGTGGTGGAGTGGTGGTGTTGTGATGCTGAGGTGGTGGTGGAGTGGTGTTGTGGTGGAGTGGTGGTGGAGTGGTGGTGGAGTGGTGCTGAGGTGGTGGTGGAGTGGTGCTGAGGTGGTGGTGTTGTGATGCTGAGGTGGTGGTGTTGTGATGCTGAGGTGGTGGAGTGGTGGTGTTGTGATGCTGAGGTGGTGGAGTGATGCTGAGGTGGTGGAGTGGTGGTGGTGGAGTGGTGGTGTTGTGATGCTGAGGTGGTGGAGTGGTGGTGGAGTGGTGGTGTTGTGATGCTGAGGTGGTGGAGTGATGGTGGAGTGGTGGTGTGATGCTGAGGTGGTGGAGTGGTGGTGTGATACTGAGGTGGTGGAGTGGTGGTGTTGTGATGCTGAGGTGGTGGTGGAGTGATGGTGGAGAGGTGGTGTTGTGATGCTGAGGTGGTGGAGTGGTGGTTGAGTGATGGTGCAGTGGTGGTGTTGCGATGCTGAGATGGTGGAGTGGTAGTGGAGTGATGGTGGAGTGGTGGTGTTGCGATGCTGAGGTGGTGGAGTGGTGGTGGAGTGATGGTGGAGTGGTGGTGTTGTGATGCTGAAGTGGTGGAGTGGTGATGGAGTGGTGGTATTGCGATGCTGAGGTTGTGGAGTGGTGATGGAATGGTGGTGTTGTGATGCTGAGGTGGTGGAGTGGTGGTGGAGTGATGGTGGAGTGGTGTTGTGATGCTGAGGTGGTGGAGTGGTGGTGGAGTGGTGCTGAGGTGGTGGAGTGGTGGTGGAGTGGTGCTGAGGTGGTGGAGTGGTGGTGGAGTGGTGCTGAGGTAGTGGAGTGGTGGTGGAGTGGTGCTGAGGTAGTGGTGTTGTGATGCTGAGGTGGTGGAGTGGTGGTGGAGTGGTGGTGTGATACTGAGGTGGTGGGGGAGTGATGGTGGAGTGGTGGTGGAGTGGTGTTGTGATGCTGAGGTGGTGGAGTGATGGTGGAGTGATGCTGAGGTGGTGGAGTGATGGTGGAGTGGTGCTGAGGTGGTGGTGGAGTGGTGCTGAGGTGGTGGTGTTGTGATGCTGAGGTGGTGGAGTGGTGGTGTTGTGATGGTGAGGTGGAGTGGTGGTGGAGTGATGGTGGAGTGGTGGTGTGATGCTGAGGTGCTGGAGTGGTGGTGGAGTGGTGGTGTTGTGATGCTGAGGTGGAGTGGTGGTGGAGTGGTGGTGTGATGCTGAGGTGGTGGTGTGGTGGTGGGAGTGATGGTGGAGTGGTGTTGTGATGCTGAGGTGGTGGGAGTGGTGGTGGAGTGATGGTGTTGTGATGCTGAGGTGGTGGAGTGGTGGTGGAGTGATGCTGAGGTGGTGGAGTGGTGGTGGAGTGGTGGTGTTGTGATGCTGAGGTGGTGGAGTGGTGGTGGAGTAATGATGAGGTGGTGGAGTGGTGGTGGAGTGGTGCTGAGGTGGTGGAGTGGTGGTGTTGTGATGCTGAGGTGGTGGAGTGGTGTTGGAGTGGTGGTGGGGTGGGGTGGTGGTGGAGTGGTGCGGAGGTGCTGAGGTGGTGGAGTGGTGCTGAGGTGGTGGAGTGGTGCTGTTGTGATGCTTGAGTGGTGGAGTGGTGGTGCAGATATGTGTATTGTGGCTACCACCAAGCGCCTGTGCCAAGGTATATTTGCAGATTCCTTTGATGATATAACTTTCCTTGCAAAGCTACCAAATAACTTTTGAAGTTGAAAGAGGCGCAGGTTGACATCATGCCAAGAACAGTCTCGAAGTGTCTGTTAAAACTTACAACGTGAAAAAAACAACAAAATGCCCATGTTTTCCTCCAATGCCGTGCATCAAAAGGGTCACAACAGAAGCATGGCAGACGTTTCTGTGGTGGGGAGAGGGAGGGGCATTGGAGCGAGGCGCGCACGCTTGGCCGAGCGAGAGGAATGCCACATGGCCCTCTGCTCGTGCATGTGCGCGTAATCGCACACTGTATGCCATGCCACACAAAGCTGTGGTTGCACTTTTAAACCCCACTACTATAGGTCTCGCCAGAGACCAGCGCAAGCGCTGGTTCAGGACGAGACCTAAAAATATGAGGGATAGAAAACAGGCAAGCAAATATCCATTTCTTAAACGGAAAGATTGCAATCAAACAATGAGGAGAGAATGAACACATGAAAATACAATTCCAGTGAAACATAAATAGAGTAACTCCAACGTTCTAGATTATTCTCATTGAGTGGCTCCCTGGCATTGATTCATTTAGGGAAGGCCAAGTATCTGGGTGTGTCTAAAGTGAAGGTGTGCTGCAGATTCAATGGGTTTTCAACTCACCGTTTTTAATTTGGTGTTAGAACTGTAGGAAATGGTAGAGGCAGGATCGCAGGATTCTGATGTCAATTCTCAAACCCCAAAAAGACAGCACCATTGCTGTTTATATTTCCAACTTTATGGGGTTGTCCAACTTGGGGAAAATTGGGTTCTGAACCCGCTGCAATTTATTAAGCACAGATTTATTAGAGCCGAGAAGAAGCACATTGCAGTAGTCCAGACGGGCCAGAATAGAAGCTTGTATAATCAGTTGGCGTGTTTGGGCATCAAAGAGACCCAAAATCGGTCGGAGGCCGTGCAATAGTCCAAAGCATTTCCCGGCCACTGATGTGGCATGTGTTTCAAAGTTGAGGTTATTATCAACTATGAAGCCTAGATTTTTCACCGCAGGTTTGGGATCAGGGGATCACCAAGTGCCCGAGGCCACCATTCCTTCGTCCAGAGATGAGACTCTTTGCCAACCAGGAGAATCTCTGATTTGGTAGAGTTCAATTGCAGAAAGTTAGCCGTCATCCATTCTGCAATTGCAGAGATGTCTTCTTTAAATTTTATTTTGTCTCGCTTGGGATCATTGGACAGGGCAATCACTAGTTGGGTGTCGTCGGCGTATGACACCAGGGAGATTCCTCGTACTTTGGCCAGCCGTGCCAAAGGGCTCATATATATATTGAAGAGCGTAGGGCTCAATGCAGAGCCCTGAGGAACCCCACGAAGAAGAGAGTGTACATGGGAAGAGAAGGGGGAGAGGTCACTTGAAAGGTTCGGTCGGCCAGGAAGGAGGAGAACCACGCTAGAGCTTTATTCCCAATACCTATCTCCTTCAGACGTAGGAGCAGGATTTCATGGGACACCGTGTCAAATGCCGCACTTAGATCCAGCAGCACCAGCGCTGAAGTGCTGCCGTCATCCAGCGCGGATTTGAGTTGTACTACCACAGCCAGTAAAGCTGACTCGGTGCTGTATCTTGGTCGGAACCCATTCTGTGAACTATCAAGTATATGATTAGATTCTAGAAACTGTGTTAGAGTAGAATTCACATGTGCTTCTAGAATTTTAGAGAGGAAAGGAAGCAAGGAAATCGGGCGGTAGTTCTCTGGTTTGGACGTGTCGAGTGTTGGTTTCTTAAGAAGAGGGACCACTTTTGCATGTTTCCATGATTTAGGCACCATCGCAGTGAGAAGGGATAGATTGAGTAAATACAGACACTCAGGAAGAAGGCCTTGTTGGATTTTCCTGAAAGCGTCTGGTTTGAGAGGATCGTCTGGAGATCCAGATTTGATTTTGACCACTAATCTCTCTAATTCCTTCAGGGAAATAGGGGGAAGAGAAGCAAGGAGGACAGTCTCAGAGCCAATATAAACGTTCTTCCCGCAAACACTGGAGGGTATACCATGATCGAACTTTTGGTAGATATCTTCGCCCTTCTTCAAAAAGAAGGTTGCCAGCTCCTCGCAGTGTTTGTTGGAGGAAATAACATTGCCCGATTCCACTGGAGAGGAGATTAAATCTTTCAGTAGAGAGAATATAGTTTTGCTGCGGTTGGTGCTTGTATTAATCAAGCTGGAATAATGAGCTGCTCTGGTTATGCGTACCAGTTTATGATAGGATTTAATGGCCTCTCTATATAGTACTTTGGCCTGAGGGTCATATGATCTCCTCCAAGATCTTTCTAAGATCTTGCAGTTCTTCTTAGCAAGGGTTAGATCTTCATTGAACCAGGCATTGGCCCGAGTGCTTTTAGAATGGGTAAGTTTAAGGGGAATGCATGTATCTAAGGCTTGAGTAATCCACCTTTGGACGATCGCGTCAGCCTCTTCCATATTTGCAACTTTTACCATGGGCTTTGCACTCAGGGCTGTGAGGAAATCTACTTGGTTCAGTTTGTGCCAGGGCCGTTTTAATGAGGGATGTTGATTAGGCTGGGGCTTATGGCCGGCTATCGTTAGCCGCATCATGATGAGGAAATGATCAGTCCAGATCATAGGGAGTGGTGACAGAACTTCCAGTGACTCTAGATTAGACAAAATAGGGTCAAGGAGATGTCCCGCTCTGTGCGTAGCACTGGGGGTCAATTGAATCAACTGACAGGCTGCCAGATCCCCCAGAATGCCAACAATCTCCGATGATTCTTGTAGCTCTAGATGAAGGTTCAGATCGCCTATGATGTTAAAATTGGCAGTCTGGAGAGCCAGTGCTAAAACAGTATTTATCAGGGCTTCTCTAAAGGTTTTTGAAGGACCAGGGGGTCGATAAATAAGAAGGCCGGAGAAAGTAAAGTTAGCACTCATAGAAATTTTAAAAAGTGCACTCTCACAGGCAGGAAGATCTAAGGGGGACAGGCTGCAGGAAAGGACTGATTTATAAATAATCGCAATGCCGCCCCCTCTTCCTCCAGATCTGTTTATGCTACGTATAGCATAGCCTGTAGGAAGAGCGAGTGCTGGTATGGCCACAGAGGATTCACATAGCCAAGTTTCCGTAAGGAAAAGGATCTCAGGTGAGCGTTCCTGTAGGAGATCGAACACCTCAGCATGATGTTTAGGCAGTGAGCGACAATTAATGCTCAGAAGAGTGTGTGTCACCATCCCAGAACCAGAGAGTGTAGCGTGTATCAGGGGGAGCACTCTGAATTCACAGTGTTCACAAAGAGAAGGACAGTTTTCTGTGTCCCAGCTATGATTCCCGCAGGAGCCTTTTTTAAATAGGGCCCGTAGCTCTTCGCCGGTGTAGCTACCTAATTGGGCTTTAGAAGGAGCAGGGTCTCTGGCTTCTGGCAATGTCCTGGCGCGGACGGGCGCAGACAGGCTTTCCTTTGGCGCACCAGCGTCCTCGCAGTGGTGTGCATTTGAGGCTACGGGGGCTCAACAGGCTCCACCCGTGCTCTGCGCTGATTGGCTAAGGGCCAACCAATCACCGTATGAGGATAAGCACCAGGAAGTACGGGCCGCCACACAGACGAGTGTGGAATATCAATTATGTATTTCTTTTAGCACTAAAGCATAGGGTGCAGTGGGCAAAATTGTGAGTGCGCTTTAAAAGAATTTTTAAAAGAATGTTAAAACCAACAATCAAATTCAATCAAACGTTCCCCCAGCAATTCCCCAGCTAAAACACCGCTCAGACAGCTGCAGCAGGCATTGTGTAAAAGTAAAGAGAGCGCTGAGGACCAGTGCTGTCAACCATGAGACCCGCAGACACAGTGCCCTCAATGCATGGGCATGCTGGGCAGGTGTCTGGGGACCCCACAAGCATAGGGCCCCCAAGCAGACCAAAATTTAACACTGATTATCCTTTAAACATTGTTATTCCTGAGAGTGGTTGTGTAGGCAGGGCTCAGTGCACTGCTTGCACGAGGGCCTATAATGCTTTTAAGGTGGCCCTGCACAGACATGGCAGTGTGTGGAATAGTTGGTCATAGATTTCAATATGCCGTGATCACTCCAGATGTTTTCAGCAGCTCTGCCAGTGCTCAATTTGGGCCGGTGGTTTCCGGTGCTCGGCACCGGCACTTAATTGTCGACACCGGGGCCTGTGACAGTCTACCACAAGGTGGCGCTGTCTATCTGATTTAGAGATGGCCACAACAACAGTTAATTATTAATTCAATATACATTAAAAATTATTATTATTACCTGCCACCCAAGCCATTCTTATAGCCTTGAGGGCCTGAAATAGTCTGAATTGTCGCACTTGCAGTAGTGTGATGGTTAGTATCTGTGTTGTTACTAAAATTGGCAACGTGGCGGGGGCAATGTGTGGTGCAAGCTGCAGTGACCTCCTGATGAGAGCCCTGGCACTTATGTTGTTACAAATTAAGCACTGACTGCTCTGCTCTTCTAAAATGTTCTGCCAGCTATAAATAAACTACTGCAGACCACTGCTGTCTGGGTGTGTTTTATTTGTGCCTCTTACATTTAAAGGCTGCATGCTACATCGTGCGTTTTTTGTGAAAGGACAGGCCCATGTACCAAGGAGCGAAATATCCGCTTAATACAGACATGCAGATGGTATTGTCAGACTTCTCTCTTTTTTAAATTACAGACAAAAAGCCTCAGGCAAAGCTCATTTATGCAGATCAGATAACTGGTCTGGGACCACAGGCTCCTAATCCATGACTCAGCGAGAACCACAAGGGACATAATACTTAAATATGGCTGCAAAATAAGAGTTTTTGGAAGTTCTAAAATTAATAGAGAGGTGAAGTCGGTCTCTGACTTGCAGTGCCAGATGTCATGCACGGCAGACACACAGTGGGTCAAAGGTTACACAGGAGGATGAGTATGTCACCATAATTCTCACGGAGTAATTGTTATGGATGATTTCAGCTCCAAAGGTGGACAGTGCTATCACTGGCTCTCTGTGCAACTAATATGCTTAACTACACTTAGTGGGCAGGCATCAAGCAGATACTAAGAGCTCTATAGTTGCCTCACATGTGTGCATTCTGGGACCTGTAGTTTTACTTTCCTTCTGCAGCGCTCGGAGTGCCAGAAGGAAACAAGCATTCACAATGCAATAGGTCTCGCATTTGCAGAGTTTAAGCTATTAGCATTGTAAATGACAATGCCTTTTATTTATGTTTTAAAAACCTAAACATAAATAAAGGCATTGTCATTTACAATGTCAATAGCTCAAACTTGCTTAAATGCGAGACCTATTGCATTGCAAATGCTTGCTTTACATGGAGCGCCAAGATTCAACATTTAAAATTAAATCAATGCCAAAAATCCATTCATTTCTTTTGCTGTTCAAGGACAATCGAAAAACAAATTATTTATAGGAAAATGGGCCGTGGAAGGAGCTGCTGAGGCCTCTCGAGTTCACAGCAGCAGAGCAAGCCTGAACATAAATGAGGAAACAAAACGGCCCACTCAAGCCTCAGGGACTGGGCCTCTCGCACAGGCCGAATACCTCCCTTCCCAATCCAAACCTGGCACCGCATAATTACTACAAGGCCCAGGGAAGGCCCCCCCCCCACACCTGAACCTTGCAGCTTGATCCTGTGCTTCGAGGCCCAGGGAGGGGGGCCCCCTCCCCTGGGCCATGAAACAGTAAGGACGCACTTCCCAGTTATGGTTAAGAAGCCAGTTGATCTGGCTGCCGCCTTCTCCCCTCACCCACCTCCTCTTACCTGTGTCCGGCTGCTCCTGGAAACAAAGGGGCCTTCTGTCGCCTGGATACAAAATGCACAAGGGGCGCCTAGAATGGCAGGTACTTAACAGAGGCGCTGCCTCGCCCCTGACACTGAGCCAACATAATTGCTGGCCCAGCTGGTGTGCTGTACCCCATTCTGTTTGTACCTTCCCCCACCCCTGCACCCCCAGGAATGTCACCTCGCCCTGGCCAGCAAGGTCAAGACTACTGTGATCAGGTGGGGCAGGGGGCCTCTGCAGGAATAAGTTGGCTAATTGTGAAAGTGTTGCCTTTCACAGTGATGCGGGGCCCCCTGTTTATTGGCAGAGCGCGAGGCCCTGGGCAGCTGCCCACACTGCCCATGCCTAGCGCCGGCCCTGGCATGCATCCTTTTCAGTGGCATGGGTCCCTGCTCATTTACGCCCCTCGAAACATCCATCCTGATTGAACTGTTGTACTCAGTGTGAACCATATACCCTTGACAACATCCCGGAGCATTGTTTGAGCTGACCCTGCATTACTTTCAGATTGGTGTGAGAGTCAGAGGATGGTCTGCTAACAGGATTATAGCAACTTCCTGGGAACTCTAGCTTTCCCTCACAGTGCATCAGATTCTTACTATATGTTCCCCTACAGCGGAAAGGAGATGCTCGTTAATGGAAGAGGGCATTTTGTGATACCCAGATACTGGAGCTCTGGTCATGGCTTCCACTTTTGACCATGTGTGATATCGGGCAAATTACTTTATGTCACCAGGCCTCAATTTCCTTGCCTGCCTACACGGAAGTGTAAAGATACGTACTAGGCCTTAACATTTACATTTGTCTTAGATTCTTTGCAAAGAAGTAGGTACATTGTCAGACGCCCTACAGCCCCCTCAGCGTGAACAGGCGCGACATGTCTGCTGTCCATGACCTCCTCGGTTCCCAAAGATTTCCAGTGACATAGTCACGTTGGTCTGAGAATTATAACTTTTGGATTAATGATGTTATTTTAACATAAAGTGATAATTTCGGAGCGCCAGGCCACATCATTTTCAATGGGGTCATTGAAGCTGGCCAGAATGGCGACTCTTCACCAGAGTGTCACACAAACACACAGACACTTAATAAGTGAGAGTCGTGATCCGCTTCACGGAGTAAACTTTCTTGAGACCAGATGGAGATGTCTCAAAAGTTGATTATACAAAGCTTGGCCTTGTCCTTTCAGCTTCAATCAATCAATCAATCACGGCATTTATAGAGCGCGCTACTCACCCGGGAGGGTCTCAAGGCGCTGGGGGAGGGGGTAAGTTACTGCTCGAACAGCCAGGTCTTGAGCTGCTTCCTGAAGGCGAGATGGTCCTGGGTTCGCCGAAGGTGAGTGGGGAGGGAGTTCCAGGTCTTGGCCGCCAGGTAGGAGAAGGATCTTCCTCCGGCGGTGGTTCTGTGGATGCGTGGTACGGTGGCGAGGGCGTGGCTGGTTGATCGTAGCTGGCGTGTGGGCGTGTAGAAGGACATGCGGTCGTTGAGGTACTTTGGGCCCAGGTCGTGGAGGGCCTTGTGTGCGTGGGTGAGGAGTCTGAACGTGATTCTCTTGCTGACGGGGAGCCAGTGCAGGTCTTTCAGGTGTACGGTGATGTGGCTGTGTCGGGGGATGTCCAGGATGAGTCGTGCGGAGGCGTTCTGGATGCGCTGGAGTCTCTTTGAAGTTTGGCTGTGGTTCCGGCGTAGAGGGTGTTCCCATAGTCCAGTCGGCTGGTGACGAGTGCCTGGGTGACGGTCTTCCTGGTTTCAGTGGGGATCCATCTGAAGATCTTGCGGAGCTTCTGGACCAATCAGAGGAGACGCCTAGTAGACTATTGTCCTTGTATAAAGCACTCCTCTCCATTACGTTTGAGTTTCCCAGCTTAGAACAGTCAGGCTCTTGTTTGACGGGTACAAAGGAAAGAAGCAAGCATTCCCATTGACGTCAGCTTTCGTGCTGCAAGCTGTGCGCGAGAGGGAGGAGGAAGGAGCAGAGATAGGGTGACCATATTTTTCAAGCCAAAAACCGGGACATTCCCCAAAAATAGAAGAAGGACTACAATTTTACTTTAACCCAGCGCACAGAATGACAGTGCTCCTTAGTAGAGAATTACAGAAGAGGCAGTAATAACATACATAAAATGACATTTTTAAAGCCAGTAGCATGCCTGTTAATTAAATTGCTTTCTTATAACAGCTGCTAACTATCCCTGCTTTGCAAAACATAAAAAGATACCTCCAACCGTTTTCAGCCGACCCTCTCTAAAAACCGAGACATGAGCTTAATTTCCTGAAATCTACTGGGACAGCTGGCGAAAAACCGGGGCTGTCCAGGCAAATCCGGGACACCTGGTCACCCTTAGTAGAGATCACTGAGGCTGTGTGCGCGCGCGCGCGCTCTATGTTAACCGCTGAGAGGGAGAACACATTTTTGGACCTTCCACCACATAGATGGGGTTTCACTTTCTCCCAGAGCTTCGTTCTCGCGAATCTCCAATAAATAAGTGTTCACTCCCCTCCGGCATTCAGTATGGGCTTGAACACGCCCTTTATTAGACCCAAACCCTTAATTAGTGGTGCTGGAACATTTTTCAGAGTGGGGGTGCTGCCATTAAAGTTATATAACTGAAGCCGTAGGGATTGTGAAAAATCCAAGCAACACAAAAAAACACAAGTGTAGCAAATGGGCCATGCCTTTTCAGCTGGAGAGTAGCAAGGTTGTGGTATGTAGCTGATGGTATATTTTGGAGCTCTGGTGTGGTAGCACACTGTCAGAAAACACATTTTCCATTGAAATGGCCACTAAATTTGCATAAACATGCAGCTATACTAATAAAACTATATAGCGCAAAAACGATAAATTGGGGTTCAGTGAATATTTCTCATTTGCGCACCACCCAGTAAAGTGTCTTGATTTGTTTTGATCCTAATACATTTTTTGTTTCCATTACACTTCAGAATTACAAATAATGTGCTTCATTTGTGATTTCCCAATTGTTGACATAGTTTGAGATATGTGTATAGTTCATTGTGTGTAAGAAAAATAAACTGACATCCTAGGGCCTTTCCTTTCACTTTCGTACCATAGTAGGATTTTTCACCTAGGTCACTTTGAAAAAATCCTCTTACTTTGCAGTCAGAGAAATAAAAATACCAACCAGCTTCCAAAATATGAAGCACTGTCAGATGACATAGCCTGACGTTCATCTTTGAACGCGCAGCAGATGTGACAAGATAAACACAAAAGTTGAAGGCATCTTTGTTGCTCATTCACCCTCTGAACTCCATCATATATATTTCTGTGAGTGCTGTAGCACTCAAAGCACCCATACTTCCATACTTTCATGCAGAGTAATACTTGAAAGGGGCCTCTATTTACAAGGCCATGAAAAGTCACGCAGGGTGATTTTATGTGGCCTTGTAAATATGGGCAGGCACACTTCGCCGCCTGTGCGTCAAAGAAAGTGCTGTACCGGCGGCGCAATGGCCTTGTAAATGAGGCCCTCAATGCTGTGTTAAGTTGGTACCTCTCATTGCACGTCATAAAAGTTCCATACAACTAACAAAACATGTATGTTAATCAATAAAAATCAAGCACCTATTTGCACAGAAAATACTACTTGGCCTAAAGAAAATGTACACCATGAAGGGCACCTCAATTCATCCCACAATGATACCAGAATATTGTTGTCAGAATATTGACTGGCATAAACATAGTGTTCTAAATGTAATCTACAAAAATATAACCCACTGGAATTAATAATAGAAGACCTATAGTAACTGGAACTATATATAAAAAACATTTTTAGGACACAATAATTATGTGAGACGATATTTCTGTATACGATATTCTGAAAGACAACACATTCACCCAGAAGCATTCACTATCATTAATTAATCCCCTTTTACCAATACCTGCACACTAACGCTAAACACCAGACATCTGTTTCAACACAACTGTCCTTGTTACACACAACAGATCAACCAACCCACTTATCAAGATATACCAACTCAAACAATCCCAAAAGCAGTAATTACTCACCTTAAAACATACACACCACAACTTGCTACCCTACCTCTGACATATTAACATTTGCTTCTGCTGGCTGCAAGACGGGTCGCAGGTTCGCAGAAGCTGGAGACAGGCCAGTAGGGCTGGGGACAGGGCGGTTTTCGTCTTCAGTCTTCTTGGCAGGGTGGTCTTCTTGCTTCTTAGGTCGTTGCAGATCTGAGGTTCAGGTCTTGGGGAGCCCCCTAAATACTAAATTTAGGAGGCATTTGTAGGGGAGTAGCAGGTAGGGCCAATAGGCAACTTACCTGGGGTGGCTACACACCCTATTATACCACCCTCCTATCGGAGGGGGCATAGACCTAGCCCTGATCGGAGTGGTCCCCTCATCTTCAAGATGGCAGGGATTGAAAGGTGTGCTTCACCTTGCTTCCCCCATCCTTACTGGTGGGGTTGAGAGGCGGGCACAGATCCTACCTTTTCGAATTTTACCGCTGGTCTTTTGACCCAAAGTGGGGGTGTAAATCAGGGGCTGCCATCTGCTGCTAGCAGCAGAGGCTGGGAGTTGCATTACAAAGGCAGCAGACCTTTGAAGCTTCCCCCTTCGAGCACTGGCCCATTATCGGGGAGGAGGCATGACATCTCTGCACAGGATGTGCATTGTTTCTTGTCCCAAGGAGCAAGGGCTCTCTACCCAGGGGTCCAGAAACATGTCTGGCGGTGGCTGGCTGCCTCCAGCAGGTCAGAGACCACACCCGGGTTGGTAGGTTTTCAGGGGGCACCTCTGAGGTGCCATCTGAGTACATGTTTTAATAAATCTCCCACTGGCATCAGTGGGGATCTGTTACAAGGAGCTGTTTGGTACTAAACACTCCTGGGTTTAGTGAAGCCATCATGATGCTGTGGAACTCGAGTTGTTAAGTTCCCAACCCATGTACTCTATGGCTTCCCTGGCACTTACAATATTAGGGAATAGACCGTACTACTATAGGAGCATATCTGCTCATGCAGATATGCCCACACCTGGGATATAGAGCACCCTGCCTTAGGGCTGGTAAGGTCTGCTATAGTTTGACGTACCTATATCTTAGTTAGTGCTAGCTGGCATTGCAGACAAGCAGTGTGCCATGTCGACTTGGTCATTCTTTCACCTCACAGGGGCATGCCAGCTGTAGGAGCAGTGGCATGGTCCTAGTGAGGGGTCCCAGGGACCCATTTCAGCCTCCAGGCCCTAGGTACCCGAGGTACCACTTACTAGGTACTTACAGGGGGGCAGAAGTACCAATTGTGGAGATGTTTTTTTATGGAAAGAACACTGGTACTGGGAACCTGGACAGCAGGGTCCCAATACTCTACAGTCAAAGTTGCACCAAAAGCCAGGCAAAAAGTGTGTGGGGGGGGTACTGCAACAGAACCCCATTTTCTCACAAATACCCACACATCAGATGACAGTACAATAAAAGACAAGTGCTCACAACACACCCATTGCAATAAATCGACAAAGGACTTTACACTGCTGCTTCTCAACAGAACCAACAGACACACTGTCCAGGAAATCAGTGATAATCTCACAAATCATCACAACACACAAGAACCACATTCCTACAGTACAATGCACACAACTAACTTGCTAATTTTCAAATGAGGTACTACACACATTAATACTAGCACTCATGCTAACCAAGCACAATACAACACATCTCATTCCTACACCAAACTCTTATGCTTGCAAAAATAATATCACAAGTACAAAGCTCCCTATTTTCAAAAGCCCCGCCAGGAGCTAGATGTTATTCAGCTCAGCGTTTCTTGTAAACAGCTCCACAACTGACACCTGGCAGGATACTCTCCCACTCACAACACTATACAGATCACATTCCCTCTCCCAGTCAACCTACTCATGTATGCTACACTCACACAAGTATTTCACAATTAATTACACAATTTGGAATTCGCAGAGTCGGATTTGAAGGACAAGTTTTCATGAGACCAAGGGGCATATTATCAAGGCGGCGCAATAAAATTATCGCCGCTTTTGCGTCCGTTTTCGGCCGAAAAGCGGCGATAATTTTATCACCATATCAGCAAGGTTCACGCTATCGCGTGAATCCTGCCGTAGCGCTCTTTCCTTAACACCCAGCTTTGCATCTCTAATGAGATGCAAAGTGGGCATCACTGGGCGTACCCCGGATGCACTACCTTGCAAATATCGCTGATGTTCACATCGCGATATTTACAAGGCAGCCCACAGATTTTATCATACGTTAGATTTTGGCGAAAACGTCCGTTTTCGCCAAAATCTAACGTATGCTAAATTCCTGACTTACCTATGTTTGACATAGGGGTGGATTATGCTGATACGACCACAGGGTCGTATCAGCAGAGTCATCGCCGTTTTGCAGGAACATCGCTGGAAAACCAGCGATGTTCCCTGCAAAACGGCGATAACCTCGCTATCGCTGGAATTTTTATCGCCCTGGAGAAACGCGTTGTTAATAACGCGCTACCAGGGCGATAAATTCCAGAGATAGCCTGCGATAGGAAATTCGTCGCTAAGCACGGCCAGCGATAATTATCGCTGGCCGTTGATAATATGCCCCCAATTTGTTAGTAATTGAGGTGTCGGAGAATTGTTTTTTAAAGAAGACTTAATTGACGAAGGAAACCATTTCATTACAGAATTCATTTTCGTGTAATAAATGATTATTAGAACTCCATCTACAAAGTGCTTTTATCAACAATGACAAAATGTAATGTAGTAAGACCAGAAGCATGATCCACAATAAAAATGAAACAATTGTCTAAAAACATTTTAAGTGTAACAACATAATCAAGTCTAGGTTGGGAACCATGAAGAGACAAAATAATTAAAAATTAGTTACATCTATATTGAAAATTCTCAATGAGACTGAAAATAAATAAGTATTATTGTCAATTTTCAAAGCTTTATGTGTTTTGTCAGGCGCAAACTTACATCTTGAGTTCCTATTCAAACAAGCATTGGAAAAGCCACTAGGACTTGCCTATGCGTGACCTATTGTCTCTCTCAATGTTTTTGTAGCCATGTTTTACAGCAGCACAGCTTCTGTGCACAAATTCTATGACGCAGTCAATGCTGACATTCATAGGGAGGGTGGTGGAGGTGGTGGAAGGAACGGGTCCGGCAACAACCTGGGCGAGGGGATGGGGTGAAGGCCCTTGAAGAAGTCATTAATGTTTTCAAGAGTAATCTAGGAGTGGATTTTAAAGGAGAATAATTCATAAAGCACATGCATATGTTTCCTTTGAAATGGAAATCAGAACTTAGTCAAAAATGCAGGAGAAGAAAATATGTATTTAGGATTGGTGTAATATAATACTTAGTGCACCATAGTATTAAAAATTAATAGTGAAGAGGAAAACAGAATAGCTACTGTTTGTATATGTGTCGTTAAATATGAATTGCAATGTCATTTCCAAAGAAAACTCTTTTAATAAATATCAATAATTTGAGCGGAAACCTGGCATATCTCATCAAGTAATGCTTATGCGATATCTTTTGGAAGATTTAAAACCGAAAATTGAGGAAATAACTTGGTTAATACACAAACAAATTGGCTGTCGCAATACACATTTTTATACAAAATTGATATTTTATTTCATGAAGCCTTCTGGAATGCCCAGCCGTCTGTGAATGCCCATTTAAAAAAAAGATTGTCTCAGAAGTTAAAAAAATACTTATAGTTTAATTATTTAGTGTTAGGCAAAGAAGTTGAAAGTACTTTTATCTCCCTGAGGAGAATAAAAGAAGAAACAAGCCACAACTACAAAATGGCACCTGGAGCCAAAGTTCTAACAGCAGCATCTTGGTCATACGATTTCTATGCCAGCAGATAACCGAGGAGATACACTCCTGCAAGTCTCAAGATACAGTGTGTCATGATGGCCACACTCCTAGCCAAGCTCCAGTTCTCCCTGGTGGCTTGCCATACCTCAAAGGGAGTAAACCTGCTACCACTCTATGATCCAGGAATCAGGTGTTTATTGTTTTAAGTTTTTATTAATTCGTTGTAAAGGCATACGTGGTAAATGCAGTTGCGTTGTAAAAAAAATGCATGGTAATGACTATGCGTGGTAACAGTGCATGCATTGTAACGCATGCGTGGTAAAGGTACTGGGTGGTTACAGGCATGTTGTAATGGATGTTTCCCAAGCTGGAGACAAGGTAGGGTATGCATGCATGGTGCGTGTAAGAGAGTCAAAGGGCACATAGATTGGTACACGCACTCAACACCAACTCAGGTGCATGGTACATTGTCCTCCCCCTTGGCCAGATACAGATGGGCTCTTCTTATTGCCCTCTACTGGAATAAAACAACACCTTGGGCTGTACTTAGGTTATGTGTGATGTATGGTGAATGCCAAAAAACACCAATATATCAATGGTGTCTGTGTATTAAAAGGTGCACAATTTATCTTGAAAACAAAGATGGTAGACGTCCTGCAGACCTAAAGTGGAACTGGGGGCATGAGAAACTAAGAACATTGAGCCTCAATGGAGGAAACGTGTGTTGTCTCTATACAGTGACGTGTACAGAAACCCCTCATCAAAGACCTTTCTGTGTCTGGGCAAGACCAGAAAAGAAAAGATCTTGCAATGCAAACTTGGCATGATTTGTGCAATATGTGTCATAGACAGATCCGAATAAAACACCACAAACTTGCCATGATTCATGCAATATGTGCCCATTGACATATCCGCATTAAACATCACAAACTTGTCATAATTTGTGCAATATGTGCCAATAGACATATCCGCTTGAAACACCACAAACTTTCAAGAGCGATAATGAGGAGACTTGATAGTACAACTCTGTATACTGAATCACCTCTGGGAGCTTCTTGTCAGAAGAGGAGATGGAATGTATATATCAGAAAAAGGGTTTCTTGAATCTTTTCTTGAAAGTGTGGGCCTATTTTGTGCAGTTTCCTAGGGGCGAAACATAAAGCAACTGCATTTACCAAAACACGTGTTTGCTGTTTGGGTAATAGGGAATGATGCAAACAGGGATTGCTCCAGTCTTGCAGTGGACAGCCTTACCCGCATCTCCTTCATGTACCAGGATCCTGATTTTGGGAAAGCCTGGTTAGCTGGGGCTGAGGCAGGCACACCGAGCATTGTATTTCTCCATTGGTCATGTATGTTGTAACCTGAGATAATGCCACAACAGTCTTGGTTCTGACACAAGACAAGAAGATATTTTGTATATGTGTGATATGTGTGTGGTATTTGTGTAGTGCAAACCTAGCTGAAAGGAAGCAGTGTTCCGCCGGTTGAAAGGCATAGATACAATCAGGGAGTGAATCTATGCAGGAGGTGTTGAGTACTGAGAGGGAGATGGACAATTTACTATGTTCCGATGTAGTTTACTTTAAAGAGGTATATCTTCAACTCTTTCCTAAAGTGAACAAGGGTAGAAGTGATCCTGAAGGATACAAGGATGTCATTCCAGATGTAATAACAGCAAGGATGAAATAACAATCGTTTCAAGGAAAAAATTGAGACTATGAGAATAGGAGAGATGCTGAGCTGTGGCAGTGCATTCAAAGTCTCAATCCATACCTAAAGGAACAAAGTTACTAACAAGTTTATGGAGAAATTTGCTGAGAGCTTGAATATGGTGATTTCACTAATGTAGTAACTTAACCAAATAATTCTTGACAAAGATTAGTGACGGTTACAGCTAATTGAAAATTTATATGTTGAGTAGATGTCCAGGTGAAGATTGCTGGAGTGTGTAAACCTCCAAAATAGTGCATTAATGTATTTTATTGGTCACTGTTTACAAGCCTGTTTAGTTTGAATATTCGTGAAATCCGTTTGGGCAATTTGTTGATGCAGGAATATACTGTACATATTTTATGAGTGTATGAAAAAAGAGTGGATGTGTGTGGAAGAAGTTCTAAGAAACTACGGAATTTTTGAGCATCTTTATATACAAGGTGGTGTAACAATCAATAAAGAAAAGTTCAAAGTTCATGTTTTCTAAAGGAATAAATATCTGTAGCATAAAGAACTTTTTGGGGTACAAATCGATTGTGGTACATATTTAAAATTAGGTTGATATAACTACACTTGTGACTATGGAAATTGGATTGTCAAAGAATCATTCATGGCACATAACGTAGGTGTCCCAGTTTTGGGAGGGTTCAAAGTGAGTAGAGGGATAGCTGGGAACCAAAGAAGAACAGAGGAGAAAGGTTTGACATTTTCCAATATATGATGTGTGTGCCCATGGGGATTGACTCATTAGCTCCTAGGGGGCAGAATCTACCTTAGGCCAAGGAGGAAACAGGGTCGGATTGGTAAGGCGGGCTCTTGGGCAACGGTCTGCTATCCGAGTTGCAGCTGTGGGCCACTTTTATGACCAGCGTGTTGGCTGATCTGGGCTGTGTCTGTGCAGTCCTGAGGGCGCCAGCGGCCCAGTGGGGGCCTGAGAGGCCTTTCTGGAGGCAGATGGGCCTCTATTACCTCCCTTTTACCAAGGGGGCGGAGGTGTCATTCCAGTCTCTTGCTGGGCGGCCCATTAATGTATGCAGATTGAGCAGGGGCAGGGAGCCAAGCAGAAGTGGCCTCACTTATATTCAGGTGTGGTTCACCATTGTGAACTAATCCCTGCAGAGTCCTGGCAGAATTAGCATTTTTTTAAATCCTAGTGAAGTTAAGAAGAAATGCCTCTTTTATAGAACCCCCCCTCCTTCTTTTTATAACACTTTTGAAGCAGTTTTTTGAAAAAAGACGCAATTCACAAATGTTGGGCACTTTTTTTTAGGGTGCCTGGGCAGTACTTGAAATGGAAAAATAGAAGTGCAGGTACTCTGTACCAGAGTACCTGCTTGTTTCTGAGAAGTGCCGGTACTCTCCAAATAAAAGTATTACGCTTCACTTGAGAAGTGCAGGTACTCTCCCTCTCAACATAAAAAAGTGCCGGTACTCTGTACCGGGCAGTACCGGCCCATTTAAAGTACTGTGCACCGGCCAAGTTGTGATCGCAATCCAACCCTGGGAGGAAGTTATACTCTCAGTATATCCTCACTATACGGAGATGAATGCTACTGCGTCCTCCTGACCACGATGGCAGATTCATCCGCATCTTCGTCGTCTGCTGTTGCATGTGCCTCACATGTGGGTGGTGGTGTTCTGTCTCCAGAACTGTGTGGCACTGACACATCAGGGGTCGGATATGTGGATGAGGTGGTAGCAGCAGCATGCATCAGCGCCAGGCCTTGTGGCAGCAATGCCATGAGGCGGGTCTTCAGGGCATTGAGGGACCCAGCTACCTCTCGCTGGTGTGCAGCTGTGGCAGCCGCTCTTCCCGCCTGCGTCCGCTCCAAGTTCTCCATGATCCTCCGCATGCGTCCCAACTCCCGGGTGAGATCGCTGGAGGCACTCTGACTAGACAGTCATTCTTGTCGCAGAGTCAGGACTCTAGCAATGTCAGCCATGATCCGTTGGAGAGCATGGAGTGGACTGTGGGTGTCCGTTAGGGACTGTGAGTGGTCCCTGATGGGACTTAGACACCCACGTATGGCGTCTAATTTGGCTGCCATGCGGTCGAACCCCACCTGCACCTGTTCAGCCAGCTTCTCCTGGCACCCCAACACACGGCGTTGGAAGGCCATGTGTTCGTCGTGGGGGTCCTGGGAGGCAGCCGTGGTGGTGGGTGCTGCCTGCTGTGTGTGCTGTGCAGGGGGTGGGTTCTCCTCGTGGCAGCTGGGCTGCCCTGCTCCTGGAAGTGGGCTGTGGAGGCTCTCCACGAGCTGTTGAAGGGCGTTGGAGTCGAAGGTGTGGTGGTCCTCTTCATCATCAGAGAAGAGAGGTTCGTACTGCTCTGCAGGAGGTGTTGGATTTCCCCCTGCAATGTGAAGGGGAGATGCAGTTTAGCATCGTGTTCACATGTATGTTGCCGCATTGTACATGTTTACATTCAGACTGCATGACAGTGTACATTGTGGCTGTTTGGGGGGAGCTGCCTATTTGATGCGGGACAGTGGACATTCCGACTACATCACGGATGTGTGTTTGTACTTGTACATTGTCAACTCTCATTTCCCTGCAATGCCAAATGTGATTGGCCAGTTTCTAGGCACATGCGGCACCAGTTGTGTCCTCTGTTCTGTTGTGGACGTGTTGCGGTTTGTACCACATCGTTGTCAATGTTGATGTGCTCTACATGTAATGTGTGTGTGCCGCATTTTGGGGGAGTCGCCCCTGCAGCTATGATTTGGCTGCCCTTATCCCTTTCATGTGGTGTGCCTCTGGGTTCTGTGCTTATGCAGTGCTGAGATGTTGCATACCTGTGTGCATTGGTCTCTTGGTGGGAGTTGTGGGTCTGGGGCATGGTTTGTCCGCAGGTGTGCTATGCTTCATTGTGCATGTGTGCCATTGTGCCCATCTCCCCCCGTCCCCCAGTCCCTGGTGGTTACTCACCCTGTTGCTGTTGTGTCCGGTCATGTTGAGCAGTGTCCGGTCCCCCAACTCCTGCCACCGTCTCCCCACTGATGACTGTGGACACCATTTGCTCCAACTCGTCCAGCTCCTCCTGTGGCACTGGACTGCCACCTCCAGTCTGCATTGCTGCCTTCCGGTTGTTTGCAAGTTTGAGCTTGGTTTTGCGCTTCACATCATTCCAACGCCTCTTGACCTCGTCCATTGTCCTCTTCAGCACTCCGACTGCATTCACCTTGTCCACGATGGTCTGCCATATTCCATTTTTAGTTGCCAGTGACACAGTGGAGGTGAGGAACAGTGGTTGATGGTGTTCTATCACCTCCATTATCAGGATCCTGTTTTCCTGCGGATTGAACCGCTTCTTCCTACTCTTCTTGTCCTTGCCCTTCCCTGACCCCGAGGTCCCTGGCTGTTCCTCCGGGGGGCTTGTGTGGTTCTGGTTGTCCTCTGTACTTGCTCCGGATGCCTCCATTGTGCTTTGCTGTTGTTTGGCTTTTGTTGGTATGTTTTTTTCTACTTTTATAGTGCATTTTCCCACATGACGCGTGGGAATTGCAGGCCTGTGGCTGGTTTTCGTAGATTTTTGTATCGCGATTGGCGTCATCACTACTATTTTCGCGTTGGGGTTTTGCGTTTTTGCGGCATTGCGTTGTTTTTAACGTGTTCATTTGACGCGTTGTCGTGTGGCTATCGCATGGTACCGCTGTGTTGTGAATACCACGTTGACACGGAGTTGTTTTCCCGCGATAGACTGCGATGTGTAGGGTTGCGTTAAGCTACACTTGCGGTGGTTATCACACGTTCTTGAGAATATGGCCCTATGACTTTCATGACCAATTTGATAACCCACCATCACCAGTTAATGGTGTAAACATTTGTTTGTGTATCTCATTCCGCACAACCTTGCTAAAACGTAAGAATTAACTGGCGATAATGAGTGCCGGTGACCAAAACTCTGCTCAGAAGCCTGTGACCGGTGCAGTTACATTTTCAAGCACCAAATACCAAGGCTGTGCAGTTTTAAATCCACCTAATGCCTCTTTAATTTACTACTATCATACGGTTCATACTTTCTCAGTAAAACTGTGCGTTTGTTGGACAACATAAACGTCAAAACTGTGCGAGACTGAGTCTGTGCACACCATTAGGATATGTTGGTCTGAGTCCTCACTAGCTCACAGTGCACCATGTGTACCCCTAACATAGCAAGGTAACAGGGTGGTATGTGCAAAACTCAGAACATGACAACCCCGACTTCGCAAGGAAATCGTGGAAATACATCAAAATCCCTTTTGTTTGGTAACTCATGCATGCCCAAATGGAAACACAAGAAATACTCGAAATGGCATTTCAAATATTTATTGAAGCAAAAAGATCCTGTGTAAAATACGTGCACTGCAATTAAAACTATTAAAAGGTGCTAGGTGATGGTGTTGTCCCATATCAATATCTCTAGTTTGTACCTATCGCTCTATCTGTGGATGGTATGCAAAGGACTATGTACACAATGATTCAAATAACAGATTCATTTTTCATACAATGCAATTTTTCATTCCAAATACCTGCTTGCTGATCAAGTGTTACGTAGACCAATCATGCACACATTCTTCTTACCCTTATTCTGGGTTTTTCAATGGTCATGCGTGTCTGGAGCGTAGCGTCGTCCTATTATCACACTCTTGCTGGAGGAAGAAACACCATGTCGTTAGATATGCAAAAAGGTCCATATTCCTATTCTATAGATACATTGTGGACCTCATTAGACTTCTAGCCCTGTAATATTTTCCTTGCAGTTGCCTAAAGGAAAATAATTCAAAGGCACTTACATAGTGGTCCTCATTGTGAAATCTGGCTAGGAAATGTTGGGGGTTAGGCGGGATAAATTCGAGTTTGTTTTTGCTACAGTGGTAGCGGAATCATGCCTGCGATGGTTATTGCTCGCCTATATGTTCCATTAGGGTACTCCATTCGGAACCACTATGTGTAATTGCCTACGTGTTCTTTTGTTATAGCCCATATTGTAGAATTCTTTATATGTTTCCATACATGCTCAGTGGATGAAGTAGCCATACGTAGTAATGATTGTATAGTGGTAAATGAAGCTCCCACCAAGGGTATACATGATTTACATAAATAAATTGTGACTTAATTATCACTCCCGTTTGCATCTTTAAAAATTCATGCAGATCACAGTTCCCTTCACTGGCCATGTGTACATGGTGGCCATCTATACTTGTGGTAATTGAAACTCCCACCAAGGTGGACTCCGTTTATTATGTATATATGGGTGACTGTGTTTTATTCTGTTGTTATGTTCAAACTCAACGTGGTTCACAGCTCCCGCCAAGGACCACGTGTGCGTGGTGGTATTTGAAGATGCCCTGTATTACCTGATACTCAGTAGAGCCTGTATCGAATCTAGTATATTTCAAAACTCCCACCAATCATACATACATAGTATAGATTGTATCTTGAGGTGCACAATAGTTTTTATGTGTCACTGATCTTTTTGCGTGACATGTTCCCCTTATATCTGTAATTGCTCCGGGCTTCATGGGGTATTTGTTAAAACAAAAACAAAGAGAAAACACTCTGCTACAGAGCCGTCCTTGCACCTAAAATAGCTACAGGCTCTATGGGGTTTTTGTTCATAAAACCAAAACAAAGTAAACGCTCCATTCCACTCTACCCCTACATGCGTCCCTTAGCTCCATGCTCCATGGGGCTATTGTTCTTAATACCAATACAAAGGAAATGCTCCGTTCCACTCCACCCCTTCGGCATACCTTAGTGAGGCTCTGGGTCGCCTGTGTCATGTCACGAGCTTGATTTACTCAATGCGTCAAGGATCGGACACCACTGGTGCACCTACGTGTCACCGCATCTCAGACCACCACTGAACACCGGTGTGGCGGGCCGGTTAGTTTTAAGGAGATCTGAGTTGATCCTAGGTGTCGCCTCTACTGACATATCATTACGCGTGACCCCTAGGATGATGGAAGTTATCTCCCCAGTTACCTGTGGGTATGTTTCATCTAGAAGCCGCCTTGGTGTAGAGCTGGCACTATCCTTCTGAGGAGGTAAACAAGATTCAGCTGGGCTGGAATTCTGGCATGGGGCGATCTTAACAGTGTCAGCAAAATGCTCCTCTACTACTCAAAGGAGTGATGTCATTTACATAATAAACTTCACTCATATTGTCATGTTGAAGCCCAAGTCAGGCTGTCATTATGGATTCAATCCTGACAAAGCTGTAGCTGAGCGAAAAAGAACGAACAACAACGTTTTGCGCAGTGAACTCTATCTTTCGTACAGAATGTTCAAGGCTCTGATAATATGCCAATGAAGAAGTGTAAATGTAAGCAAAGCTCATTTCAGAGAACATTATCCCATACAGGCACGCAAGCAAATGTGGGTCAAGTGTCAACCTTCAAGAAAAGATGTCAACTTTAAACTTGAGCATGTAAAATGGTAGTGTTCTTGCCCGGGCCTAATGTTACCACATTACACTACCAGACACTCCCTGGGCCTTTATCTAACTCGTGCACGTACTTGCTTTCTCCTTTGCGCTGGTTTTTCTGTCTTTCTCTTCCACTGTGTTTTTAGCTGTGTCTGTTTTTCCCTCTCTCGTTATCGGTAAACGTCTAATGTGGAAAAGTAAATGCCGGTCCCAAAAAAGAGCACCTGTGGCCCCCACTGGCAACACCCAGCTCAAATTAAACACTGCCTCTCCTGAGTTTCTTTTAGGCTTTCTCCCAAGTAATAAGCAGAGGTAAGTGTTTCTGGAAGTGCTGTGATTTACCCCCCCTCCCTTTTTTTTTACAGGAGCATGACATTATCTGTAGGGGTGGGTGTAACTCTTGTAATTCAGTGTAGTGTGATCACACAAAATTCCCCAAGAATTCAGCAAGATTTAGTTTAATCACGTGAGAAGAGTAATTCTGTGTTTAGCCCTATTTCTTAGTGCAAAAATGCCTCCCTGAGTCCAAAATGGGCATAAGAATGCATTTTGGGCTATGAAACAGCAGTAAATGCAACAGAACATGTGAATAGCGGGCGCGAGCAGCTGCTTGTGCTTACTAAATGTGCTCTTGGGATAGGATTTTCCCCCAGCTTACTCCTGGCATTTAGCGCAATTACCTTAGTGCAAAATGCAACCTCGCGTCCAAAATGGGTGAGAGAATGCATTTTGCGCTAACATATAGCGCTAAATGTGCTCTTGGGGTAGGATTTTTCCCCAACTTACTCTCATCATTTAGCACTATCTGCTTAGTGTAAAATGCACCCTTGTGTCCAAAATGGAGACGAGGATGCATTTTGCTCTTAGAAATAGCATTAAATGTAGTAGGACATGAATATTGAGAAGCCACTTTCGCTCGCAAAATGTGCTGTAGCCGTAAGAATTGCGTGAGCAGGAGTAATCACGTAATGGTAATCAAAGAGTAACAGAATTACCGGAATTATTCCGATTACACCGGTGTAATTGAAATTACGCCTGGGCTTAATTATCTGATGAGTTCCTCTGCTCTCATTATTTCAGAGTTGTGTATCCAAATGCAATAGACCTATGTTCTGCTAAAGAATCCCCAAATGTTTTCTTATGGGTCAAAACATTGACTGAATGTACAGTTCATGTTTTATTTGGTACTTTTGTATGTGGCAATAAGCAGATCTACTTGCTGAACTGATTATGTTATTGCAATTTAGTTACATGAATGAATCATTTTCCCTGCCAGTAGCCAAATTCTGCACATTTTAGTGTTAGTGAATTTATTTTACTACTTTACAATATATGGTTCTCACACACACCCACACACACACCCACACACACACACACACATGCACTCACACACACCACAGACATACACATAAACACCCACATACCTCTCAGAACTACCAAAATTAAACACAATGTTTTAGATGTATGGATGCATTTTCTAGTCTCACACACTGTGATTCAGTAAATTCTAAACCCATTTAGTGATTCAATAGTGCCAGGGCCAGCGCCCCTTTTGTCAAGAATTGAGTGCCTGTTAAGCTGCTCTCAATAGCCAACCCCTCCAGTGTCCGGAAGGATCCCTCACAGTAGCAATCCCCCTGCGTCACTATATCTATGTCGGTCCAGGTTTTAATTCTTCGAGCCATAAAGTAACCCCCCGGTAATCTTTAAGCCCACCACTGGGGCGCCGAGCATACAGCTGGGCAGCCTCTACATGTCGGATGGCCCTTCTCCAGCAGCAGAGAGCAATATGAAAAAATTTCAGTTTTTGATCTGGTGTAACTTTTACCCCAGCAGCATTGCCAGTAATGCCCCCTCCCTAAGTGCTTCCCCAAATTCCCCCAACTCAGCTTGACCATGCCCCGCCACCCAACGGGCAATCCACAGCAGCTGAGCAGCAAAATAATATACTTCATAGTCAGGGACACCCAGTCCCCCCTTACTTGTGAGTCTTTTAAGCTTGCACAGGGACACTCTGTTGCAGCGCCTATCTCATATCAATTTCCGCAGAAGTGCATTCAGGAAGCAAAATCATGTCCTCAATGTCCAGATCAGAAGATTTACACAATAGTAGAGTATTCTGGGCAAAATAACAACTTTGCCAGCACTATTTAAGCCATAATAGGGAGGTGAAGTGTCTGCCAAAAGGTTAAGTTACCCCTCAAGCCATGCATGGCGCCTCCCAGATTGCCCTCTCTCATGACTGCATCAGTATGGTAGACCTTGACCCCCAGTTATTTAGAAACTCTGGGCTCCCACAGGATCCCCAGGTGTTGCACTGGGTCCGGGGATTCTGTTAGGTCCAGGTATACCAGGGTTGTACAAGACTTCTGCTAGTTAGTGCACAGTCCAGAGATCCGTCTAAGGTCCTCCGGTAGGGCCACACACCACCAGACTCCCTTCCTCGCTAGGGAGGTGTCAAACGCCTTCTGTATCTCTATAGATAAGATCACCACCTCAGGGTATTGGGCCAGGGAGGTTTCGTCCAGCATGTGGCATAGGCGCCTTATGTTATAGGATTTGTTACTTTTGGGGATAAATCCATTTTGATCCTCATGCACCAGAGTGTGGAGATGGGCTGCAACCTGCTTGCCAGAATCTTGCTGAGGATTTTATAGTCTAAGTTCAACATGGACAGAGGATGATAGGCTGTCACATCGTGACATCACCAAGGACTTAGGAAGCAAGACTATGAGGGCCTCTGATCGTGCCAGGCAGGGACCCGCAGTCCAGCATGCTTGCATGCATTACAGTCAGTTTCAGGAATAGGTGGGAGGCGTAGATCCAATAGAAGTGGACCAACAGGCCATCCGTCCTGGGGTTCTTGCCCCGTCCCAGTCATTTGATGCATTCCCTAATTTCAGGCACGTAAATGGGCAGTCAAACCACGTCTTGGTTGACCACGGTCAACTGTGTCAGCGTTGTCCTGGTAAGGAAGGCATCCAACATCTCCCCTGGCATGGGGTCATGCTCCCCATATAACTCCCTATAATTTTCCATGAAGGCGTCATGAATACCTTGTTGAGAATGAACCAACTCCTCTGTCGACCCAGAAATTTGAGTAATGGGGCACCCCCTGCCCTCCAGGGAAATCAGCGCCCACAACAGTCTGCCTGCTCAACCCCCTTGACATGAGTGGTGGTCAAGTATTCATGCCTGTTCAGGATTTGGAGCTTTTCCAGTGTGACACTGTGTTTCTTCCGCTCCTTCCGCAGGGTCAGTAGGACCCGAGAGTGCTCAGGGATTTCTCTCTCAAGCCACCAGATGTTGGCCTCCAGGGTGGACAGTGCAGTCTGGAGCGCTCTCTCAACCTCCACCGATTGACTTAAGCAATAGCCCTGGTGCGCCACCTTAAAGGCATCCCATTCAATGTTGGTGTGAGAAGCTGTGTGTGAGTGTGTGAGAAAATATACTTCCAGGTGGTTTCTAAAGGTGAATTTGTGTAAATTATTAGGTGGGAGTCGCCAAGCCAGAATGGGTGCGACATGCCTGCCCCATTGGACACTTACAAGTAGTGAGTTATGGTCTGGGAGCATGCAGCCTAGGTATTCTGAATGTGTAACCTGTGCAGTGAGCCCCAAGGAGCGCACTATGGGGCCGATTACGATGTCATTCGGAAAGGCTCCGAATGGGATCCGGAACCTCAGAATCTGATTCGGAACCTATGTTTCAACCCGAATCGTATACATTTCCAACCAACTGATTACGATGTCCGGAAACCGCTCGGGCTGTCCGATTCGGTTCCGAAAGGCATTCGGACAGCCCGAGTCTTTCGGAGCCAAATCGTACAGCTCCATGGACTCGGTTTCCGAGTGAGCGATTACGATGACCGATTCGGACAGCCGTTCCGATTCGGTCTGCTCTGCACGAAACGGCTTTCGGAATCTGAATTTGGGGGCCCGTTGGAGGCCCCCCTTCACCCTGAGGCCTCCGGTTGGGGCCCGTGGGGATACCCAAGGGACCCCTCTTTCCAACCATGCACAAAGTGGCAGGCACCATGGGGTGCCTGCCACAGGGTGCAAGGTTTTCCCCAACCACCCCTTTTTTTCAATGGGAGCCTGTGTTCTTGTTCGGAACACAGGCTCCCATTGAAGTCAACGCGAGTCCGACCGACCATCGTAATCGGTCGGACGGACTCGCAGAACCCGATCCGGTCAAAAACGATTCCGAAACCAATTCGGTCGGAAGAGTTTCCGAAAGACATCGTAATCGGCCCCAATGTTGTCCAGACGAACATAAAATTCATACATCGGGGAGTGGAATGAATATTCCCTCCACCCCATATTCATCAGGTGCCACACATTGTGTCCCAGAAACTCAGTGCCAGCTGTATTGCAGGGGAGTCTGTGGGGCGGGACAGACCTGTCACATCTGGTGTCAGCAACGCAATTATAATCCCCACAGTAATATTGGTATGTTGGAGTCATGTGAGAGTATGCCTGTAGGAGTCTCAAAAAATGTGCCTGTCCCACATTTGGAGCGTAGATGCTGCCAATTGTTAGTCTCCCTGATAGAATAATACAACGACCTTCATCATCTATGTGTGTTTTCGTGACTTCCAAGGGGATATCAGGTCAGTACCCCTCTGTGGGTCTCCTCTTGACGTCTCTGGTGGTGGCACTTTGACAACAGCAGTCCATACCCTTGACCTGCATCCGTTCCCACTTTATATTTCTCTAGCCAATCCCAGGCTTCAAGCAGGTAATTGAAGAACAGAGCCCAGTCATCCACAATGACCTTCAGCTATGTGTGGCATAAAAGTGTAAATTTATGCCAGCATTCCGTAGTTCCTTCTTGACTTCAAGGAAGCAAGCTCATTGTTGGAAGTGTATAACGCAACAAAAGGGCCACCACTGGGTGAGGGAGTGACCCGGGAGCAGAGGGTGGCCTCTCTGGGACCCTATGCATCCTCTCCTGTGCAAACAATGCTGACAAACCCTAGAGGCCATAGCCTTGGCCAGCCAGGCATCCGTGAATGCGACCATGTCCCCACCTTCCACCTTTTCAGGCAGGCAAACCACCCTGATATTGTAGCAGTGGCTTCGCCCCTCCACGTCTTCTGTCCTTTGGTTAAATGTAGCCCCTCATCAGGTTAGCTCGGACACTTTATCCTGCAGCCCACTCGCTGTCGGGCCGGTCTCCCTGATAGCCTCCTCATCGCGCTTTACCTTGTCTGCCAATTGAGATGGTCATCACGGAGGATACCCAGGTCCATCAAGGCTTTGTTGATCTTTCCCTCCAGGATTTCTCAGGATGCATTCACAGCATTCAAGATCAAGCCTAGTTTGTCTGGGGGGTCATTGTGAAGCTCACCCCTTTCCCCACCTACGTGTCCCTCACCCTTTTGGTGCAGACCATGGTGCACCAGATTCCCTACACTCAGATAGTCCATGGGCAGGCCTTTCAACCCTTGAATAAAAGAATGTAACCTCCAATCCAGGTCTGGCAAATGAATCCCACAGGGCAGGGCAGGGCAAGGAAGAAAGCTGGGCAGGGTTCCTTCAGAGATGTCACAGGGCCACGGCCGGTCACTAGTGCACAAAGAGCTGTGTCCCCCACAAATAATTGGGCCCCCCCAAGTCCCAGTGGTCTACCAGAAGCAGTGCTCCTTCACCCGAACCAGTGTGTCTTCGTGCCCGCCTTGGGCCCCAAATGTTCTTCAGCGCACCCATCTGGCATCAGGCACCCTCACACTGGTCAAGGACTATATCGCTGTCCACCAGTTGCTTTTGCCCAGTGGGGAAATACCAGCCAACCTCTCTGCTCATCACCTTTCAACACAGCCTCCTTGCTCCTCAACCTCCTCGCTGCATATCAGGCCAGGTTAGGAATTCTCCCTGGCTCCGACTCTTGTCTCTCTCCAGTTGACTGCTTCCCCACAGTACCATGCCACTCAATGTGCCAAGTCTGGGGGTGGGGCACCATTACATGCTCACACCCCTCAGGGGTCTCTGAGTCAGTGGGGAAGCAAGGGGGCAGTCTGCCCCACCACACCCTCAGCTGCAGGTACCAGCTTGCTTCAGCCACCATTTTTTCTCTCGCGGCTTAGGGAGACAGCCCATGGTGCTGCCTAAAACAGCAAAGTTCCCCGCTGCTCGAGGCTGGTCAGTGTGCCGCCCATCTCCTAGGGGTCGGGGCCCACTGCTGGGTGATGAAACGTTGGGCCTGGGCTCCGCTAGCAGCAGGAATTGGAGGCCGTCGCAGCAGCTCTGTTATATGTTTTTACCATTAAACTCATAATGAGAGCACACAGCAATATGTGCTGATACTGGGCCTCTGCATACGTTTTACAGCACTTTAAATATGTTCTGCTGTGTATAATCGAAGGCAGATGGCATCGTATACCAAGAATAAATGGGACCTGCCTGTTCTATCAAAAATACAGTGTATTTTGGTTTTGCAGTTGTATTTCTGATTGGCTGAGGTATGCACCCTGTCCAAGAAGGAACCACAATACTAGTTGGGGTAAGTCACAAAGACACCCTAAATTAACCTGTGCTCACCCCCTGGTAGCTTGGCACAGAGCAGTCAGGCTTAACTTTAGAGGCAATGTTTAAAGTATTTATCCAACACTTCAAATAGTAAAACTGTGAAAATACCACACAAAAGATACCACTCCTAGTTTGACAAATAGAGCTTAATTTAATGAACAAAACAAGACCAGAACAACAAAAATCCAATAGGTATAACCGGAGTTATGATTTTTTAAAGAATAAACTGAAATGTAGTGCTTAAAAGCATAAAGCCCCAGCTGGGGCTATCTGGTTGCGCTAGACCGGGTCAAATCCACAAGTTCAGGCCGACCGAGATGGAGTGCAGGTCAGATACAGGGACCAGCTTTGGCCCGCTGCAGAGTACCTTGTTTGCATCGTCGATGAAAGTCCAATGTGTGGAGCAGAGAGGTGGTGCGTTTTCGTCGATCCTTTGGATGGAGCCGATGCGTCGGTTCAGAGGCGTGCAAAGTAGGAGATATGTCGAAGTTGTAGATGATGTGATGCACCACGGTGAAGCGCTGTACTCAATCTTCGCATCAGCTGTGATGCATTGTCGTCGAAGGAGATGAGCCGGTTCCGAGTGGCACAACGAAGGCGATGCGTGGATTTTGGCAGTTGCAGCACTTTATATCCACTTCCAAGGGCCCAGGACGGAATTGGCTCTGCTTGGCAGGCCCAGACTCTCAGATGGTAGAGTCCAGGTGCTGTAGGCAGATAGGTTGGAAGTCTTTGATGTCCCTGAGACTTCTAACAGGAGGGAAGCCAACAGACCCTTAGAGTCACTCTGGTTCTGGTTTGGGAAGATGCGGGTCCAGTCCTTCTCACTCCCAGGCAAGAAGGGCAGCACTCAGTAGGTCAGCAAGGGACAGCAGGAGTCCAGAAGGGTAGCAGTACAGCAGAGTGGCAGTCCTTGCAGCCGCACAGCAGTCTTTCTTCCTGGCAGAGTATCCACAGTTCCAGAAGTATACTGAGTTGGTTGGGCCAGAAGTCCAGTTCTTATACCCAGTTGTGCCTTTGAAGAGAGGGAGACTTCAAAGAGGATTTGAAGTGCACAGAGATTTTCTCTTCCTGCCCTGGTTCTAACTCACTACAGGGGCTTAAGCAGTCATCTTTGTGGGGACAGGACACAGCCTACTCAGGTGTAAGTGTGAGACTGTGTCCAGCTCCTCCCTCCGATCCTGACCAGGATGGCCCATCAGGATGTGGATGGCCCTTCAAGTCACGCCTAAGCTCCCTTTGTGTGTGACTGTCTAGAGGGAATGCACAAAGCCTAGCTGTCACTCATCCCAGACGTGTATTGGAGACCGGCTGCAGGTACCAAGGGCTATGAGCAGAAGAATGCCATCTTTCTAAAAGTGGCATTTTTTAAAATTGTAATGATAGATTCGACTTTACCAGTAAAGAGGATTTATCATTACAATTCCATAGGTGCTAAACACGACAGCTCTACCTCCTTTCAATTGGGAATTACAGCTTATTAGATGGAACATGGAATCCCCAATCTTATCTTATGAGAGGTGTAGGCCTCACAGTAGTGAAAAACAAATTTGGGAGATTTTCACTACCAGGACATGTAAACCTAAAAGTACATGTCCTACCTTTTAATTACACAACACCCTGTCCAATGGGCTACCTAGGGCCTACCTTAGGGGTGACTTATATGTAATAAAAGGGGAGTTGAAGGCTTGGCAAGGGATTTTAAATGCCAAATTGACATGGCATTGTGACAATGCATTCAGGCTGCAATGGTAGGCCTGGGACATGTTTTAAAGTGCTACTTAAGTGGGTGGCACAATGAGTGCTGCAGGCCCACTGGTAGCAGTTAATTTGCAAGCAGTAGGTATATGGTGTAACACTCTACAAGGGACTTGCAAGTAAATTAAATATGCCAAACTGACGTAAAACCAATTAAACCATGTGGTAGGGAGAGAGCACAGGCACTTTAGCACTGATTAGCAGTGCTAAAGTACACAGAGACCTAAGGCCAACAAAAAGGAATTCAGCAAAAAAGTAGGGGAAGGAAGGCAAAATGTTTGGGGTGACCCTGCAGAATGGGTCATTTCTGTTAACTTTAAATGGAAATAAAACAAAAAAAAATAAAGAGATAATAAATTAGAGCAATTTTAGCCTTGTATGTGTTTTGGTTTATTTTGAACATGCCTAAATCATTATTGTCATTTATTCAATATGCTACCTGAACATTTAAAAACACTTAAGTTTAGTTTTTTAATAAAAGTTTTAATTATCTCTGGTTTAACAAGTAGCATGCTGTAGTGTCCTTTTGCACTCACTCTGCAATTTGCAGGAGTGTCAGAACCCCGTTCAGAGTGCCACTGGGTAAGCAGGGGGTTACTGGGCCAACCAAGGTCATTGAGGCCTTTTACTCCTGATGTCCTGGGGCCCACCCCACTATAGATCACACTCAACTGGGTCAAGCTCCTCCTTCTGCACCAGACTCTCAGTTAGCAGCGTAGCATGAGCAGTCAAGGCTCCCATGGAGGGAAGTGTAGATACAGATCAGTGAACATGACTCAACTCAACGTGCACGCAGTGCACCCAATAAATCAATGCCCAGTCAAACACTTATTTTGTTTAAAATAAGTATTTCAATTCTAATGCTACACATGCAAAGGCAAACAACATTCAATAAACAATAACGCAGTCCCCCTTGAGATAGGCACTCTAGTAGTTGTCATCCACCCCCCGCCCTAGGCTACCAAGTTTCCATGTAACAGGTGTGCAGTTATTTCCCTCTCACATGCAGCAACATCCAGGGAATGTTAACTACTAGGGCCTGTTCACAGGGTTTCCTCCTCTTGGACTCAGTCAATAAGGTGAAGTCACCTAGAGTCAAGTAGGGTTGCAAAAATCAAAGGCGGTATATCCCCGAGGGCCTGGTAGGCACAGTTCTAAACTTACCTGCTCGGGCGCTATGAACCCTCAGCGGCAGCCGGCACAGGTAAACGTGGCGGAGCGGGGGTTTGGGCAGGGTGGGGGGGAAGCCGACAGACGACGGAATAGGTATAGTTAAATAAATAAATAATACCTATTCTGTCATCTGTCGGCTTCCCCCCCGCCGCACCCGGCCCAGCCCCACTGTGCTTACCTGTGCCGGCTGTGAACCCTAGCAGTGGTGCAGTGCAGTCCTGGCCCGAATCAGCAAAGTTGGGCTGCATGCGTTCTCATGCACAGCTCCTGGCAGGCGCCGGCTCTCTCCCCTGAGCTGCGCTCTCTCTCCTGAGCAATGGCCTGGCTTTCCAGCATCCTGACGATCGGAGTTGCTCTGGCTCCAGCCACAGGCAGTAAGTCTTTCTTTCTTCCTTGCTCGGGGATGGGGGCAGTCTCCTTGCTCAAGTGGGACTCCAGACGCATCTCCTATGTCCTCGGGCTACCTCAGGTACAAAGCCTCCCTCGTCTTGTTTGTAACAGCCGTTTCGGTTCACAGTCCATGACCCGAACTTCCGGCCTCAGTGCTTTGAGTGGCCCCTGCTGGCATACAGGGTCACTCCAACGAACCTCACTGTCAAGTCTTGCTGGCCTTCCGGTTGCCTCTTCTGCGGGTCCTCCTGACATACGGGGTTGCAGCAACTTCTCGCACATGGGCGACGGTCCGATCGATGCAACACAGTTTCTTGGCACACGGCGGCCTCTCCTGGCATACGGGGGTCACCATCTTCTACAAAGCTGCACACGGGCAACAGCCAGATTGATGCAGCACTGTCCTATGTGCACGGCGGCCCCTTCTGACATACAGGGTTGACAAACTTCACACTGGTAATGGCCCGATTGATCCAGCACTGTGCTTGGTGCATGGTGGCCACTTCTGGCATTCAGGGTTGCCCAACTGCATAACGCGGCCACGGGCCACAGCCGGATAGGTGTGGCACAACTCCTCGCACCTCACTCAGGAGCCCCAAACGTCTGGGCTCCTCACTAGATCTCCCTCCCTCCGACACACTCCTCTCCCTTATGGGCACATCAATCTTGTCAAGCAGGCAGGTACTGGTGCTCCAGACTCCAGGGCAGGTGATCTTGGTTTCCCTAGGTGATGCCCCCTCACCCAGCAGGGAGACTAGAATGTTAGGCCCCTAGTCCTGGTCGCAGGCAGAAGTCTTCCAGAGCTTCCCCTCCTCATGCAGCCCGGCTGGCTACTCAGCAGATTACAAAGTATGGGGTCTCAGACTACCCTACTTATAGTTCTTTACCAGACACAAGAATGTGAATTAGGGTCTGGACCTTTGATGTTTATGTTGGGGTTCTGCTTCTTTGAAACGGACATCTCTCCCCTTAATTCTTACACCTGAAGGATATCTGTCACAGCAGGCAGGACTCCAAAGCTAATTAACCCACAACAAGATTAATGGGAGTGACCAGGGTTCACACCTGGATGTCAGCCACAGTGATATGTGCATCAAAGGTTAATCCTGGGCCCTCAGCCCTACCCTTTATGATTCTCTATTCAGCCCCATCTCCCTCTTACTGAGATGTGTCCAGGCACTTTCCTTGTGATCTGTTATGGTATCAAAGAGCCCTTTGAAATGCACTCAGTGGTTGTCCCAACCAGCTTACAGGCAGTAAAATACAATTCTGTCTGGGGTAGATTTCTCCACTCCTTATGTTTTCACCAGGTAGGCCTTGGCTTACCAACATGGAACCCAAGGTTCTCTTTGTAATGTACCAATGCAGGCACTTCTGCACTGAGTATACTTTCACAGCACACTCCACTGTCTAGTACTGTTGTGCCCATGTACCATGCTACCAAAATCATTTCCACATTTAGGACACACACTCAGTCTGCGCCTACTGTTCAACACTACAGACTCTTTGTACTGCACCAGAGTGTGTCACTTTAAACACATCCTGCCAGCACACATACATTTACCATGTGCACACTGTCCCACACTGCACCTTCTGTGCAGTGCATGTCTTGCATGCTCACATGCACTTAGCCCATGTTTTCATTACGCACGCACTTCTACATCAAGCTGATGTAGGCCACGGGTGAGTTAAACACACAGCAGTGAAACTTTTAAAAAGGTGAGTGAACCTGCATGCCTCACTCTAATGACACAGAATAAAAAGGACCTGGTCACTACTACTGATCGGTTCACTGACAGAATATCAACAACTAAAATATCCCCATACCACAATATTGAGTTATAAACATCGATGTCAAAAATATCGACATCCAATATTTATAATGGTAAGTACAATATTATCGAGAAAAATGACATTGATGTTATAAATATAGTTGTACAAAATATCATATATATATATATATATATATATAGTAAAGGACGGATTCCACACTGCTCTCAGCAAGGATCCCACAGCGCGGAGAAAGAACGATCCACAGGTAGGTTTTTTTAAACCAGTAAAGTGAATTTATTTAGTACATCGTGCAAGCATGGACGGTCGATATTTTCACTCGTACAAAACCAGAGAAATTCGGCCGTTCTAGTTAGTTCAGCTAACTATAACTCGCGCCCCCGCAATGCACTGCTGATGATGTCACATATTACATCATACATGACATGGTCAGTGACATCACTGATGACATCACTGATGACATCTCAAATGACATCACTGAAGACATCACTGATGACATCATCCAGTGATTGTGTGTTTCTGTAAAGTTTAAATATGTTTTATATATATATATGCGACGGTGTATTGAAGAATGAGTGGGTGTATAAGTGTCTGAATGGATGATTTAGTAGGTGTGTGACTGTCTGTATAAGTGAGTGATTAAACGTGTTTTACTGAATGCATGGGTTAGTGACTAAACTGTGTAAATGTCTGTATCAGTCTGTCAGTTGATGTGTAATCTGTTGCATGGGTTGGTGAGTAGCTAAATGAGTGTCTATATGGGTTATTGATTGGTTGTCTGAGTATCTGTATGGGTGCCTGAGTATCTGTGTGCGTGGATGGGGGTGTGTGACTCTGTGCATAGATGTGTGAGTGGGTGATTCACTGGGTGTATGGCTTCAAGAGTGCATCTGTGATGGACTGTATGGGTGGGTGAGTGTGTGTGTGTATGGGTACGTTGGTGAGTGAATGGATGTCTCAGTGGTACATGTGTGAGTAACTACATATGTAAAAGGCAGTATATGTGAGTGTTGGAGTATATAAATGACTATATGTGAGAGTGAGTGATTGTGAGAGTGGCTGTATGGATGAGTGTGTGCTTGTATTAGTGATTGTATAAGAGTGTAAGTATGTGTTAGTATATGTATGAATAAGTGAGGTGGTGTGTGAATAACTGTATAGGTGAGTAAATGGGAGTGCGATTGATTCTTTGCATGACTGACTAGGTGTGTGAGTAACTCTATGGATGAGTGGCAGTGTGTGAGTGTCTGTATAGGTGTATGAGTGCATATGATAGTGCCGTATTGATGAGTGACTGCATGTATGAGTGACTGTATGGGTGAATGAGTGGATGTGTGTGTAGACCTAGGAATCAGTAAGTGGGTATGTAGTAACTGGTATTGGTGTGTCTATGGTTTCGAAAATGGTAGTCTGTATTTTAGAGTGGGTGTATCAAAGGTTATATTAGGGTATGAGGAGGTGCATCAGATTATCACGTGGATGATGTCATCAGTGATGTCATCAGTGATGTCACTTGAGATGTCATCAGTGATGTCATCAGTGATGTCACTATTTCCCTAATAGGCTCTGCGCATTGGAATAATATACCCTATAGATTCGACATAGGACTGAGGTCAGTATGTCCCTATCGAGTATATTAAACTTAATTACTTTGTGCCAGCTAACTCAGAGGCCACTAGAAACTCCTTGTAAACAAGAAGGGAGTAGTTTCTGACAACCGCATAAACATGACAACTTTGTTTCCCTTTAGAATCGGAACACTCTCAGAATCGTGGAAACAACAGATAACAGTTTCACTCAGCTAATCGTGCATGCTTAGTTTCTTCAGAGTTACACAGAAAGAATAGACGGGCGTTTCAATAAAAGGATTTATTGAACAGTCTTGTTTCTCATGTAAGAGATATGAGCTGTTATGATCACAAGACAGTATGCGAGATATATTATGTACAGTGTAAGCAGTAGAAAGAAATAATACTGCGCTAGCATTATCTTTTAGCTATGACACATATACTCATATACATAAATAACATAAGCTAAAAATGCGAGTACTCATAAGATGCTTCTCTAACTAGTTCTACCCCAGAGTACGTAACCTAAGTGTAGTGTGAGGTAAGAAGTAGGTGATGTATTCTATAGTATGGTATGCTATAGTATGCCAAGTCTCTGGTATGCCAAGAGTCTGGTATGCCAAGAGTCTGGTATGCCAAGAGTTTGGTATGCCAAGAGTCCCTCTGGGTTCTAGTCAGCTCCATACCTTGAGAATGAGAGAGGTGGGAATCTCTTTCCGGGTCTCGAACTCTAACACCCCGCGAAGGGAGTCAGAACACTGGAAGCTGGATTCTCTGCGAGCAGGGATGACAGCGTCTCTTGTCAGTGCGTCAGGCCGGGATACGGGCTCCTCTAAAGTCAAGGTCTCCTCCTACTTGCTTGGGCAAGGGACGGTATATTTATACCCGGTAGGTGCCTTGGAATGTTAGTATTGACGTAAAGTCGGGCAGAGGAAGACGTCAGGAATGAACCCTTAACGAATAGCGGCTCATGCATAATAAATGAGTTCTTGGAGAAATCAATAATCCTGAGCTTAAGGGTCTGGTTTCTAAGAACTCGTTGTGACGTTGGGGTGGACGGATGTAGGTGACCATGCCTGTATTTGGATAGCATGGCTAATGCCTAAATAAGGACTGGGATCTTATGCCTATATAAGGGCAATGCGAATTGTGCCTATATAAGGACATGTTTCAGGAAAACCTATATACGGACACCTAAAGCGGAATACAACACCCACTCCACTTTCGAATGAACGATAATACTAAATGCTAAACATTAAACTAAACTGAGTACCACATGTTGCTAAAAACATTTCTAAAAGCATATTAAAAGAAGTTTTTTTTAAAAAGAAAACATGTAATGCAATAGGTACTGTACATTTAAAGCATTTTTTCATTCTGGGCATATATCATAAATAAAATGCAACATGAATGAATAAACAGAAATATATACATATGACGAAATGGTTGACAAGTATTCAAAAAATCAAAGCCATTTCATATCATGGTACTAAATGAAATTGTGGTAAATAAGGTGACAATGTGTCCCTGGAAGTATTCAAAGAAGTCCGTTCTATATGAATAGTTCTACTGTAAGCAGATTGAATTGCCATGTATTTTCAAAAATAGAGAGAGAAAAAATTCAATTTTCAGCAAGAGTTCCAAGTTTTGGTCTGTTTTGAAAATATGGAGGCCAAATTCATTGCTTCCCTGGTACACTGTGAGCCGAATCAAAGTCAGTGTATGGGTCTGGTGTAAACATGAAATCATCTATTCCTGTAGACAAAAGATCATCTACCGATGTCGGTGACAGTTGGAATACCTCATTTAGAAGGTTAACTGCACAGAGATGTGAAGCATCGCCTTCAGCATAGGATGCCGCAGCAATGTTTGCGTCCGTTGTTACCTGTGTGCCTGTTGATCTATCTCGTACCTCAGCAGCAGCAGGAAGCGTCTGTGAGATCTCAAGGAATGCCGTCATCAGGATTGGTAGCCTCTGGGGACAACACAGAGCATGGGCCATTATCGGGTCCAGCAGAGTATCGATATCCGTTGGCATGACTGATGGGAGTGTTAGACAGATGTCTAGCCCTCATTCTTTACCGCAAAGCAGGCAGCGTAGAACAGGTAAGATGCAATCTTGCCAGATTGGTCTAAATGACAGAAACCATGTTGTATTAAGTTCCCGTAGACGAGGTATGCCCAAAAGTTGCACTATGTGCTCACGGCACTTCCGTTCTAGGAGAGCTTTCTCCAAATTGCTGGGAGTGACGCCGGTTGATAGGCTTGCCATAGCGTAGCAGTAGGAATAAAAACAGGATTCCTGCAACGAGTGCTAGAATTAATGGCACACCACCAAACACCGAATGTGCGAAGTTTGGAATGATTCCGAGGACTGCCTGAAAAGGTGTTAACAGTCCTGACCAGATGGTCTTAAATACATGTACAATCCCGCTCGTATCAGACATGTTTAAGATACGTCCCATCATTTCTACGAAATGTATAGGGCAGTTTCTATGAATTAAAGTCTGTATCTCAGCCGAAGTCCTTGCAATTTGTAAATCATAGATTTCTTTGGCCGAGGTCAAAGGCACGGTCTGTTGTAAAAGCATAGCTTTCATTCTGCTTAAAGTATCAAAACGTATAAAAGAAACATTCAATGAAGGCCATAGAGGCGACTCCCTAACTGTGTCTATTTGGTGGAACAATACTTGCATGCAACAAGTAACCCTGGAGCCAACCGTTACCAGATATGGGATTCCTGGCAACATGCCACAGCAACTCTGATCATTCTACATGAGGTAACTCCCTTTAGAAAGTTGGCCAAACGTCGGATTAATCACAGCAGCTGGTGTACCCTGCAGGTGGCAGGACAAGTTTGCCACAGAACCATTACAAGCCCCGTGTAAAGAAATGTCCTGACATATGAGAGATCCGCTCAGTACACTTTCACAGTGTGTACCGCTTAGAAACACTTCACGATCCCCACTCCAACATCTGTATTCGTAAGGTAAATCCCAGGATGTCTTAATGTATTCTTTACCCAACCTTTCATATTTGCCTGCTTGCATTTGTTTGAGGCAATACTAAAATTGAAAAGTAGTGACAGGCAGAGTTATTTTGCCATGGATAAGCCATTCTGTAGCTGGTTTTTCTGCTACCGTAAATGGTAATTTTTCCAGTTTTTCAATGCTCAGCACTGTATACTTTGCTCCCCTTTGTGCCAATTCGATCTGTTTATCCGTTAGATTGTATTCTGAAAACAGAGACGACGTGTTGATAAAACGCCAAGGCACATAGCCTGCACGCAAGGATTGCATCGTCCAGCCTAATAACATAATAGAACGTAACTGAGATTGGCCTTGTTGTAACATGGCTAAATCTTGTTCCAGTATGTCTATAGCAGAGGATACAATGTTGTCCAGTGAATAAATTCTGGATGACAAAATTGTTAACCCATTGTCGACCACAGTGAGAGATTTCTCTAAGTTAATACGATCAAGCTCATGTATTCTTTCTGCGGCCTCTGCCTGTGAAACCTTCCATATTTCATTATAAACAGCATAAATGCCGGCATATATGAAACGTTTTTGATGCGGTTTTCTAGGTCCATGCAAGAAATCCCTAAGGTCTGCGTCTTCTTTAAGTAAAGATAAGTGTTGTTTCACATCCTCGAGTGTAGATTTTTGCAACCAGTCGAGGCACAATTTTCCTACACTGTATGTTGTTACTATCCCCAGATGTTGTCGTTGAACATAACGTGGGTCTGGCCTATGAATAGTAAAGCCCTGTATTCTATTCAGGAATCTTTCTTGACAGATGTTTGTGTCTATGGGCCAGAGCAACCATTTTTTCCAATCAGAATCTGATCTGTTGTTTTGTAGTATTGTGTCTACTGTGACCGCTCCCTGTGTAGTGGTATTACTTGCAGGTGTTGGTACAGAAGGTGTGCTCATGTCTTTGATCTTGGCTAAACCAAGGCAAGACGTTTGTTGCACAGTGTCATTCAAAACCATTTTTTGATGTGGGATGATACAGGCTCTAAATAAAGCTTCTATCCCCTGCACTTGCCAATCTTTAGAACCCCAGACAGATTATGTGTCGATTGTGTCTTTCCAAAAGTTAAATCCTTGTCTAGACAGTTGGGTAATAAAGGCTGCAGAATAAATCTGTTTTGTATTAGTTAACATAATTTTCTGTCCTGTTTTGTTTACATTCTTATAGTAAAATGTTTCTGGATCAGATATATTGTACCCTGAAAAATATGGAAACTTCTTTGCAAACGTTCTTGAACTACCCCTTGGTGGTGTAGGACAATGTTCCCATTGGTTAAATATAAAAACATTTCTAGGTGTTGCAGATTTATGCAAGAAATGATGACGATAGTGGTTGTAACAATAAAGCTGTTCGTAGCCTGATGAGTCCTCTAAGTATTCATTGTTAGAGAACGCAGCAGACCTTTCTAGATCAGACATCATATCATTAATAGTCTCAAAGTCCCAATCATCAGAATAGGTACTAGAGGTAATAAAGTCACTTAATGAAATTTTAAATAAATGTGGAATGTTCAAAAGTTCAGTTGGGCCGAATATGTCGAAATCGGTTTTGTCCCACACTATACCATCCTGTATAGGAACGGCTGTGATGTTCACTGCTGACAAGTCTCTTGTTTCACGACGGGAAGATTTGTGTGGTTTTAAAAGTAAGTTCACATTTTTACTTTCAGTGTCCATATGGATGTATCTGCCATTTATTAGCATGCTAAGAGTCATAACCAAAGCTAGCCAAAGCAGAAAGAAAAATATTCCAGAAATAATCCATTGTTCAATCCATGGTGAAACCAGATAAGTCTTTCTCAGAAAATGAAAAAGGTCTTGTACTTGTTGCTTGAAAGTTTTTGATGCTGGCGTCGTTTCAGGCTCACTCGGATCCTCAGAAAACGTATCAAAGTTAATGAAATAGCCAGAAGCAGTTCGTTCAATTGTTGAAATTGCATCAGGATTCCTAGAAATCGCTGGAACCAGTTGATCACGTGTTACGTTGGTGTAGACAGGTGTATCTGGACGAACTGTTACTTGAGTTTCAAGAGGGATGAGTTCCATAGCATTGTTGCTTAGTCCTTCATCTCTTATTGCTGAATTCTCGATGGTTATGAGTCTTTCAGTCTGAACCTCTTGGATAGTAGCGAGAGGAGTGCGTCTGCTACTAGGTGGGAGTCCACGAGGCCTACTATTTAGTATTGGCCACATACTGTGGTTTGATGAGGTCGATTGACACAAATCTTTTCTCCTTTTTTTCCAGCAAGGGGCGGCAGAAGTACTGTTCTTGTTCCGTGGACGGCAGGACAGGTACTGGTTGTCTGTAAGAAGGTCCAAATTCCTTCTTGTCCGCAATCTTCTCTCTGACTAGATCCCCAACTTTTGGGATCCAGACAGGCCTTGCTGGGACTGCCGGTTTTCCCCAGTGGTGGTTGGCTTCAGGAACACGTTGCTTTGTTTCGATCTCAGTTCATTTAGATCCTGTAAAACAGCCAAACGATCTTTGATATCAAAGGGATTATTTTCCACCACTGTGCCTTTACATTCGAGATCAGGAACCCACATTCTTGTCCCAAATAGGACCTCATATGGAGTGACCCCCTAGAGAACTTCTTGGCAAATTATTTAATGAGCGTTGGACCCCATAAAGATGTTTGACCCACCCATCACCCGAACCTAATACTCTAGCTGTTATAGACTGCTTTATGTCCCGGTTTTCCTTTCCACAACAGAATTTCCCTCAGGATGAAACGGAGAGGAGTACCGCAATGCTACGCCCAAACTGGCCATGGCTTCTTTGTAAGCCCGAGAGCTAAACGCAGGGCCCTGGTCAGAATGTAGTGTGCCAATTGCGTATGTGCCGATAAAGACTCGCAAATCTTTTATAACAGTTCGAGCGTCAGCCGAGCGCTGAGGCCACATCCATAGGAACCTTGAGCACGAATCCACTGCGATCTTTATATATTTATAGTTACCGTCCCTTTGCAAGGGACCACAGAGGTCCAGGTAAACACAAGCTAATGGTTTGTCTGAAATCAACAGGGGTGTCTGCGCAGGACGTTTCACTGTGGAGACTTTCATCTGTTGGCATATTTCACATTCCAAAACATAGTTTTTGGTCTGTTTCCTATTGCCAGGCCACCAATATCTTTGTTTTAGTAAAGATACTGTTGCAGAAACACCTGCATGGGCAGAGGCTATCCCCTCATGTGCTGCTAGGATCAGTCCTAATCTACATTCCATGTTTGGAATTACCCTATCCCCCACTCCAGGGATTCGAGCAAAAGGGACGTTGTTCGCATCAATTACATAAGAGTACTTGAGTGGAAATTTCTTTGGTAACGCTGCACCACTGCCTTTGCTTGAAGCATTGACAGCCAACAATATCTCACTGTCTATTCTCGTTTTTGAATGAGTGATCGCAGCTACGGAAACCGTCTGAACAGCCCCCTTTGCGGCTTCATCAGCCAATGAATTCCCTGCAACGTGAACGCCATCACGTTGATGACTCAGCGTGTGTATCACGTGAGCTTTTGGTAGTTCGTCTCTCAACTGAACTACTTGTTCCCAAAGCGTTTTATGCTTTATTGTGCCACCTTTTGCATCTTTGAACCCGTTTTCAAGCCAATTCTGTATATATTCATTATACGACTGAACACAGTAAAAAGAATCGCACACTATAAGTGTGGGGAATTTGCGATCTGTATTTTCAAGTGCCAGTTTAAATGCTTGTAGCTCAGCTCGCTGAGCTGTACAATCTCCTAGAGATTGAGTTTTAGTGACCATTGGTCTGAAGTTACCATCTTGCATGCGACCTTTAACGATTGCGCACGCTGCACTGTAAGCTTTCTTACTCCCTGTAGCGGGTTGTGCTGATCCGTCAGTATAAATTATAAATTCGTACTGATCGAGAGGCAGAATTTCAGTGGGCAGAGGACATTCATGTTCATATTGCAGGAACGCTTGTGTTTTTAAATCAGGATCAAAAACATATTCAACATCTGTTGCAGCAAGAGAATTAACCCATTGTATCCATCTAGGATGTAAAGCTTTTGCATTTGGAATGCTCGCTTTTGTAACCGCCTCTAAGGCTGGTACTGGAGTTACGACAATAATGCGTTTCCCTTGAGCTAGAGCTCTTTCTTTTGCTACAGCAGTTTGAACTGCTGTCAGTATTTTTTCTGTTGAAGTGAAGCGCATTTCTGCTTGTGTATACAAAGGTGATTTGTATGCTATTGGTACTTTTTCACCCTCATTAAATGTTAAATAGGTGAATCCGCATTGTCCCGAAATTATTCGGATCACTAAATTGCGTTTATTTACGCGTGTTTGTAAGTGATTTGTTGCTAACATGTTAGCTTGGAGTGAACGCAGGATTTCTGTGTGTTCTTGTGTCCAATGTTTTGTTGAAAAATCAGGTTTGATTAATTCGTAGAGAGGTTTAACCCTTTCTGCGTAATTTAGAATATAAGTTCTTCCAAAATTTAGGAAACCCAAGATGGATTGTAAATTTTTCAGCATTTTTGAGGTTGGAGCAGCGCACACTTTTCTAAAAAGTTAGCTGCCAGGCTCTTGCCTTCACTTGAAAGATCATATCCTAAGAAAAGGACATTGAGATGGGCAATTCTGGATTTTTTAAAGTTGAATTTATAGCCTTCAGAGGCGAAGCCCAATATAATGGTACTCACCCTGTTCAAATGCCTATCCAGGTCATCGTCTGTCAGATAGATGTCATCGACATATGACAATGCCTCATTATCATAAATTTGTAGTAACTCTGTTACCCTTGCTGAGAATAACCCCGGGCTGTTTTTGAACCCTTGTGGGAGTCTACAAAATTGACCCTGGGTCCCCATTATTGAGAAAGCTGTTAAGTACCTGCTTTCAGGTGCTATGTTTTGACAAAAGAAACCATTTGAAATGTCCAATGTGGTTTTATATTTTTTACGCACAATGTTATTCATTAATGCTGTACTATGTGCATTTTGCACTGCAAAGTGTTCAAGTGTCTGTAATCCAAAACTAGACAATATGTATTATCTGGTTTGGATACAGGAAACAAAGGATTGTTCATTGAGGAGGTGCATGTTTCAATCACCCCTTGGTATTCAAGTTGATCTAAGATCTCCCTGACCCGTTTTTTAGCTTCTTGCTTTATTGGGCACTGCCTTTGTGCAGTAGGTTGATTTTTTAGCTGCATTTTATGGTGAGGTGAGTCCTCATCCCATCCTACATGATTTTTGTATAATGCTGGGGCCTGGGCAACTGCCCATTTCCTGGCATAAGTATATTTTAGGTGTATTGGAATATGGTTGGAGAAGGCTGGCATAATGATGTCCTCGCCATGTGGGCACTCCCTGACAAAGTGTGGTGGCCAGTCTTTTTCTGCTAGAAGTATATCATAACCCCTTGAAAGTTTCTCCCAAAAGAGTGCTTTCACTTTTCTTGGTATGTCTCCCTCCTTTCGGAGTGTTATTTCATATAACTTTTGTGGAGTACTAACCCTGGTGTCTACAGTTTCTACTGTGATGTACTCATTCAAGTCCACTATCTCCAGAAGTTCCTTCAGGTTCTGGCGAGCTATTGTTACTTCTGCTGCACTGTCCAGCATTGTCTGAGCCCATTCTCCGTTCTTGAGCTGTGTTCTCAGTATCCTCGGCATGTCTGATCTTCAGACCTGCTACCTTCTTTTTTGTGAATTGAGGTTTTGATTTATTTTTCTGAACGTGTTTATCGTCTTTGGATTTCACGCGTTCTTCTTTGTGATCTGACCGTCCTCTTCTTTCTGATGTCTGTGACGATATCTGAAAGGTATGAGAGGAACGTGTATCAGTATCTTGATACCTGTCAGGTTTTCTTAAATTATCCCTATTCCTGAGGTTATACCTCCTTTCAGAGGGCTCCTTTTGAGGAGACCTACCTCGGGATTGAGAACGTGTCTCGTTTGAATTTTGTTTATTAGTTTCCCACTTCTTTTTAGAAGATGTAGGATTTTGTTTAATAGAGTCCTTTCAGATAGTTTTGGCTTCAAAGGTTTTCCACCCAAACTATCTTTGCCTAATTCTGCATAAGATTGTTCTATTATTCTGGGTAGTTCATGTTGATGTTCTGTTACATCAAATTCCCTTAAGCTTTGGCGGATCGCCACTGATGCTGCCTCCCCTTTAATATTAGATAATATTATTGTAGAGACCTGGTCAAAGTTTTTCAGTAATTTCATACCTAAATTCAGAGCAGGCTCTGCCCCGTATTCGTTTTGAATTTGTTTCAGGACCTCTGGTATTACTGCAATTGATGGAACACCATGTGTTTTAGTATAGATGGCAGCAAAGACTGCGCCCCAAGTGATGCAGTCTTCCAGTTGTGGTGTGATCCCCATTGGTAAACAGATTGTTAGGATTCTGTGTTTCTCATAAGGGCTAGTATTTGGAAATACTGCTTCGATTTGAGTAATTTTTTGAGCTATCCAGAATGGGATTTGTTCACGTTTTGTGTGCATTTTACCCATGACTGCGTGTAAAGTCTGTGGAGTAATTTTTAGTGTATTCCCCTGTTGAGGGGTTTGATTTGGAATGGTCATTGGTTGTTGGACTGTGAAAGTCCGCATGACATATTGGACTAATTGTCTGTAAATTTTTATTAACTCTTGTAGTTGAGTAAGTAATTCCTCGTCTGACATTTCTTCAATGTCAGGATGAGGTGTGTAGCCGGCTAAAATCGGCCATGTTGCTCCTGGTCTACCTAGTGGACCGAGCCTGGTAATGTTTTTGTGATGTTTTAGGGTGCCTTTAAACCAGAGATTATGCTCCTGGTATGTGAGTGGAATTTCAATATCCTCGAAAGGAATATATTCCTCTGGTGGTTCATCTTCTTTAAGGAAGTGAAACACTTTTGTTACTGGATTTGATTCTGGGAATACTATCCATGAATAGAATACCTCTGTCTGAAAGGATTCGTGTGCCTCTATCACGAAAACTGCTCTACCACCTCTTGGTGATAGGCCGTGTTTTATAAGTTTTTGAGTGATGGCTCTCCTTAAGTTTGGAGGGATGTTTATAACACCCTCATCGGTTTCATTTAAACCTGTAAAGTTAAAAGCTGTTACGACTGGATCAGCCGCAGCTACACCGTTCTCAGTGGCAGTCTCCCCGTTCAGGGACATTGTTTTTTGAAAAATGTAGAACAAGTTTCAAGGAAACAAAAGATAAGGTGCACAATATTTTGGAACACTGTATCCTTCAACTTTGAACAAACCAAACAGCTAATATATAGGATTTTTGTCCTATTTAGCTTTGGCGGATACTTAACCCTACCCACTCCAGACGTCTTATGGAGTATGTGAGTAGGGGTCTCTGAGAAAAGCACGACTGAATTACTCAGTATCTGGCGTTAAATTAGTGCCTTACCAAACGTTGGGCGCCATGTAGTGTAGTTCCTATTTCCCTAATAGACTCTGCGCATTGGAATAATATACCCTATAGATTCGACATAGGACTGAGGTCAGTATGTCCCTATTGAGTATATTAAACTTAATTACTTTGTGCCAGATAACTCAGAGGCCACTAGAACCTCCTTGTAAACAAGAAGGGAGTAGTTTCTGGCAACCGCATAAACATGAGAACTTTGTTTCCCTTTAGAATCGGAACACTCTCAGAATCGTGGAAACAACAGATAACAGTTTCCCTCAGCTAATCGTGCATGCTTAGTTTTCTTCAGAGTTACACAGAAAGAATAGACGGGCGTTTCAATAAAAGGATTTATTGAACAGACTTGTTTCTCGTGTAAGAGATATGAGCTGTCATGATCACAAGACAGTATGCAAGATATATTATGTACAGTGTAAGCAGTAGAAAGAAATAATACTGCGCTAGCATTATCTTTTAGCTATGACATATATTCATATACATAAATAACATAAGCTAAAAATGCGAGTACTCATAAGATGCTTCTCTAACTAGTTCTACCCCAGTGTACCTAACCTAAGTGTAGTGCGAGGTAAGAAGTAGGTGATGTATTCTATAGTATGGTATGCTATAGTATGCCAAGTCTCTGGTATGCCAAGAGTCTGGTATGCCAAGAGTCTGGTATGCCAAGAGTCCGGTATGCCAAGAGTCCCTCTAGGTTCTAGTCAGCTCCATACCTTGAGAATGAGAGAGGTGGGAATCTCCTTCCGGGTCTCGAACTCTTAACACCCCACGAAGGGAGTCAGAACACTGGAAGCTGGATTCTCTGCGAGCAGGGATGACAGCGTCTCTTGTCAGTGTGTCAGGCCGGGATACGGGCTCCTCTAAAGTTGAGGTCTCCTCCTGCTTGCTTGGGCAAGGGAAGGTATATTTATACCCGGTAGGTGCCTTGGAATGTTAGTATTGACGTAAAGTCGGGCAGAGGAAGACGTCAGGAATGAACCCTTAAGGAATAGCAGTTCATGCATAATAAATGAGTTCTTGGAGAAATCAATAATCCTGTGCTAGGGGAGCTCCCAAGAGCTTAAGGGTCTGGTTTCTAAGAACTCGTTGTGACGTTGGGGTGGACGGATGTAGGTGACCATGCCTGTATTTGGATAGCATGGCTAATGCCTAAATAAGGACTGGGATCTTATGCCTATATAAGGGCAATGCGAATTGTGCCTATATAAGGACATGTTTCAGGAAAAACTATATACGAACACCTAAAGCGGAATACAACAACTGACCATGTCATGAATGATGTAATATGTGACGTCATCAGCAGTGCATTGCGGGGGCGCGAGTTATAGTTAGCTATAACGTCCGAATTTCTCTGGTTTTGTACGAGTAAAATGTCTAACTAACTATAACGTCCCTGAAACCTGTGGTTTTTTCAGTGAATTTCAAAGGTTTTTTAAATGATAATTTCTAACTATAACGTCCCTGAAACCTATGGTTTTTAAGTGAATTTCAAAGGTTTTTTAAATGCTAATTTCTAACTATTCCTACAGAGGTAGGACATGTGCAGAAAGAGGAAGAAAAGCGCAGAAAGAAGCAAAGAGAAATGCAGAAAGAGGCAACAGAAGTCCAAAAAGATGAAAAAAGTTGCAGAACGAAGCAAGAGATATGCAGAAAGAACCAACAGAGGTGCAGAAAGAGGCCTTGTTGCAAAGTCATCCTGTGCCCCCAACTTTTTGCTGACTGGTACTGGTGGTAACTGACTCTGACTAACCAGGCCCGGAGCCAGTGCTATGCTGAAAGAGACTTAGAATACAGTGAAAACACCTACATACACTAGGGTACACTATGGGTTGGGGTACCCCTGTTATTGGCATGAACTCCCCTGTAAGGCCCTAGTACATAATAGGGCAGGGGGATTAAAACTACCTCTAAGTCAGAGGTGCAGAAAGAGGCAAGAGAAGTTCAGAAAGAAACAACAGAGGTGCCAAAAGAGGCAAGAGAGGTACAGAAAGAAGCAAGAGCAGTGCAGAATGAACCAACAGAGGTGCAAAAAGAGGCAAGAGGGGTGCGGAAAAAGGTAGGAGGGGTGCACAAAGAGACAAGAGAGGTACAGGAAGAGGCAGGAGGAGTGCAGAAAGAAGGAAGAGAAGTGCAGAAAGAAGTAACAGAGGTGCTGAAAGAGGCGCAAAGGGTACAGAAAGAGGCAAGAGAAGTACAGAAAAAAGCAACAGAGGTGCGGAAAGAGGCAACAGAGGTGAGGAAAGACGCAAGAGAGGTGCAGAAACAAGCAAGAGAAGTGCAGAAAGAGGCAAGAGAATTGCTGAAAGAAGCAACAGAGGTGTAGAAAGAAGCAAGGGAAGTGCAGAAAGAACCAACAGAGGTGCAAAAAGAGGCAAGAGGGGTACAGAAAGAGGCAAGAGCAGTGCAGAAAGAACCAAGAGATGTGCAGAATGAGGCAAGAGACGTGCAGAAAGAGGCAATAGATATGCAGAAAAAGGAAGAAGGGTGCAGAAAGAAGCAAGAGAGGTGCAGAAAGAGGCAAGAGAAGTGCAGAAAGAAGCAAGAGAGGTGCAGAAAGAGGGAAGACAAGTGCAGAAAGAGACAATGGGTGCAGAAAGAGACAACAGGGGTGCAGAAAGAAGCAAGAGAGGTGCAGAAAGAGGCAATACAAGTGCAGAAAGAAGCAACAGAGGTGCAGAAAGAGTCAAGAGGGGTGCAGAAAGAGGAGAGAAAAGTGCAGAAAGAAGCAAAAGAGGTGCACAAAGAGGCAAGAGGGATGCAGATTAAGGCAAGAGCAGTGCAGAAAGAACCAAGAGATGTGCAGAATGAGGAAAGAGACGTGCAGAAAGAGGCAAGAGATGTGCAGAAAAAGGAAGAAGGTTGCAGAAAGAAACAAGAGAAGTGCAGAAAGAGGCAAGTGAGGTGCAGAAGGAGGCAAGAGAACTGCAGAAAGAGGCAAGAGAGTTGCAGAAACAGGTAAAAGGGGTGCAGAAAGATGGAACAGGTGTGCAGACAGAGGCAAGAGAGGTGCAGAAAGAGGGAAGAGAGGTACAGAAAGAGACAAGAGGGATGCAGAAATTTGCATCAGAGGTGCAAAAAGAAGCAAGAGCAGTGCAGAAAGAACCAACAGAGGTGCAGAAAGAGGCAAGAGAACTGCAGAAAAAGGCAAGAGAGGTGCAACACGAGTCAAGAGAGGTGCACAAAGAGGCAAAAGGGGTACTGAAAGAGGCAAGAGGGGTGTAGAATGAAGCAAGAGAAGTGCAGAAAGAAGAAACAGAGGTGCTTAAAGAGGCAAGAGGGGTACAAAAAGAGGCAAGAGAAGTGCAGAAAGAAGCAACAGAGGTGCCGAAAGAGGCAAGAGAGGTGCACAAACAGGCAAGAAAGGTACAGAAAGAGGGAACAGGGGTGCAGAAAGAGGTAAGAGGGATACAGAAATTTGCACAAGAGGTGCAGAAAGAAGCAAGAGCAGTGCAGAAAGAAGCAAGAAAAGTGCAGAAAGAAGGAAGAGAGGTGGAGAAATAGGGAAGAGGGGTGCAGAAAGAGGCATGAGGGATGCAGAAATTTGCAAAAGAGGTATAGAAAGAAGCAAGAGAAGTGCAGAAAAGAACCAACAGAGGTGCAAAAAGAGGCAAGAGGGTGCAGAAATAGGTAGGAGAGGTGCAGAAAGAGGCAAGAGGGGTACAGAAAGAGGCAGGAGGGGTGCAGAAAGAAGGAAGAGAAGTGCAGAAAGAAGCAACAGAGGTACAGAAAGAGGCAAGAGAGGTGCAGAAACAGGGAAGAGAGGTGTAGAAAGAGGCTAGAGAGTTGCACAAAGAGGGAAGACGGGTGCAGAAAGAGGCAAGAGGGGTGCAGAAACAGGCAAGAGAACTGTAGAAAGAGGCAAGAGAATTGCTGAAAGAAGCAACAGAGGTGTGGAAAGAAGCAAGAAAAGTGCAGAAAGAGGCAAGTGAGATGCAGAAACAGGCAAGAAAGGTAGAGAAAGAGGGAAGATGAGTGCAGAAAGAGACAACAGGGGTGCAGAAAGAAGCAAGACAGATGCAGAAAGAAGCATGGAAAGTACAGAATGAAGCAACAGGGGTGCAGAAAGAGGCAAAAGAAGTGCAGAAAGAAGCAACAGAGGTGCAGAAAGCATAAGAAATGTGCAGAAAGAGGCAAGAGAAATGCAGAAACATGCAAGAGAAGTGGAGAATGAGGCAAAAGAAATGCAGAAACAGGCAAGAGATGCGCACAAAAAGGCAAGAGAAGTGCAGAAAGAAGGAAGAGAAGTTCAGAAAGAGACAATAGAAGTGCAGAAAGAGGCAAGAGAAGTGCAGAAAGAGGCAAGAGAAGTGCAGAAAGAGGCACGAGAAATGCAGCAAGAGGCAAGAAAAGTGCAGAAAGAGGGAAGTGGGGTGCAGAAAGAGGCACAAGTGGTACATAAAGAGGCAAGTAAGGTGCAGAAATAGGCAACAGAGGTGCAGAAAGAAACAAGAGAAGTGCAAAAAGAGGCAAGTGAGGTACAGAAAGAGGCAGGAGAGGTACAGAAAGACAAGAAAACTGCAGAAAGAGGCAAGAGAAGCGCAGAAAGAGGCAAGAGAAGTGCAGAAAGAGGCAAGAGAAGTGCAGGAAGAGGCAAGTGAGGTGCAGAAAGAGGTAAGAGAGGTACAGAAAGAGGCAAGTGAGATGCAGAAAGAGGCAAGAGAGGTGCAGAAAGAAGCAAGAGAAGTGCAGAAAGAGCCAAGAGAAGTGCAGAAAGAGGCAAAAGAAGTGCAGAATGAGGCAAGTGAGATGCAGAAAGAGGCAAGAGAGGTACAGAAAGAGGCAAGTAAGGTGCACAAATAGGCAAGTGAAGTGCAGAAAGAGCAAAGAGAAGTGCAGAAAGAGGCAAGAGAAGTGCAGAAAGAGGCAAGTGAGGTGCATAAAGTGGCAACAGTAGTACAGAAAGAGGCAAGAGAAGTGCAGAAAGAAGGAAGAGAAGTGCAGAAAGAGACAATAGAAGTGCAGAAAGAGGAAAGAGAAGTGCAGAAAGAGGGAAGAGAAGTGCAGAAAGAGGCAAGAGAGGTACAGAAAGAGGCAAGTAAGGTGCAGAAAGAGGCAAGAGAGTTGCAGAAAGAAGCAAGAGAAGTGCAAAAAGAGGAATTAGAAGTGCAGAAAGAGCCAAGAGAAGTGCAGAAAGAAGCAAGAGAAGTGCAGAAAGAGGCAAAAGAAGTGCAGAAAGATGCAAGTGAGGTACAGAAAGAGGATAGAGAAGTACAGAAAGAGGGAAGAGAAGCGTAAAAAGAGGAACGAGAAGTGCAGAAAGAGGCAAGAGAAGTGCAGGAAGAAGAGAGAGAAGTGCAGAAAGAGGAAATAGAAGTACAGAAAGAGCCAAGGGAAGTGAAGAAAGAAGCAAGAGAAGTGCAGAAAGAGGCAAGAGAAGTGCAGAAAGAGGCAAAAGAAGTACAGAAAGAGGCAAGTGAGGTGCAGAAAGAGGTAAGAGAGGTACAGAAAGAGGCAAGTAAGGTGCAGAAATAGGCAAGAGAGGTGCAGAAACAAGCAAGAGAAGTGCAAAAAGAGGCAGAAGATGTGCAGAAAGAAGGAAGAGAAGTGCAGAAAGAGGCAAGAGAAGTGCAGAAAGAGGCAAGAGAGGTGCAAAAAGAAGAGAGTGAGGTGCAGAAAAGAGAAAGAGAAATGCAGAAAGAGGCAAGAGAGGTGCAGAAAAAAGAGAGTGAGGTGCAGATAGAGGCAAGAGAACTGCAGAAAGAGGCAAGTGAGGTGCAGAAAGAGGCAAAAGAGTTACAGGAAGAGGCAAGAGAAGTGCAGAAAGAGACAAGAGAAGTGCAGAAAGAGGCAAAAGAAGTGCAGAGAGAGGCAAGTGTGGTGCAGAAAGAGGCAAGAGAGGTAGAGAAAGAGGCAAGTAAGGTGCAGAAAGAGGCAAGAGAGGTGCAGACAGAAGCAAGAGAAGTGCAAAAAGAGGCAAAAGAAGCACAGAAAGAAGGAAGAGAAGTGCAGAAAGAGGCAAGAGAAGTGCAGAAAGAGGCAAGAGAGGTGCAGAAAGAAGCATGAAAAGTGCAGAAAAGAGAAAGAGAAATGCAGAAAGAGGCAAGAGAGGTGCAGAAAGAAGAGAGTGAAGTGCAGATAGAGGCAGGAGAACTGCAGAAAGGCAAGTGAGGTGCAGAAAGAGGCAAGAGAAGTGCAGAAAAAAACAAGAGAAGCGCAGAAAGAGTAAGAAATGTGCAGAAAGAGGCAAGAGAAGTGCAGAAAAAGGCAAGAGAAGTGGAGAAAGAGGCAAAAGAAGTGCAGAAACAGGCAAAAGATGCGCACAAAAAGGCAAGAGAAGCACCGAAAGAAGGAACAGAAGTGCAGAAAGAGGAAATAGAAGTGCAGAAAGAGCCAAGAGAAGTGCAGAAAGAAGCAAGAGAAGTGCAGAAAGACGCAAGAGAAGTGCAGAAAGAGGCAAGAGAACCGCAGAAAGAAGCAAGAGAAGTGCAGAAAGAGGGAAGAGAAGTGCAAAAAGAGGCAAGAGAAGTGCAGAAAGAGGCAAGAGAAGTTCAGAAAGAGGCAAGTGAGGTGCAGAAAGAGGTAAGAGAACGTTTGAGCTCTTTGAGCTAGAAACAAGATTTTTTTGTTCAAGTCTGCAGATTATACAGCAAATGATGGATTATGCGGCAAATGCGGAAAATGGATAATTATGCAAAAATCAGTGCAGCCAAACAGTCGCATAATTCCAGTGGCCTTGCTCATACCTCTGACTAGGTCTGGAAGTGCTCCTCAGTGGTTCCTTCTTTTTTTTGTCTCATTGAGTTTATAGTTTAACTTCTATAGAGACGAGGAAGACTAAACCTGAGGTTACCACTCTACAACACAGACTACCATACCACATAATTACTCACTTTAACACATAAACCCACTCTACATAATTCCTATACACTAAATACCACATACTTTCTATCCACATAATTTCACTGCACAACATACCACATAATTCCACTACGCACAACGTACATTCACTCCACTCCAAAAAACATTAGTAAAAATCTTTTACATTCACAACGCCAATAGCTCTAACTCTGTAAATGCGAAACCTATTACATTGCAAATGCTTCTTTAACTACTAGTCGCGTTTGCAGAGTGGTGGGGAAAGGGGCTGGGCCTCCGACCAGCACTTAGGAATTCCACTGCGAAGGACTTACAGGAGGTACCAGGAGGGCTTCTTGGCCCCTAAAGTCCCTCAGGAGTAAAGTGGACTTCATACCCGAACCCATAGTGTGCCAGGAGGTGCATTTGCAGAGTGCTGGGGAAAGGGGCATGGCCTCAGAAGACCTCTTAGCAATACCACTGTGTGGGACTTACTGGAGGTAATAGGAGGGGTTGTTGGCCCCCAAGGACAACCTTAGGGGCCAACTTCACCTCCTATTACCTCCAGTAAGTCCCATACAGCAGCAATGGTAAGTTCTCAAAGCATGCCACGCCCCCTTTTCCTACCAGTCTGCAAACACGCTCCCTGGCGTGCTCTTAGATGGGGATTGAAGTCCCCTTCGCTGCTGGGGGTCATTAGGAGTTGTCTAGCCTACCTGACACCTCCAGTAAGCCCCAGATTGTGGGATTGCTGAGAATGGACACAGACCACGCCCCTTTCTCCACCACTCAGCAAATGCGCCTCCTGGCATGCTCTTGGTTGGGGGATGAAGTCCCCTTGCCTCCTGAGGGTCCCTGGGGGCCAACTAGCCCACCAGGTACCTCCAATAAGAGCCACACAGCTCGATTGCAGAGAGGTGGTCCGAGGCCACGCCCCTTTTACACCACTCTGCAAACACACCGCCTGAGCGCACTGCTGCTCGGGGGATGAAGTCCACTTGTGTCCTGAGGTCCTCAGGACACAAGAGGACCTCATCACCCCACCAGCAGTATGCCAGGCGGCGCGTTGCAGAGTGGTGTAAGAAGCGTGGCTCGGACCACTCTCATCAATCCAGCTGTGTGGCGCTTACTGGAGGTACCTGGTGGGCTAGATTGACCCCAGAGACCCTCAATATTCAAGGGACTTAATTCCCCAACTTAGAACGCGCCATGGGGTGCGTTTGCAGAGAGCTGCAGGGAGGGCGGGGCCTCTGGCGAGATGCCGGCTGTGTGGCCCTCCTTCTTTTAGTATTTTTGGGGCCATGGGGATCCCATCCCCCAGGGCCTGACCTTTTTTAAAAATAAAAATTAAAAACACAGGAAGGGGCCGCGCAGCCCCCTCATGAGGCCACTTTTGGCCCCGGGGACCCCATCCCCCGGGGCATGGCCTCTTCTTTTTGAATATTTACAGGGAAGGGGGCCGCGTGGCCCCCTGCCCTGGGCCCTGTGGCCCGGGGACCCCATCCCCGGGGGCTTGGCCAGTATTTAAAATATTTCTTTTTGAGGCCGATTTTGGCCCCGGGGACCCCATCCCCGGGCCCGCCCATTCTTTTTTTAACTAAAGGGAGGGGGTGCCGCGTGGCCCCCTCCCGGGCCACTCCTGGCCCTGGGGACCCCATCCCCCAGAGCCGGCCCTTACCGATGGGGACCGTAAGGGGAGCCCCAATGCCCCTACGGTCCCTGCCGGCTCCCCGCCTCCTGCGGGAGCCGGCATTGCTTTTGAGCAAGGGAGCAGCTGACATGCAGCTCCCTTGCTCAAAGCAATCCTGCTGCTTCGTTGAAGCGAGAGCAGGTTTTACTGCTCTCGCTTCAACGAAACAAAGCAGGGTTTGCTATGGCAGGGCGAGAGGCGTGCTCCCGCCCTGCCATAGCAAGCTGCAATGTCCCGAGGTGGACACCCGGGACATTGTAGGAGCTGGCCCTGGGGGTGGCGGTCCCCAGGGCCGTGAAGGAACCAGGAGGGGGCCGCGTGGCCCCCTCCCATCATTAACATAGCCCCAGGGAGGTGGTGGTCCCTGGGGCTTTTGGAGAACAGCGAGGCCCCACCCGCAAATAATTGAAGAAAGCTCCGGGGAGGTGGCAGTCCCCGGGGCTTGGGGGGATCCGTGAGGCCCCCACCCACATTTAAAAAAAAAATTTAAGCCCGGAGAGGTGGCGGTCCCCGGGGCAGCAGGGGGCCGTGTGCCCGCGCATATTTAAATAGAGCCTCAGGGAGGTGGCGGTCCCCGGGGCTTGGGGGGCCTGGCAGGCCCCTGCATCTTATTGAACAAGCCCCAGGGAGGTGGCGGTCCCTGGGGCTGTGGGGGCCGTGTGCCCCTCGCATATAATTAGTATAGCCCGGGGAGGTGGCAGTCCCGGGGCTGCGGGGGCCCCCGCTATATAATTTGGCATTGCCCCCAGGACCTGGCCCACCCGGGGGCTTACAGATAACGAAGTGCGGAGCCCGCGCTTCAATTTTTAAAAACTTTCTCGGCAGGATTCGCACACCCAGCGCGAATTCTGCTGATTTTTTAAAAAAAATGCTTTTTTGGGCCTTGGGGCCTTGGAGGTCAGGGTGTTTTTACCCTGCCCCCTTTTCTTGTTTTTATCTTTTTTTCAACTGATTTCTTGTGACTCGGTTACCACAAGATGGCTGCCAACACTTCCTGGTTCGGAGTGCTGACAGCCAATCAGATCTCAGGATGAGATGTGTGGTTAGGCTCTGCCCAGATATCGATATTTTTTTATTTTTGAATTTCTTAGAAACTACTGAACGGATTTACACCATTTAAAAAAAAACACGCTTTCTAGACCAAGACCTACCTTTTACCAAATTTGGTGTAATTCCGTTCAGCAGTTTGGGCTGTTACCTGTTTCAAAATTGCTATGGAAATTAACATGGGGAAAACGCGTTTTGGGACCCCCCCTTTTTTCTCGCCCCCCGCTTGACAAATCACCCCGAAACTTTCAAGACAGGAGCTGACCGGTCCGCCCCATTAGTTTTGAAAATTTTGCGAAGATTCGTCAAACGGCGCCAAAGACTTTGGCAAATCAAAAAACGCTTTTCTATGGAAACTAGGTCCTAACTATAACTACCTACTGGCGACCGCCAGTAGGTAATATATATATATATATATATATATATATATATATATCCACCAACATTTCTGCACCAGAAATAAGACGACTCCTAGTGCGAAAGGTAACTCAAAGCCCTTTATTTCAACCTTGGAGACAGGCAGGCAGGCAGTCCACCGTAAAGCACTTGCCCATAGTCCTAACGCATTTCAGCTTTCCCTCAAGCCTTGGTCACAGGTAGGCATTTCATCAAACAGGGGTCACATGCTTATTAAGCATAGGTCAGACTACCGAGTTGGTTGTAGTCCACCAATTGCTGTGTCCGTTTTTGATGAGCACATTTTGAAACTTTAAAAGTATTTCCTTTAACTGCATTCATTTTAAATCGTTTTCAATATTTCTTAACTGCAGTTCATAATGTTTTTGATCATGTGATAAAATATGCATAAATAAATCAGTGCCATAAACTTGCCTCGTGCAATTTCACTCTCCACGTGTGTGCTTGAGTCCCTTTAACACCAGCAAGCAGAATGAAATATTCTGCAAGCATCCCTGCCTGTCTCCTTTTGAAATTTCTCCTGGGCACAATCCCGTGTTTTTTGTAGAAGGGGGCAGGCTGGTCAGGCTCCTCTCCATAAATCCACCAAAAATGTCCTCGTTAACAGAGCCCTAGACCCTGACAGGGCAGCTTCGTTGAGCAGGAACGAGGAGTCCTGCTTTTTATCCACCAACATTTCTGCACCAGAAATAAGATGACTCCTAGTGCGAAAGGTAACTCAAAGCACTTTATTTCAACCTTGGAGACAGGCAGGCAGGCAGTCCACCATAAAGTGCTTGCCCATTGTCCTAATGCGTTTCAGCTTTCCCTCAAGCCTTGGTCACAGGTAGGCATTTCATTAAACAGGGGTCACATGCTTATTAAGCATAGGTCAGACTACCGGATTGGTTGTAGTCCACCAATTGCTGTGTCCGTTTCTGATGAGCACATTTTGAAACTTTAAAAGTATTTCCATTAACTGCTTTCATTTTAAATCATTTTCAATATTTCTTAACTGCAGTTCATAATGTTTTCAATCATGTGATAAAATGTGCATAAATAAATCAGTGCCATAAACTTGCCTCGTGCAATTTCACTCTCCACGTGTGTGCTTGAGTCCCTTTAACACCAGCAAGCAGAATGAAATATTCTGCAAGCATCCCTGCCTGTCTCCTTCTCATCTGAGATGTCATCAGTGATGTCATCAGTGATGTCACTGACCATGTCATGAGTGGTGTAATATGTGATGTCATCAGCAGTGCATTGCGGGGGCGCGAGTTATACTTAGCTCAACTAACTATAACGGTCAAATTTCTCTGGTTTTGTACGAGTGAAATGTCCAATTAACTATAACGTCCCTGAAACCTGTGGTTTTTTTCAGTGAATTTCTAAGGTTTTTAAATGATAATTTCTAACTATAACGTCCCTGAAACCTATGGTTTTTTCAGTGAATTTCTAAGGTTTTTAAATGCTAATTTCTAACTATAACGTCCCTGAAACCTATGGTTTTTCAGTGAATTTCAAAGGTTTTTAAATGCTAATTTCTAACTATAACGTCCCTGAAAGCTATGTTTTTCAGTGAATTTCAAAGGTTTTTCAAATGCTAATTTCTAACTATTCCTACAGAGGTAGGACATGTGCAGAAAGAGGAAGAAAAGCACAGAAAGAAGCAAGAGAAATGCAGAAAGAGGCAACAGAAGTCCAGAAAGACGAAAAAAGTTACAGAACGAAGCAAGAGATATGCAGAAAGAACCAACAGAGGTGCAGAAAGAGGCCTTGTTGCAAAGTCATCCTGTGCCCCCAACTTTTTGCTGACTGGTACTGGTGGTAACTGACTCTGACTAACCAGGCCCGGAGCCAGTGCTATGCTGAAAGACACTTAGAATGCAGTGAAAACACCTACATACACTAGGGTACACTATGGGTTGGGTTACCCCTTTGATTGGCATGACCTCCCCTGTAAGGCCCTAGTACATAATAGGGCAGGGGGATTAAAACTACCTCTAACTCAGAGGTGCAGAAAGAGGCAAGAGAAGTGCAGAAAGAAGCAACAGAGATGCCGAAAGAGGCAAGAGAGGTCCAGAAAGAAGCAAGTGAAGTACAGAAAGAGGCAAGAGAGGTGCAGAAAGAGGCAATAGAGGTACAGAAAGAGGCAGGTGGGGTGCAGAAAGAAGGAAGAGAAGTGCAGAAAGAGGCAAGAGAATTGCTGAAAGAAGCAACAGAGCTGTAGAAAGAAGCAAGAGAAGTGCAGAAGGAGGCAAGTGAGGTGCAGAAAGAAGCTAAAGCAGCGCAGAAAGAACCAACAGAGGTGCAAAAAGAGGCAAGAGGGGTGCAGGAAAAGGTAGGAGAGGTGCACAAAGAGGCAAGAGGGGTACAGAAAGAGGCAGGAGGGGTGCAGAAAGAAGCAACAGAGGTGCTGAAAGAGGCGCGAACAGTGCAGAAAGAGCAAGAGAAGTGCAGAAAAAAGCAACAGAGGTACAGAAAGAGGCAAGAGAGGTGCAGAAAGAGGCAGGAAAGGTGCAGAAAGAGGGAACAGGGCTGCAGAAAGAGGCAAGAGGGGTGCAGAAAGAGAAAAGAGGGGTGCAGAAAGAGGCAAGAGTGGTGCAGAAAGAAGCAAGAGCAGTGCAGAAAGGAGAAACAGAGGTGCAAAAAGAGGCAAGAGAACTGCAGAATGAACCAACAGAGGTGCAAAAAGAGGCAAGAGGGGTGCAGAAAGAGGCAGGAGAGGTGCACAAAGAGGCAAGAGAGGTACAGAAAGAGGCAGGAGGGGTGCAGAAAGAAGGAAGAGAAGTGCAGAAAGAGGCAAGAGAATTGCTGAAAGAAGCAACAGAGGTGTAGAAAGAAGGAAGAGAAGTGCAGAAAGAGGCAAGTGAGGTGCAGAAAGAAGCAAGAGCAGTGCAGAAAGAACCAACAGAGGTGCTGAAAGAGGCGCGAAGGGTGCAGAAAGAGCAAGAGAAGTGCAGAAAGAGGCAAGAGAGGTACAGAAAGAGGGAAGTGAGGTGCAGAAACAGGCAGGAAAGGTGCAGAAACAGGGAACAGAGGTGCAGAAAGAGGCAAGAGAGGTGCAGAAAGAGAAAAGAGGGGTGCAGAAAGAGGCAAGAGATCTGCAGAAAAAAGCAACAGAGGTGCTGAAAGAGGCAAGTGAGAAGCAGAAAGAGGCAAGAGATCTGTAGAAAAAAGCAACAGAGGTGCTGAAAGAGGCAAGTGAGGTGCAGAAAGAGGCAATAGAATTGCAGAAAGAAGCAACAGAGGTGCAGAAAGAGGCAAGAGGGGTGCAGAAAGAGGAGAGAGAAGTGCAGAAAGAAGCAACAGAGCTGCAGAAAGAAGGAAGAGAAGTGAAGAAAGAAGCAACAGAGGTGCTGAAAGAGGCACAAAGGGTGCAGAAAGAGGCAAGAGAAGTGCAGAAAGAAGCAACAGAGGTACAGAAAGAGGCAAGAGTGGTGCATAAAGAGGGAAGACAGGTGTAGAAAGAGGCAAGAGAGGTGCAGAAAGAAGCAAGTGAAGTGCAGAAAGAGGCAACAGAGGTGCAGAAAGACGCAAGAGAGGTGCAGAAACAAGCAAGAGAAGTGCAGAAAGAGGCAAGAGAATTGCTGAAAGAAGCAACAGAGGTTTAGAAAGAACCAAGAGCAGTGCAAAAAGAGGCAAGTGAGGTGCAGAAAGAAGCAAGAGCAGTGCAGAAAGAACCAACAGAGGTGCAAAAAGAGGCAAGAGGGGTGCAGAAAGAGGCAAGAGAGGTACAGAAAGAGGCAGGAGGGGTGTAGAAAGAAAGAAGAGAACTGCAGAAAGAGGCAAGAGAATTGCTGAAAGAAGCAACAGAGGTGTAGAAAGAAGCAAGAGAAGTGCAGAAAGAGGCATGTAAGGTGCAGAAAGAAGCAAGAGCAGTGCAGAAAGAACCAACAGAGGTGCAAAAAGAGGCAAGAGGGGTACAGACAAAAGTAGGAGGGGTGCACAAAGAGGCAAGAGAGGTACAGAAAGAGGCAGGAGGGGTGCAGAAAGAAGGAAGAGAAGTGCAGAAAGAAGCAACAGAGGTGCTGAAAGAGGCGGGAAGGGTGCAGAAAGAGCAAGAGAAGTGCAGTAAGAGGCAACAGAGGTACAGAAAGAGGCAAGAGAGGTGCAGAAACAGGCAGGAAAGGTGCAGAAAGAGGGAACAGGGGTGCAGATAGAGGCAAGAGAGGTACAGAAAGAGAAAAGAGGGGTGCAGAAACAGGCAAGAGATCTGCAGAAAAAAGCAACAGAGGTGCTGAAAGAGGCAAGTGGGGTGCAGAAAGGGGCAAGAGATCTGCAGAAGAAAGCAACAGAGGTGCTGAAAGAGGCAAGTGAGGTGCAGAAAGAAGCAAGAGAGGTGCAGAAAGAGGCAATAGAAGGGCAGAAAGAAGCAACAGAGGTGCAGAAAGAGGCAAAAGGGGTGCAGAAAGAGGCAAGAAAAGTGCAGAAAGAGGCAACAGAGGTACAGAAAGAGGCACGAGAGGTGCAGAAACAGGCAGAAAAGGTGCAGGAAGAGGGAACAGGGGTGCAGAAACAGGCAAGAGAGGTGCTGAAAGAGAAAAGAGGGGTACAGAAAGAGGCGAGAGATCTGCAGAAAAAAGCAATAGAGGTGCTGAAAGAGGCAAGAGAGGTGCAGAAAGAGGCAAGAGATTTGCAGAAAAAAGCAACAGAGGTGCTGAAAGAGGCAAGTGAGGTGCAGAAAGAAGCAAAAGAGGTGCAGAAAGAAGGAAGAGAAGTGCAGAAAGAAGTAATAGAGGTGCTGAAAGAGGCACGAAGGGTGCAGAAAGAGCAAGAGAAGTGCAGAAAGAGGCAACAGAGGTACAGAAAGAGGCAAGAGAGGTGCAGAAAGAGGGAACAGGGGTGCAGTAAGAGGCAAGAGAGGTGCAGAAAGAAGCAAGAGAGATGCAGAAAGAGAAAAGAGGGGTGCAGAAAGAGGCAAGAGATCTGCAGAAAAAGCAACAGAGGTGCTGAAACAGGCAAGTGAGGTGCAGAAAGAGGCAAGAGATCTGCGGAAAAAAGCAACAGAGGTGCTGAACGAGGCAAGTCAGCTGAAGAAAGAACCAAGAGAGGTGCAGAAAGAAGCATCAGAGGTGCAGAAAGAGGCAAGAGGGGTACAGAAAGAGGCAAGAGAAGTGCAGAAAGAAACAAAAGAGGTGCTCAAAGAGGCAAGAGGGATGCAGAAAGAGGCAAGAGCAGTGCAGAAAGAAGCAACAGAGGTACAGAAAGAAGCAAGAGTGGTGCAGAAAGAGGGAAGAGAGGTGTAGAAAGAGGCAAGAGAGTTGCACAAAGAGGAAAGATGGGTGCAGAAAGAGGCAGGAGGGGTGCAGAAACAGGCAAGAGAAGTGCAGAAAGAGGCAAGAGAATTGCTGAAAGAAGCAACAGAGGTGTAGAAAAAAGCAAGAAAAGTGCAGAAAGAGGCAAGTGAGATGCAGAAACAGGCAAGAAAGGTACAGAAAGAGGGAAGACGAGTGCAGAAAGAGACAACAGGGGTGTAGAAAGAAGCAAGACAGATGCATAAAGAAGCATGGAAAGTGCAGAAGGAAGCAACAAGGGTGCAGAACGAGGCAAGAGAAGTGCAGAAAGAAGCAAAAGAGGTGTAGAAGGAGGCAAGAGAACTGCAGAAAGAGGCAAGAGATTTGCAGAAACAGGCAAAAGAGTTACATAAATAGACAACAGGGGTGTAGAAAGAAGCAAGACAGGTGCAGAAAGAAGCATGGAAAGTGCAGAATGAAGCAACAGGGGTGCAGAAAGAGGCAAGAGAAGTGCAGAAAGAAGCAAATGAGGTGGAGAAAGAGGCAAGAGAAGTGCAGAAAGAGGCAAGAGAGGTGCAGAAACAGGCAAAAGAAGTGCAGAAAGAGGCAAGAGAATTGCTGAAAGAAGCAACAGAGGTGTAGAAAGGAGCAAGAAAAGTGCAGATAAAGGCATGTGCGATGCAGAAACAGGCAAGAAAGGTACAGAAAGAGGGAAGACGAGTGCAGAAAGAGACAACAGGGGTGCAGAAAGAAGCAAGACAGGTGCAGAAAAAAGCATGGAAAGTCCAGAATGAAGCAACAAGGGTGCAGAAAGAGGCAAGAGAAGTGCAGAAAGAAGCAACAGGGGTGCAGAAGGAGGCAAGAGAACTGCAGAAAGAGGCAACAGAGTTGCAGAAACAGGCAAAAGAGGTACAGAAAGAGGGAACAGAGTTGCAGACAGAGGCAAGAGAGGTGCAGAAACAGGTAAAAGGGGTGCAGAAAGAGGCAAGAGGGGTGCAGAAATTTGCAAGCGAGGTGCAGAAAGAAGCAAGAGCAGTGCAAAAGAACCAACAGAGGTGCAAAAAGAGGCAAGTGAGGTGCAGAAGGAGGCAAGAGAACTGCAGAAAGAGGCAAGAGAGTTGCAGAAACAGGCAAAGGGGTGCAGAAAGAGGGAACAGGTGGGCAGACTGAGGCAAGAGAGGTGCAGAAAGAGGGAAGAGGGGTACTGAAAGAGACAAGTGAAGTGCAGAACGAACCAAAAGAGGTGCAGAAAGAACCAACAGAGGCAGAAAAAGAGGCAAGAGGGGTGCAGAAGGGGCACGAGAGGTGCACAAAGAGGCAAGAGGGGTACAGAAAGAAGCAGGAGGGGTACAGAAAGAGGAAGAGAACTGCAGAAAGAAGCAACAGAGGTGCTGAAAGAGGCACGAAGGGTGCAGAAAGAGACAAGACAGGTGAAGAAAGAAGGAACAGAGGTACAGAAAGGGGCAAGAGTGGTGCAGAAAGAGAGGTGTAGAAAGAGACAAGAGAGTTGCACAAAGAGGGAAGTGGGGTGCAGAAACAGGCAAAAGGGGTGCAGAAAGAAGCAAGTGAGGTGCAGAAAGAGGCAAGAGAGGTGCAGAAAGAAGCAAGAGAGTTACAGAAAGAGGCAAGTGAAGTGCAGAAGGAGGCAAGAGAACTGCAGAAAGAGGCAATAGAGGTGCAGAAAGAGGCAAGTGAGGTGCAGAAAGAAGCAAGATTAGTGCAAAAAGAAGCAACAGAAGTGCAGAAAGAGGGAAGAGGAGTGGAGAGAGAGGCAAGAGGGGTGCTGAAAGAAGCAAGACAGGTGCAGAAAGAAACAAAAGAAGTGCAGAAAGAAGGAGCAGAGGTGCAGAAAAGAGGCAAAAAGGGTGCAGAAAGATGTAAGAGGGGTACAAAAAGGCAAGAGAGGTGCAGAAAGAGGGAAGAAGGGTGCAGAAAGAGGCAAGAGGGGTACAGAAAGAAGCAAATGAGGTGCAGAAAGAGGCAACAGACGTGCAGAAAGAGGGAAGAGAGGTGCAGAAAGTAGAAGAGATTTGCAGAAAGAGGCAAGAGAAGTGCAGAAAAGAAAGAAATGTGCAGAAAGAAGCAACAGAAATGCAGAAAGAGGCAAGAGAAGTGCAGAAGGAAGCAAGAGTGGCTTGCACACCATTAGTACCAATTTAACACCCACATTTAGCAATAAGTAACAGGTGACCATTCTAGGCATGCAAAGGGCCTTCCACCACGCTGTAACACTTGTCGCTGCATTTTTGGTAACGTTTAAGCCGTTTGAGCTAGAAACAAGGCTTTTTTTGTTCAAATCTGCAGATTAGGGAGCAGACGATGAATTATGTGGCTAATGCAGAAAATGTATAATTGTGCGATAGTCGTTGCAGCCAAACAGTCGCATAATTCCAGAGGCCCTGCTCATACCTCTGACTAGGTCCACAAGTGCTTCTCAGTAATTCCTTCTTTTTTTGTCTCACTGAGTTCATAGTTGAGCTTCTATGGAAACGAGGAAGACTAAACCTGATGTTACCACTCCACAACACAGACTACCATACCACATAATTACTCTCCATAACACATAATCCCACTCTACATAATTCCTATACACTAAATACCACATACTTTCTATCCACATAATTTAACTGCACAACATACCACATAATTCCACTACACACAACGTACATCCACTCCAAAAAACATTAGAAAAAAACTTTTACATTTACAACGCCAATAGCTCTAATTCTCGCAAATGCGAAACCTATTACATTGTAAACACTGCTTTAACTAGTAATCGCGTTTGCAGAGTGGTGGAGAAAGGATGCTGGGCCTCCGACCAGCGCTCAGGAATTCCGCTGCGTAGGACTTACAGGAGGTACCAGGAGGGCTTCTTGGCCCCCAAAGTCCCTCAGGAGTAAATTGGACTTCATCCCCCATCCAGTAGTCTGCCAGGAGGCGCATTTGCAGAGTGGTGGAGAAAGGGGGCATGGCCTCCGAAGACGTCTTAGCAATCCCACTGTGTGGGACTTACTGGAAGGTAACAAGAGGGGTAGTTGGCCCCAAGGACATCCTTGGGGGCCAACTACCCCTCCTATTACCTCCAGTAAGTTCCACACAGCAGGATTGCTAAGTTCTCATAGGCCATGCCCCCTTTGCCCACCACTCTGCAAACGCGCTCCCTGGCATGCTCTTGGATGGGGATTGAATTCCCCTTCGCTGCTGGGGGTCCTTTAGGGACCAACTAGCCTACCTCTTACCTCCAGTAAGCCCCACACAGTGGGATTGCTGAGAAGTGGACAAAGGCCATGCCCCTTTCCCCACCACTCTGCAAACGCGCCTCCTGGCACGTTCTAAGTTGGGGTATTAAGTCCCCTTCATTCCTGAGGGTGCCTGGGGGCCAACTAGCCTACCAGGTACCTCCAGTAAGCGCCACATACCTGGATTGCTGAGAGTGGTCCGAGGCCACGCCCCTTTTACACCACTATGCAAACGCGGCTCCTGGCGCACTGCTGCTCGGGGGATGAAGTCCACTTGTGTCCTGAGGTCCTCAGGACACAAGAGGACCTCATCGCCCCACCAGCAGTGCACCAAGAGTCGCGTTTGCAGAGTGGTGTAAAAGGGCGTGGCCTCGGACCACCTCTACAATCCAGCTGTGTGGCGCTTACTGGAGGTACCTGGTGGGCTATTTGGCCCCAGGGACCCTCAGTATTCAAGAGGACTTAATTCCCCAAATTAGAACGCGCCAGGGGCGCGTTTGTAGAGTGGTGCAGGGAGGGGGCGGGGCCTCCGGCGACATGCCAGCTTTTTTTTTTAATATATTTTTAGAAGGGGGCTGTGTGGCCCCCTTCTTTTAGTATTTTTGGGGCCCTGGGGATCCCATCCCCCAGGGCCTGACCCTTTTTAAAAAAAAAACAGGAAGGGGGCGTGCGGCCCCCCTCCCGAGGCCGATTTCGGCCCCGGGGACCCCATCCCCCGGGGCATGGCCTCCTTTTTTTAATATATTTATAGGGAAGGGGGCTGCGCCCCCCTTCCCTGGGCCACTATTGGCCCCGGGGACCCCATCCCCTGGGGCTTGGCCATTTTTTATATTATTTTTATATGAGGAGGGGGGCCACGCGGCCCCCCTCCCCAGGCCAATTTCAGCCCCGGGGACCCCGTCCCCTGGGGCCCTGGCCATTCTTTTTTAAATAAAGGGGGGGCCACGTGGCCCCTCCCGGGCCACTTCTGGCCCCGGGGACCCCATCCCCCGGGGCTGGCCCTTAGCGTTGGGGACCGTGGGGGGCCCCAATCCCCACAGTCCCAGCCGGCTCCCCCTCCCTACATTTTCAAAGCCTCGGGAGGTGGTGGTCCCCGGGGCAGTGTGGAGGAGGCAGGAACCCCCACACACTTTTTAGATATATTTAAGCCTCGGGAGGTGGCCGTCCCTGGGGCTTGGGGGCCCGAGGCCCCCACACATAACATAATTAGGAATGCCCCGGGAGGTGGCGGTTCCCAGGGCAGCATGGGGGCAGGAGCCCCCCACGCATTTTGTTAAGACAAAGCCCCGGGGAGGTGGCGGTCCCTGGGGCTGCGGGGGGCACGTGCCCCCGCATATGATAATTAAAGTCCCAGGGAGGTGGCAGTCCCCGGGGCTGTGGGGGCCCTCACAGGCCCCCACACCATTATTAAGTATTGCCCCGGGACCTGGCCCAACCGAGTCTTGAAACAAATGAAGCACGGGAGACTGCGCTTCATTTTTTTAAATAATTTCGTCCGGATTCGCGCACCCAGCGTGAATTCGGCCGAAAATATTTTAAAAAAAATGCTTTTTTGGGCCTAGGGGGTCAGGGTGTTTCTACCCTGCCCCCTTTTCTTAATTTTTCACTTTTCTTTTCCCTTTTGCTTGTGACTCGGTTAACGAGTCACAAGATGGCTGCCAACACATTCTGCTCTGGTGTGTTGACAGCCAATCAGAAGTCAGCTCGTGCTCGGGAGGAGTCATGACTCCTCCTCAGTGCTCAGATAAATACATTTTTATTTTTTAATTTCTCAGCAACTACTGAACGGATTTTCACCATTTAAAAAAAAGGCGCTTTCTGAACCAAGAGCTACCTTTTTGCCAAATTTGGTGTAATTACGCTCAGCAGTTCAGGCTGTAGCCTGTTCCAAAATTTCCTATGGAAATTAACATGGGGAAAACGCGTTTTGGGACCCCCCTTTTTCTCGGCCCCCGCTTGACGAATCACCCTGAAACTTTCAAGACTGGAGCTGCCCTGAGTGAACCATTAGTTTTGAACATTTCGCGAAGATTCATGAAACGGTGCCAAAGATATTGGCCAAAGAAAAAACGCTTTTTGATTAGAAACAAGGTCCTAGCTATAACTACCTACTGGCGACTGCCAGTAGGTAATATATATATATATTGTTCAAACTCTCTCCTCCCGGAAATACACAAGCCGCACTCCAACCGTGGTAGTCAGCACTTTATTAAATATACAGCATCGCCAGTCCTGTCCTGACGCATTTCGGTCACATTGACCTTTTCGAAGGTAATACTAGGCATCAAGTGAATAAGCACCTCCAAGTAACATGCAGTCTTTTAAAGTTTTTGCCCTCTAGTGGACGCCCCGGTAGGCCGGAGCTTTGCATGCTGGTACTTGTGGTGTATTATCCAACTAATTACAACCCTCCAGTGGGTGATGCCCCGATGCTCTGTAGTTTGTTGGCTCACCGTTGCTCCATAGCAGTCCCATTTTCAAGGATGCAGGAGGCCATGCCGAAGACCGTCTTCGGCGGCGCACAACTGCCCACACTCGCTTTTCAACGTACTCCCAAGGTGGTTCAATTTGGGGCATATATATTCACTGAAAAAACCACAGGTTTCAGGGACATTTCACTCGTACAAAACCAGAGAAATTCAACCGTTATAGTTAGTTGAGCTAACTATAACTCGCGCCCGCAATGCACTGCTGATGACGTCACATATTACATCATTCATGACATGGTCAGTGACATCACTGATGACATCACTGATGACATCTCAAATGACATCACTGATGACATCACTGATGACATCATCCACGTGCTAATCTGATGCACCTCCTCACACCCTAATATAACCTTTGATACACCCACTGTAAAATACAGACTACCATTTTCAAAACCATAGACACACCAATACCAGTTATTATATACCCACTCACTGATTCCTAGGTTTACACACACATCTACTCATTCATCCATACAGTCACTCATACATGCAGTCACTCATCAATACAGCACTATCATTTGCACTCATACACCTATACAGACACTCACACAACGCCACTCATCCATAGTTATTCACACACCTAGTCAGTCATGCAAAGAATCAATCACACTCCCATTTACTCACTTATACAATTATACACACACCACCTCACTTATTAATACAGATACTAACACATACTTACTCTCTTATACAATCACTGATACAACAACACACTCATCCATACAGCCACTCTCACAATCACTCACTCTCACATATAGTCATTTATATACTCCAACACTCACATATACTGCCTTTCACATATGTAGTTACTCACACATGTACCACTGAGACATCCATTCACTCACCAACACACCCACACACACACACTCACCCACCCATACAGCCCTTCACAGATGCACTCTTGAACCCATACACCCAGTGAATCACCCACTCACACATCTATGCATAGAGTCACACACACCCCACCCCACCCACCCACACAGACACTCAGGCACCCATACAGATACCCAGACAACCAACCAATAACCCATATAGACACTCATGTAGGTACTCACCAACTCATGCAGCTGCTTACACACCAACTGACAGACTGATACAGACATTCACACAGTTTAGTCACTAACCCATGCATTCAGTAAGACACGTTTAATCATTCACTTATACTGTCAGTCACGCACCTACTAAATCATCCATTCAGACACTTATACACCCACTCATTCTTCAGTACACTTTGCGATATATATATATAAAACATATTTAAACTTTACAAAAACACACAGTCACTGGATGATGTCACCAGTGATGTCATCAGTGATGTCATTTGAGATGTCATCAGTGATGTCACTGACCATGTCATGAATGAAGTAATATGTGACGTCATCAGCAGTGCATTGCGGGGCGTGAGTTATAGTTAGCTCAACTAACTATAACGGTCGAATTTCTCTGGTTTTGTACGAGTGAAATGTCCAACTAACTATAACGTCCCTGAAACCTGTGGTTTTTTCAGTGAATTTCTAAGGTTTTTTAAATGCTAATTTCTAACTATAACGTCCCTGAAACCTATGGTTTTTTCAGTGAATTTCAAAGGTTTTTTAAATGCTAATTTCGAACTATAACGTCCCTGAAACCTGTGGTTTTTTTCAGTGAATTTCTAAGGTTTTTTAAATGCAAATTTCAAACTATAACGTCCCTGAAACCTATGGTTTTTTCAGTGAATATCAAAGGTTTTTTAAATGCTAATTTCTAACTATAACATAGCAGTCGCGTTTGCAGAGTGGTGGAGAAAGGTGAGACTGGCCTCCGAACACCTCTTAGCAATCCCACTGTGTGAGATTTACTGGAGGTAACAGGAGGGGTAGTTAGCCCCAACGTCAACCTTGGGAGCCAACTACCCCTCCTATTTAATGCAGACCGCTGTGCGGTCGCATCGCTGGCGCGCCTAAGGCAAGCCCGTCTGCGCCCGTCCGTGACCCGTCCGCGACCAGCGCCAGGAACCCTGGCTCTCCCAGGCCCCACCGCTACGACTCTACCATCCTCAACGCACTCAATCCCGGAAGACACACCGACTGCGTGACATCCTCGCCCAACAACACCCATGGAGAGTTCTCGTGCAGAGCCTGTCGCAGATCCTTCACCATCGACAATACCCCCACTACCACCGAAGGCCCACCTGACGCACGCACCACCAACACCCTGACCTTCATCCTACTCAACGTGCGCTCCCTACACTGACACTCCGTAGAGATCTGGGACCTGATCGACACCCTCTCGCCCGACATCGCCTTCTTCACGGAAACCTGGACCAACGCCACCTCCGGCCCCGACATCACAACCTCCATCCCCGATGGCTACAAGTTCCAGAGAAAGGACCACCCCCACCGCCCAGCAGGAGGACTCGCCATCACTCACAAGACCCCCCTCCGCCTCTCCACATCCAGCACAAGTGACCCGCACTCCAACACAGAACACCTCAACTTCCAGATCCAGACCAGCCCCAGGACCATGCTACGCGGCACCCTCATCTACAGACAGCCTGGACCCCGCACCCAGTCCGCAACCACCATCGCTGAGCTCGCCGCACCCCACGCAATCACCTCCACGGACTACATCCTACTCGGGGACCTGAATTTCCACCTCGACAACCGCAACGACCCCGACTCCATCACGCTCCTCGACAACCTCGCCAACCTCGGACTGAAGCAGCTGGTCAACACGCACAGGGCTGGACACACCCTCGACCCTATCTTCGCGGGAGGAATAAACATCCGTTTCAGTCACACCACCCAGCCTCTCTGGACGGACCACCACTGCGTCCATTTCACCTTCGAAACCACCACCGCACCCAAGCCCGCCCCGCGACCGCCACGAAGAAACTGGAGCAAGGTCACAGAGGAACTCCTCTTCACCACCCTCCTCCTTGACCCCCCCAGCACCACGACCGACACCAACTCCGCAGCGTCAGAATTTCACCGCTGGATCTCCCCTGCGGCGACAAACTCGCACCCCTCCGACACCCCGACAGACAATGCCCGCTGAAGGCCGCCTGGTTCACCACAGAACTACAGGAAGCCAGACGCTCCTGCAGACCCCTAGAGAAAACCTGGCAAAACCAGAAAACCACGGAAGCACAGAACATCCTCAGGAGCGCCCTGAAGGAATACCACCAGCGCATTAGGGACACCAAACGGACCTTCATAAGAGACAAAGTCCAGACCCACGCGACCGACGCCAAGGAGCTGTTCACCGTCATACAGCAGTTCACAAAACCCCCAGCGAAGCCACAGACGTCACACCTTCCCAGCAACTCTGCGACAAGCTCAGCTCTTACTTCCATCTGAAGGTCAAGGCCCTCTACGACAATTTCAGCGAACCTACGCAGGACATCACATCCCCACCCAACGCTGCCGATAAGCCAACCATCCTGACCTGGAACCCCGCTACCGTCGAACACATCACCGCTACCATGCAGAAAACCCACTCAGGAGCCCCAACGGACCCCTGCACACTGCACATATTCCACAGAGCCGCCGCTGCCATCGCACCCGAACTAGGACTGACCATCAACGCCTCCTTCATGTCCGGCATCTTCCCAGACGACTGGAAGCGGGCGGAGGTAAAACCCCTCCTCAAGAAACCCACGGCCGACCCAACAGACCTGAAAAACTACTGGCCCATCTCTCTCCTCCCTTTCGCGGCCAAAGTCGCCGAGCGACTCGTGAACGCCCAGCTGACCACCTTCATCGAAGAGAACTCCATCCTAGATGCCTCCCAGTCTGGATTCCGCAGCAACCACAGCACCGAGACCGCTCTCCTCACCGCCACTGACGACATACGTATGCTACTCGACCAGGGACACACCGCGGCCCTCATCCTTCTAGACCTCTCCACAGCCTTCGTCACCGTTTCCTATTGCACTCTTGCAGCCAGACTTCACGACGCAGGGATACAAGGAGCCGCCCTTGACTGGATTCGATCCTTTCTCTCCGGCAGACTCCCCCTTCCTCTCCGAACCCACAGAGATCTACTCGGAGTACTCCAAGGATCATCACTCAGCCCCACGCTTTTCAACATCTACATGGCCCCCTCGCTGCCATCGTCAGACAGCATGGGCTCAGCATCGTATCCTATGCCGACGACACCCAGCTCATCCTCTCACTCACGAAGAACCCCGAAGACACCAGACTCTGCTTCCAGGAAGGAATGAAGAACGTAGCAGCCTGGATGAAAGACAGCTGCTTGAAGCTCAACTCGGAGAAGACCGAGGTCCTCATCCTCGGACCCTGCAACTCCGCCTGGGACAACACCTGGTGGCCCTTCGCCCTCGGGAATCCACCCACTCCTATTGACCACACACGAAACCTCGGCATCATCCTCGACTCTTCCCTCTCCATGAACCGCCAGATAAACGCCGTCGCCTCCGCTAGCTTCAACTGCCTGCGCATCCTCCGCAAGACCTTCAAATGGATCCCACCCGACTGCAGAAAGACCATCACCCACGTGCTCATAACCAGCAGACTGGACTACGGCAACGCCCTATATGCCGGAATCAACAGAACTCTACCACACAGACTCCAAACCATCCAGAACGCCGCCGCCAGACTCGTCCTCGGGACTCCGCGTCACGAACACATGACCCAACACCTACGAGACCTCCACTGGCTCCCCGTCAAGAAGAGGGTCACCTTCAAACTCCTCATCCATGCCTACAAATCCCTCAACAACATCAGACCCAAATACCTCAACGAGAGGGTATCCTTCCACGTACCCAAGAGGAACCTCCGCTCCACTGACTTCGCCCTGGCAGAGGTCCCCCGCATCCGCAGAAACAGATCAGGCGGGAGAGCCTTCTCCTACATCACAGCCAAGACCTGGAACGAGCTCCCCGTGAACATCAGACGCTCCCCAACCCTGCACACTTTCAGGAAGGACCTCAAGACCTGCGTTTTCGACTGATCCGGAGCTTCCCCCACCCCAGCACCTTGAGACCCTCACGGGTGAGTAGTGCGCTGTATAAACCCCTGATTGATTGATTGATTGATTACCTCCAGTAAGTCCCACACCGCAGGATTGCTAACTTCTTATACTAGGCCACGCCCCTTTCTCCACCACTCTGCAAACGCACCCCTGGCGCATTCTAAGTTGGGGGATTAATTCCCCTTGAATACTGAGGGTACCTGGGGGCCAACTTGCCCGCCAGGTACCTCCAGTAAGCGCCACAGAGCTGGATTGCAGAGAGGTGGACACAGGCCACGTCCCCTTTCTCCACCACTCTGCAAACGCGCCCCTGGCGTGTTCTAAGTTGGGGGATTAATTCCCCTTGAATGCTGAGGGTCCCTGGGGGCCAACTTGCCCACCAGGTACCTCCAGTAAGCGCCACAGAGCTCGATTGCAGAGAGGTGGACACAGGCCACTCCCCTTTCTCCACCACTCTGCAAACGCGCCCCTGGCGCGTTCCTAAGTTGGGGGATTAAGTGCCCTTGAATACTGAGGGTTCCTGGGGGCCAACTAGCCCACCAGGTACCTCCAGTAAGCACCACACAGCTGGATTGCAGAGAGGTGGTCCGAGGCCACGCCCCCTTTTACACCACTGTGCAAACGCGCCTCTTGGCGCACTGCTGCTCGGGGGATGAAGTCCACTTATGTCCTGAGGTCCTCAGGACACAAGAGGACCTCATCGCCCCACCAGCAAGGAGAAACCAGCCCATCACATTTTCTGAATCATCAGGTGGTTCGGACGACTCAGATCCCCAGCCAGGTACCAGCCGCTCAGACAGCCATTCAGGAAAGCCTTTTTTAGAGCGAGGAGTGAAAGCCAAGCGGAAAACATGGTATCAGTATGCAGGAGAGCGCCAAACGAGGAGGAAGCACTATCAGTGGGGCCCCCAACCATACTAGGATGTGAAGCTGATACACCCACTGTTATTCCTATTTTTAATTTGTCTCAACATACCCTTTCATCGAATGAAATATCTCTACTGAGCAAGGGTTTGTCTTTCGATATCACAGAACGTACTAATTTCTTTGTCCTCAAAACGGAATTATTCCAATTTTTCCGTAAGATACGTTTAAAGTTATTCTTCAGAGACAAAGAGCCTATGACAACGGACTCAGTGACAGGTCTCAGACCTCCATCTACATTTTACCCCACCAATGCTATGATGCCACCTAAGCTCTTGACTTTCGAAAAAATCATCCTAGTGGGACTTGACAACCTTCAAACCACTAAGTGTTTCATACCATACAACATTACGAAACAGGAGAGACAGGCACTGCAAGCACTGAAGAATGACAATTCTATAATTCTAAAACCTGCAGACAAGGGTGGTGGAATAGTGGTTCAGGACATGAAAGACTATGACACAGAGATTTAGAAACAAATCAGTGAAGTCAAGCATTGAATACCAATCCGCTCACAGATATTAGCACTCAAATCCCTAGAATCACCACTGAAGGAAAGGATGAAGGGTAAATTAGCAAGAAGGAATTCGAATTCCTTAATGGAAAGAATCCTAGAACCCCTGTGCTATATACACTACCCAAAATTCACAAGAGCACCACTAACCCTCCGGGACGCCCGATCCTATCTGGATGTGGTTCCGTACTAGAACCTATTGGCAAGTACATAGACTTTTTTATCAAAGATTTTGTACCTTTACAAGATACCTATGTTAGGGACACCATGTACATGATTAATCTAGTGGATGGTATGCCATACAACACTGAATCTGACTGGCTGGCCACATTAGATATTTCCTCACTCTACACCAACATTCCCCAAGATGAGAGTATCAAGGTGATAGAGGACTTACTAGAAACAAGACCCAGACCTTTGCAAGTGCCCACGTCCTTTATCATCAGTTTACTACGCATTGCTTTGCAATCGAATTACTTTGTATCCAATAGTGTCTATTACCAACAATGTTCTGGGACCAGCATGGGCGCTATTTTTGCTCCAAATCTGGCTAACATTTACATGGACAGCGTAGAACACAAGTTTGTCCTGAATACCAGCAATATACATCGTCCCAACATCAAATGTTGAAAAAGATATATAGACGATATTTTTTTAATTTGGTCAGGGACTCAGACAGAATTTAATGATGTCGTTACATATTTAAACACCATTCAGACACACTTAACTTTTACCTCAACCATCCATAAGTCATCCATTGCCTTCCTGGATCTGAATATACAACATGAGAATGGGTCGTTATACACGTCCCTTCACAGAAAACCCACTGAGAGGAACACCCTCCTCGCATATAAAAGCCAACATCCCAGGGCCCTGAGAGATGGGCTACCTTTTGGTCAGTTCCTGCGCCTTCGCAGAAACTGCACGCACAAAAAAGATTACATGGCAGAAGCAGAAATTTTGAAATCCAAATTATTGGCGAGAGGATATCCCAACAGAATAGTGAGAAGATCACTTAAAAGAGCCTGGTTTTGTCCCAGAGAAGAATTACTCAAAACAAAGGAAAAAACTCCCATTGACAAACTCATATGCGTAACAACATTTGGGGTACATTCCAATAAGATCCGCAGCATGATTTTGAAAAATTGGCACATAATAAAGAGCATTGATCCCTTAATTGAAACACCAATGTTTGCTTTTAAAAGGGGCAAAAACATTAAGGATCATCTCATTCGCTCTTCCACAGAGGGGAGCCTAAGCAAAACGAATACCTTACAATCCACCTGGAACTTACCAGAGGTAAAAGGCCATTCCAGGTGTGGAGACTGTGTTGCGTGCCCCTTTACATTCAATACCAAAACATTCGAACACTCTGGTGTGAAACACACCCTACAATTCTTTTCGAACTGTAACACACAAAATGTGGTCTATTGTATATGGTGCCCTTGCGGCTTGCCATACATTGGGCAGACACAACAGCCAATCAAGGCCAGAATTGGACAACACAGAAGCCGCAATAGACGGTCTGTGCTGAATGCACCTCTAGTAGCACATTTCTCTGAGTTCAATCACATGGCTGATGATATCAAATGGCAGGTCACTGACAGAGCCAATATACCAGCAAGAGGCGGAGACCTCACCCAAATTCTACAACGGCTTGAGTGCCGCTGCATTGAGAGGACTAATTCTATAGTCCAGGGATTGAATTCCGCAGAGGAGTGGCGTGGATTTTTCACCACACTGTTGTCTTAAAATTACACATGTTTAGTACCATCCAGTAATGCTTACCGGTATTTTTTCTGTATGTGGGACAATGTGTTCCTTAAAACCTTTGGTCTAATTGCTATTATACTATTCTACACTGTTCAAACAAGATTTTAACAACTAATCTGAATTGTGCTAAAAAGTATTTCCCTGTACCATCACATTATCTAGGTGTTTGCATTCCGCTCATATGTCACCTGAATGTGGTTTTGCTTCTCGGGTTATACTATGCCCGGCATATTGGAAACATAGAAATATCGGTTTTTGTATATTATTATATATTTATAGTTATAACCACCACTGTATTATGCTTTAATAGTTCATTACTTGTCACAATTTTATGAACATTTGTGCACAGAATGTACCACCAATGTGCACACTATTGCTATTCTGTTCCCTGGTTGAGCAATGTATTATTTCCCAAAACGAAATCATTATTTGGATTATTGTAACACCGTTATTTCTGTCCTTTATCCCACATATGTAGTTATGACCACCAATGTACTAATTTTAATCCATTCCATGCTCTACACAAGGCACAAGTTTATTGCGAGTGTCAATGTTTTTCCCAGAATGCATCATCGTTTTCATGTTCTCTGTGTGAGTACTTTATTGTTTTCTATACACGAACACCAGGGACGTAGTCCAGCTGTTCCTTTTCTTTAACAATTATGCAAATAGAGAAGATATGTTATTTTGCAAGATTCCTACCGCTTCGCGCCACACTCTAATAGGATGACTCATCCTCTTCCTTCTCTTTCTATTCTCTCACCACTGGTCTTTCATCTCTTTCTGTCAGAGAACAGATAACCGAACCTCATACACTGGCGGCAATCCTTAGTGATGCCTGCCGTGAGGACCGGTTTGAACAGGCCCATAGTGTATTTAATCTCGCTGCAACCCCAAGCTCGCTGTCATTGTACCTGAGCAGACGGCATGTGTGGACCCTGCGTAGCTAAGGCACGCTTTCTAAGTACCGCTGATTCATTCAGAAGGTAAGCGCTCCTCCGATACTTGGTTCAGGCCTCCTTTAATTACAGATTTAGTGCGCATTTTATAATTTTAGACGGGGCACGCTCTAAGTTGAAATTTATTCCTTTCTCTGCCTTGGCACTCACCGGTGTCCCCCTCACCATGTGCCAACAATCAATGGTAGATTAAGCCATTCGCGCTGTGTTCTAATAACCAGAACACAGTGAGCCTCACTGCCCACTATGCGTTTCATGCACGCCCGCAAACTTCATTTTACAGGCTTTGACATTTTGTCAATTACAGAGTACATCCTAACCAGACGGGACGATCGAGTACCCGTGTTCACGTCAGCACTATTGTAGCTGGAGCAACAGCCCCGCCCATACCCTTGGCCTTGCCTTGGTAAGCTTCTTCTATCCGGGAGGTTTACACCTTCTACGTACGAACACCATTCCAGGCCCCCATCGTTTATGATAACTTTCTTTACTTTTCAGAGAGAACTCTTGTACCCACAACAGGTCAAGCCCACAGGAAGTCCTGCTCCTTATACGGTGGCATTTGCCTTGCTGTGCATATCCGTGGTTGCCAGCCTTTCACCCCGTCTCTCACTCTGGGGTAAGGAACTCTAGATATAGCTGCCTCTGTAGATAGCACCACACTGCTTCTCCCTCAGTAACTTTACTCTTTTTTCTTCTCTCACTCGTGTAGTACCCGGCTGGGTCCAGTGTGAGTATCTCTTCATTTTTCTCTTCTCACTTGACCGGTGTCTCACATTTCTCACGTGGCTGCGCAACCCCTAAATTCAGGTACCATATGGCCTTTTCAGTCTTTACAAATATTGTAGTCCCTCCCAACATCCTTGGTGACATTGTCTCTCTTTGAACCATAGATGTCTCTACATCCATAGGTCCTGAAGAGACCCTACATCCTATGAAGGGTTGAAACGTCGTCGACAACTGTGTAAAGCGAACCATTGTGATCAGCTCTGACTATTGTATACAGTGGCTGTGATTATTGTATAATTGTAGATGGTCGTCTTTCAAAATGATGGAAACCGAGTTATATATGTCACAAATTCACTCGTTTTCTGTTTTTGGTTCCATTCACACTGGGGACACTAAGCACTACTTGAAAAAACCTTTTTGCTTTTTGTATATATTTACATACCCGTCTAAAAATATAAAAGATCTATTGTAAATACAAACGGAAGTGTTCTTGGTCTCCTTTCCGTCTGACATCCACGTAACCCGTAACTATTGCAATTGCGCACAGTATTATCAATATAGATAAGTACTTCTCCACAGGAACCACCGTTTCTGTCACACTGCCATAGCAAACAGCAATATCCCGGGGGTGGGCACCCCGGGTCATTGCAGGAGCCGGCCCTGGGGACCGCCACCCCCTGGAGGAGGCCTCGCGGCCCCCTCCCTTAATTTACATAGCCCCGGGAGGTGGTGGTCCCCGGGGCCGGGGGTCCACTACGGACCCCCGCATTTCAAAAAGTATGTGCCCCGGGAGGTGGTGGTCCTCGGGCGTGTGGGGGACTCTTGCCCCCACACATCTTTTTAAAAATTAATAAACAGAGCCCCGGGGAGGTGGCGGTCCCCGGGGCTGCGGGGGGCTGCGTGCCCCCGCATACAATTATACAGTGCCCCAGGGAGGTGGCGGTCCCTGGGCAGCATGGGGGTTGGGACCCCCACGCATTCACTATAGAAGAAGCCCCAGGGAGGTCACAGTCCCTGGGGCTGTGGGGGGCCGCATGCCCCCCACACATAATTATCATAGCCCCGGGGAGGTGGCGGTCCCCGGGGCTGCAAGGGCCCCCCGCGGGCCCCTGCTATATAATTGTGGCATTGCCCCCGGGACCTGGCCCATCCGGGGGCTCATTTAAATGAAGCTGTTTTCTTGTGACTCGGTTACTGAGTCACAAGATGGCTGCCAACACATTCTGGTTTAGAGTGTTGGCAGCTAATCAGAGTGAAGCTCGTGCCCGGGAGGAGTCGCGACTCCTCCTCGGTGCTCAGATATCGATATTTTTCGTTTTTAATTTCTCAGGAACTACTGAACGGATTTACACCATTTAAAAAAATGTAGCTTTCTGGACCAAGACCTACCTTTTTGCCAAATTTGGTGTAATTCCATTCAGCAGTTCGGGCTGTAGCTTTGTCTAAAATTCCTATGGAAATTAACATGGGGAAAACGCGTTTTGGGACCCCCTTTTTCTCGGCCCCCGCTTGACGAATCACCCATGAAACTTTCAAGACAGGAGCTGACCGGAGCGGGCCATTAGTTTTGAAAATTTCGCAAAGATTCGTCAAACGACGCCAAAGTTATTGGCAAAACAAAAAACGCTTTTGAATAGAAACGAGGTCCTAACTATAACTACCTACTGGCGACCGCCAGTAGGTAATATATATGTATATGTATATATATATATATATATATATAAAAGTTTGCCGATGATAGCCAGTCCCTTCATTTCGACACCGGTGCCAGCAGCGGCAACGACAGCCGCTAAATATATACCAAAATCGTTCGTTTTTCGGGCAATCCCAAATGAAGAACAGCGGCACACCAAAGGACAACACAATTAGTTTATTGTGTCCACAACTACGCGTTTCGGCGTAGCCTTTTCAAGTTGATGACCTGTGCTCCACCTCCCATAGAAATACAGGTCACAGTTTAGTAAACAGTGAAAACATACTGCCGTGATCGTCTGTCATGTGAGCAAATTCCCAATTCATTTAGCCCAGTTAAAACGTGAAACCACAGTATATAATCGTTTGGATTTCACTTCTATGAAAACTTCATTATTATAACAAATTGTAAGCCTATGATCATTTTGTAACCACACAATACGTTAAATATCCCATCTGTAGACGCATACTTTACAAATTTGCAATCACATTGTCCATCGTCATGCTGGGCAATTATAGCTTATGCATCATTATATGGGATTAATTCAAATACCATACAGACATTATATACATATATATACATTTATATTGCATATAGTCCCAGCTAAATTTACGCAATTTATAATTGAGGTTATGTACCCAAAATCATTTTTGCATAATCCATTATTATACATGTATATTTCTCAGGCTAAAATAGCCTGTGCTGGGTTCAGATAAAGTGCCATGGCAACAATACCAACCCGCTATCCCTTAGTGCACTTTCTAAAATCATAGGTTATGTACCCATAACCAAACATATCATATGTATTGCATGTTCTGTCAGCCAATGCTGGATTCGAACAAAATGCCAGATGTAATGTCAGTTTGGTATTCCCAAAAGTGCTTTCTACAGTCATAGGTTATGTACCTATGAACGAATCCAACAAAAGTGACCATAGGCAATTTACATGACGATCAATACGCAGTAGTCATATTGTGGGAGTAATAGGACACAGTACAACGTGGTGCACTAAATAATAAAATGAGTGATGTGAGAGAAATTTATAATAACTGAAATAGAGAAACAGAACACTGGCATAAAAACTAGGAAGTGAGCCATGGACCCTCATTCCTAATGGTAGGTGAGTCTTATATCACAGCTATCCACCTGTAGGTCCCTACGCTATGGATTCCAGGAAATGAACATATAAATTCAGTCCTCAATGTCTGGCTGATTGTACTAAGCCAGCTACCATAACACAAAGCCTATTTTGTTTCAAAATGTTTAAAAATGTGTGAAAGTGATTAAAAACAGTATAGAACCTCTCATACCGGGATACTCAATGAAGGCATTTGAATTCAATACATTCTTTGTCCAATATGTGTTGCTAGCTCCTCCCCACTGTTGAGCCCATTAGGAATTTTCGTATTCAGCTCAATTATGTTTCTCGATTCTGAAACACGCAACATTTTCTCCCTATCACCACCTCTGGGATGTGCTAGGATCCTGTCAATTCCATAGAAAGTAATCAGATTTGAATTGCTGGCATGTTTCTCTAAATAATGCCGAGCCACTGGGTAATTCAGATCCCCATGTGTGACTGCCCTCATGTGCTGTAAGATTCTGATCTTCAATTGCAGTTTCGTGCTGCCGATATATCTGAGGCCACACGGACACTCCAATACATAGATTACAAACTTTCAAGACAGGAGCTGACCGGAGCGGGCCATTAGTTTTGAAAATTTTGCAAAGATTCGTCAAACAACGCCAAAGTTATTGGCAAAACAAAAAACGCTTTTTGAATAGAAACGAGGTCCTAACTATAACTACCTACTGGCGACCGCCAGTAGGTAATATATATGTATATGTATATGTATGGCGGTGCGTGGTGCCGATAATGAATTAAATAAATAACCTTTTCGCACGAAGCAATTTTGGGTCCGTGTCCGTTCTTTCCTGACGACTTGGATGCTGTTGGACGGAGTTCTTTGCATATATATATATATATATGCAGCAAACTTCGCCAGATAGATCCAAGTAATCAGGAACAGACGAATACGGACCCAATTCTTCATGCAAGGTTTTTTATTATTTTCAAACACCCAGCACTACCGCTGTTAGAAATGGGATCTCTGGTTGGCTAAGGCGTGCGCCAAAGCCAGGCAGAGACCACCACTCTAGTCAGGGCGAGGGAGTTACACGCCAAAGATAACCCCTGCTCACCCCCTTGGTAGCTTGGCATGAGCAGTCAGGCTTATCCCGGAGGCAATGTGTAAAGCGTTTGCGCACGCACACAGCAACAACATCCCAGGCACACTACAAAAGGAACTCCACACAAGGTTATATATAAAAATAGCCTTTGTATTATCATAAAACACATTAGATCATAATCACACAATGTACACTGTGCCAACGGGCACCAGGCAGTATTTACAGGGGATTATTTACACCTGGCCGGGCCAATCGGGCCACGGTAAGAACCTTCAGAAATGCACAAGTTAATTATACATAATGCACAACCAGTAACTACTGGTATAATACTGTACTCAGCATTACCCTGCAACATAAAAGATGGGACACCTAAATCATATCAGGCATGAATCTCATTAGGCATAAATCTCATTAGCATTAACCACAGTAGGCATCAAATCGCAAGATGCACTGGGCATCGCAAGCCTAACCGCCTTAGGCAATAATTAGCATGAACACAGTGTGCCCCAATCGGGGGCACAACACACGGAAACTGGCCCCAGGCCAACTGGCCTCTCTCAGGGGCTCAAAAGGCCCTATGTCCAGAATGTCCGGTCTGGCTGCACAGGCAGCAAAGGCCAAGTGCGCAATGCCCTGGCCTAAACGTAGCAGCTGCCCACTACTTGCTGGGCAGCTGTGGACCAGAACGTGGGTCTGGGCACTCACTGTGCCTCTCCTTAAAACCAAAAATGCCCCTGTGGTGCAGCTGCCTGCTACTGCGGTGCAGTTGTGTAAATGAGCCCTGGCACCACTGTGCCTCTTGGGAGCTCCCCTCTGGGACTCCTACACAATCGCCCACTCGCTGCAGCTGCCCACTGTCCGGTGGGGCAGCTGTGGCAAAATGAACAGGCACTGGCACTAAGCGTGCCCGGGGTCCCCCACGGGGACTCTACCAATAAATGTGCCCCAACGTTGCAGCGGCCCGCGCTCTCACGGTGCCACTGTAACAATAAGCACTGCCACCACCGTGCCTGGGGAGCACTAAAACTGCTCAAAACTCAGCACCCCCGTAGCGGGACTCTGCTGGTGCCTCTGGCGGCACGTGCACTGCTTCAGAGGGCCCCCAAATATCAACTGCCTCCAACAAGAACCAACTGTGCCTTGGGAGCCCTAACTCGGCTCCCTCGCTCTGCGATGTCAACCCCTTCTCACCGGGGCTCTCTCGCTGGCGGCGGCGGCCGGCTGAAAGGGAGCCTTCCACGCTCCGACTTCTCTGGGGCTGCGGCACCAACGATGCGTGTGGGGCAGCCCCGACTCACCGGGCTGCTTGGGACGCTCCTCTGGTCTCAGGCAGGCTTCTCCCTCACGAAGGGGAGGCTTCGTCTGTCTCCGCTCGGTCCACCTTCCCGGGACTTCGACGCGGAGCCAGCGAGGCGCTGCTTCTTCTCGCCAGTGCGGGGTGGGCTCCCGCCTGGTTTCCTTCGCCGCACCGGACCTCGCCGCACTTCACCCGGGCCCCCTCCTGGGACCCGGGACTTCTCAGCGGAGCCTGCGAGGCTCCGGACTTCCGTTCTGCGGCCCCGCCCACAAACAGGCAGTCCCGCCTGACTTCCTGTTTGCCGCTCCAACGCGGCAGTGATTTCTTCGGCGGCAATGCGGGGTGGGCTCCCGCTGCGTAAATAAAAATCACTGCATGGTGGGCACCCGCTTCTTTTGTCAAATGTATAACGCGGGGTAGGCTCCCGCGCAGCACAGGCAAAATGCGGGGTGGGCACCCGCTCGAGTGCACACAAATGTGGGGGAATCCCTACGTCGGGATTCCCTCCAAATCAATCGCAGCTCAGCGCTGCAGGGAAAACAGGCTCCTCTCCCCTGGGAGCAAAATGAAAGAGCTCACAAGGCGCTAGGAGCCACAGCTCCAGCAGTGTCTCCAAAGAGGCCAAGAATAAAGAGTCGCAGCCAGGCAGGCCAGCACGCAGGGACCCCCAGGAAACAGCAGCTGGGTCCCGCGGCGGTTCCTCCTGGCAGAGTGTCCCCTCCAAGAAAGCACAGAACAGAACATTTTCATGGGGTCACAGCCCCTATATTTATATGCCCTTTTCCTTTGTGACACAGCACAGGGCTGGGGATACCAGTTAGAACTGGTTTGGGGGAGCTTTGGAGCACTTTGTTTTGCTCAGCTCCTCTCTCCTTTCAGAAGGTAGGCTAGGGACATCAGACGCACCACAGGGGCGGAGCCAGCATTGGGGAGGGAAGGCACAACCCTATTCAGGTCCCAGGTGCAACTCCTCCCTCCCATCTAGATGCAGATCTCTCTATTCAGCCCTGCGCTGACTCACCCTGCCCCTCCTGGAGCCACACACACCTCCCAGCCCCTGTCACTCCTCTCACACCAGGAATTACCATGGACACACATATCCCCCATGCATTCCTATGGGAGGGCAGGCCCATCTCACCACACGCACTCAGAGTGCGCACGCACTTTACACTGGGACACAGTGCTAAGGTGCGCAGAGGCCTAAAACCACCAACACTACACAGGGAAAAGGCTAGGAGACAGGCAAAAAGTTTAGGGGTGAACCTGCCAAAAGGGCCAAGTCCAACACAACCCTCTTCCAGCCAAAACGCAGGGCAGACCAATCACCACTGTGATGGGCTTCCCTGCTTGGGGCGATAGAACATGGACGCGGGCCCGCAACTGCAGGGACACCCTCCTGTTCTACGCCACGGTGAACCCATGTGGTTCCTTCTGAAAAAGCTGTCCGGAGCAACTGGGCTACCCCACTGGTACTCCCTAGTTGTCCGCGGCCAGGACCAGGCCCTAGGCCACCCAGATGCCACTGGTCCTTGCCCATTCACAGAGTGGGGGGTAGTAACCCCTGGCACATAGTAGCCATTCTCCACTCTTCCCCTCATCAGGGCAGGTCTAGACTGCCACTGATCTTCCAGTCTAGGGTCTGCACCCTCAGGCGGACCAGAAGTCACGGGTGAGGCTCTCCTCCCCTACCTCTCCTTCTAGGGTTCCGCCCTCTCCTCCTTGGAGAAGCACCCTCAAAACACAACTCTCCCACCAGTTCAGGACCTCTCTCCCACAACTGGTCTCCCAACCTAGGGTCTAACCCTTCATGTTGCACCGGGGTCAGAGGCGAGGACTCCCTCCCTCTGCACCCCCTTCCAGAGTTCTGCACCCTCCCAACTGGAGCGGTACCCCTGGAAGATGAACCGGTCAGGACACTGGTTACAGACGTCCTTCCCTCCAGGTCAGGCAGATCCTGAACCTGGCCTCCCAACCTTGGGGCTGAACCCCACGGCTGAGCATTTTCCTGGTACACCAGGACTTCCGGGGGCGCACACAGCAGCCCTCCGAGGGTAACACATGACTCATGTGTTGCGTGACAGTCTGCGTGGAGCAGACCTCCCGACCCCTGTCCATCTGACAGTGCACAGAGATCCCCCACGACAGAAGTGGTGTCACCATGGTCACTTCTAGGAGACTCAGCCCTTCTGGCTGGCCCCTGACCCACTGGTTCATCCACTGGGGAACACATCCCCCTCTCACCCCTCTCTCTGGACTTCTGTACCCTCCCAACTGGAGCGGCACCGCCAGACACCAGAACCACTGGAGCTCTATTTACAGACGCTCCAGGTTCTCCAGACACTAGGAGATCCTCCTCAAATGGACTAACAGGACAGCCTAGGCTCCCAACCTGGTGTTCCCTGAAGAAACCATCCAGGTTCTGAGACTGGGTTTCGGGCACCTGGGGACACTCAGTCCCACACTCACTCCTACTCCACTGAGACAGGACGTGAGCCCCTACACCCCTCCCACTATACTGGGACCTAGCTGGGCTACTCTGAACCTCTTCCCCAATACAGGATTGGAAGATACCTGAGCCACTACTTTTGGGATCACTCCCCAATGCCTCTTCAGAACCTCGGGCACTTTCCCAGAGGTCTGCTTCCCATGCAAGATCCCATGGATCAGGGTGCCCACACTCCAACAGGTGTTGGCGCAACCCTGGAAAACAACAACTGAGCAGGTGCTCTTTAATAACCAGATTGAACAGTCCTTCAAAATCCTGTTCCGTGGTACACTTTACCCAGTCACTCAGTGCATCATTACAGTCATCCACAAACCTCCCCCAAGACTGGTGAGACAGTTTCCTACTGCCCCTGAACTTCAACCTGTACTCCTCTTCCTGGGAGCCAAGTACCATATTCTGGGAACTGGGAATGGGACTTCCTGCACTGGACTCCATATTGCTGCCACCACTGGATCCCACCCTCACTGGTGAATCCAGACAATTGAAACTACTCTCAGGGGATAACCTACCCTCCAGAGCTAATTTCTCCCTGGCGAAGGCTCTCTCAGCCTCCGCCATCCTCTCCTGTGCTAGGACCCTCTCTGTCTCTAGCTGTTTCTCCTCCACGCTCAGCTGCGCTATCTCCTTGGTATGCTCTAACCTGAGCTTCTCCAAAGCCAGCTGATACTCCCTTTCTTCCCTCCTATCTACCCACTCCTCTGGGGACAGGGAAAGGGATGGGGCGCTGCCCCCGACACTGGACCCAGCAAGGGACTCCCTATCTATGGGGTCCTCACTATCTACTGGCGTCCCTGTCCTGTCACTTTCTTCCTCCTCTTCAGACTCCTCAGGGCCCCCTCAGACCCACCACCCTCTTGGCGTGCAGCCAGGGCCCTCTTCTCCTCATTGCGCTCACGTTCCCATTCATCCTTTTGCCATTGGATCAGGTTCTCCCTAAGTTTTGACTGGGTGTCTGACCCACACACTGCTATGTCTCTCTCCTTATAGAAATCCACCAACTCCCACATGCTGTATCTAAACAGACCACAAAAATTAAAAGCAGACTCCATTTTGGCAGGACGCTCAGGGACACGTGCAACACAGGAGACCTAGGTTTCTGAGCTGAAGCAATAGTACACAATTTACAAATGACACTTTTTAGGAGAAGAATAAAATAACTAAAACTCAGAAACAATAATCCCCAAACACGTGATTATCTAAATGCAGAGTTTTGTAGTGCAGCCAGTTGTCGCTGTGGTACTGCGCAAATGCAAGTCCTATCCTCACCGCTGCCAAACAATGTTAGAAATGGGATCTCTGGTTGGCTAAGGCATGCGCCAAAGCCAGGCAGTGACCACCACTCTAGTCAGGGCGAGGGAGTTACACGCCAAAGATAACCCCTGCTCACCCCCTTGGTAGCTTGGCACGAGCAGTCAGGCTTATCCCAGAGGCAATGTGTAAAGCGTTTGCGCACGCACACAGCAACAACATCCCAGGCACACTACAAAAGGAACTCCACACAAGGTTATATATAAAAATAGCCTTTGTATTATCATAAAACACATTAGATCATAATCACACAATGTACACTGTGCCAACGGGCACCAGGCAGTATTTACAGGGGATTATTTACACCTGGCCGGGCCAATCGGGCCACGGTCAGAACCTTCAGAAATGCACAAGTTAATTATACATAATGCACAACCAGTAACTACTGGTATAATACTGTACTCAGCATTACCCTGCAACATAAAAGATGGGACACCTAAATCATATCAGGCATGAATCTCATTAGGCATAAATCTCATTAGCATTAACCACAGTAGGCATCAAATCGCAAGATGCACTGGGCATCGCAAGCCTAACCGCCTTAGGCAATAATTAGCATGAACACAGTGTGCCCCAATCGGGGGCACAACACACGGAAACTGGCCCCAGGCCAACTGGCCTCTCTCAGGGGCTCAAAAGGCCCTATGTCCAGAATGTCCGGGCTGGCTGCACAGGCAGCAAAGGCCAAGTGCGCAATGCCCTGGCCTAAACGTAGCAGCTGCCCACTACTTGCTGGGCAGCTGTGGACCAGAACGTGGGTCTGGGCACTCACTGTGCCTCTCCTTAAAACCAAAAATGCCCCTGTGGTGCAGCTGCCTGCTACTGCGGTGCAGCTGTGTAAATGAGCCCTGGCACCACTGTGCCTCTTGGGAGCTCCCCTCTGGGACTCCTACACCATCGCCCCCTCGCTGCAGCTGCCCACTGTCCGGTGGGGCAGCTGTGGCAAAATGAACAGGCACTGGCACTAAGCGTGCCCGGGGTCCCCCACGGGGACTCTACCAATAAATGTGCCCCAACGTTGCAGCGGCCCGCGCTCTCGCGGTGCCACTGTAACAATAAGCACTGCCACCACCGTGCCTGGGGAGCACTAAAACTGCTCGAAACTCAGCACCCCCATAGCGGGACTCTGCTGGTGCCTCTGGCGGCACGTGCACTGCTTCAGAGGGCCCCCAAATATCAACTGCCTCCAACAAGTACCAACTGTGCCTTGGGAGCCCTAACTCGGCTCCCTCGCTCTGCGATGTCAACCCCTACTCACCGGGGCTCTCTCGCTGGCGGCGGCGGCCGGCTGAAAGGGAGCCTTCCACGCTCCGACTTCTCTGGGGCTGCGGCACCAACGATGCGTGTGGGGCAGCCCCGACTCACCGGGCTGCTTGGGACGCTCCTCTGGTCTCAGGCAGGCTTCTCCCTCACGAAGGGGAGGCTTCGTCTGTCTCTGCTCGGTCCACCTTCCCGGGACTTCGACGCGGAGCCAGCGAGGTGCTGCTTCTTCTCGCCAGTGCGGGGTGGGCTCCCGCCTGGTTTCCTTCGCCGCACCGGACCTCGCCGCACTTCACCCGGGCCCCCTCCTGGGACCCGGGACTTCTCAGCGGAGCCTGCGAGGCTCCGGACTTCCGTTCTGCGGCCCCGCCCACAAACAGGCAGTCCCGCCTGACTTCCTGTTCGCCGCTCCAACGCGGCGGTGATTTCTTCGGCGGCAATGCGGGGTGGGCTCCCGCTGCGTAAATAAAAATCACTGCGGCGTGGGCACCCGCTTCTTTTGTCAAATGTATAACGCGGGGTAGGCTCCCGCGCAGCACAGGCAAAATGCGGGGTGGGCACCCGCTCGAGTGCACACAAATGCGGGGGAATCCCTACGTCTGGATTCCCTCCAAATCAATCGCAGCTCAGCGCTGCAGGGAAAACAGGCTCCTCTCCCCTGGGAGCAAAATAAAAGAGCTCACAAGGCGCTAGGAGCCACAGCTCCAGCAGTGTCTCCAAAGAGGCCAAGAATAAAGAGTCGCAGCCAGGCAGGCCAGCACGCAGGGACCCCCAGGAAACAGCAGCTGGGTCCCGCGGCGGTTCCTCCTGGCAGAGTGTCCCCTCCAAGAAAGCACAGAACAGAACATTTTCATGGGGTCACAGCCCCTATATTTATATGCCCTTTTCCTTTGTGACACAGCACAGGGCTGGGGATACCAGTTAGAACTGGTTTGGGGGAGCTTTGGAGCACTTTGTTTTGCTCAGCTCCTCTCTCCTTTCAGAGGGTAGGCTAGGGACATCAGACGCACCACAGGGGCGGAGCCAGCATTGGGGAGGGAAGGCACAACCCTATTCAGGTCCCAGGTGCAACTCCTCCCTCCCATCTAGATGCAGATCTCTCTATTCAGCCCTGCGCTGACTCACCCTGCCCCTCCTGGAGCCACACACACCTCCCAGCCCCTGTCACTCCTCTCACACCAGGAATTACCATGGACACACATATCCCCCATGCATTCCTATGGGAGGGCAGGCCCATCTCACCACACGCACTCAGAGTGCGCACGCACTTTACACTGGGACACAGTGCTAAGGTGCGCAGAGGACTAAAACCACCAACACTACACAGGGAAAAGGCTAGGAGACAGGCAAAAAGTTTAGGGGTGAACCTGCCAAAAGGGCCAAGTCCAACAACCGCCATGACGCGTTTCGGCCTTCAGGAGGCCTTGATCACATGACGCGTATGAGGAGTGTCCCCGCATTTAAAGTGACAGTGCATAAGCACGTGACAATGTCAAAGCACAGTGCAATAAACATAGAAGAAACTGTCAGTAAAGCAGCAATCAATTGATGCGTGCAAATTTGGCAAATACATAAAGCACAATAATTATTAAAATATTCATTAATTCATTAACATTAAAAATAATTAAAAGCACCACCAACGTACAAATGTACAGAACAAAAACCAATAATATAAGGTCAGTATTCAAAAGTGCAAGTGCTGGATGATATAACCCAAGTGGGTATGAATTCATAGTAAATGCATTGCAATCACATTAGCTGTCTTTAAAATTTCTAAAACACAATGATAAATAATTAAATATCCATTACTTCATAAATATTTAAAATGACTCAAAGTGCAAAATAGGCAGATTACGCATACCAAGAAAATTCCAATTCGTATTGCAAATCATACCTAAGGAGATGTTGGCCAGAGCAGTTGGTTGGGGTTACCTAAACAGCTACACACTCCTGCAGCATCAGGTGCTAAATCAATCTCTGCCTTTCTCTACAACCCCATATATACAACAAAATTCTACCCTAGTGGGCCCTTGGTCGTTCCTCTCTGCTTATTAAACAAAGTGCAAGTGCAAAAATATGGTGCCACCTAAAAAAGGTTAAAAATGTGTAAAGTGCTTATTAAAATTATCAGAGGCATGGTAGTAAAATGTTTCTAAGGTATCAGTGCAACAGGAAAAAGATTGGAAGAATTACAGACAAGTAAATAGGTCCTCACTGTAGTTGAGGCCCTGAGGCGTCTTGGTATCCAACTCCAGGATGTACCTAGGGGGTCATTACAATGACGGGCGGATCGCCACCGCCCGTATGGCGAAAGTTGGTTACAAGCATTAATCAGAAAGAGAAGTAGGAAATGCCTCGCAAATTAATAAAAAACAGTATATAAAAATAAAAATAAGAAACGATAATACGAGTGACTTGTAACCCCTTCCTTTTAGGTGCTTTGAATTTTAGAAATATATTACAGCACAAAGAAGAGCTAAAGCTTTGGTCTTCCATATAGTTGATTTAAAGAACAGGTAACAGTTCGCAATTTTTTCCAACAGTTGAGATAACCTCAATTATAATACACAATAGGATTATAACTATTATAAGATTGAAGGTATAGATCCAGTCGATGTTGTATGTTCTTTGAGAGACTTGTTATACAAGTTAGGTAGTAACAGTATAAGAACAATAGAACATTACCTATGGCAATGTATAATTTTTAAATTTGATAGGGATATTAAAAGCAGTTATGTCGTGTGTTTTGTTTATGTATTGAAGCTAGGATGTGAGATTAAGGAAATTGTTAAATGTAGCTCATAAACAAGTATTATGATAATGATGTTTTTAACAGTTAGTAACTAGGATGAAAATGTTATTGTATTATGATGAGGATGAAATCAAATGTAGTTATTTATGATGATTTACATATTTGTTTTCATCATAGGATACTTTCAATGGCCACAAAAAGAAGGGCACAGAGAGATTAGAATATGTTTTGGTCTTGAAAAAGATGGATTATAAATTGAAGCCATCGAAACGCGTCGACGCAAAATTTACTGCATAATCCAGGGGAACATTTGGCTTTGTAGATGTGGTCAAATTAAGTGCATCAAGGCCCAGTGATTAATTGTCTCAATCGATATGCAACATTAATGACAAACTGTACTGTCCTAATCCTTTTCCTTTTTTTCTCTCTTTTTATCTTTTCTATGAAAATGTATTTTGTATGATGTGTTTTTTATTGCATTTTACGTATATTGTGTTTTTTAATGAATAGAGTGTGTCACATGATTTGTGAGATTTTTAAAGCTATGTAAATTGGATACTAATGTTTTAAATAAAAATACTACTTGTCACATATTTGGAGTTGTATCACAGATATTTTCAGACATAGAGTGGAATAATAGGCTTGTATTTCTACGATACTATTTGTTCCTAAGTATACATTAAGGGATAGCATATTTTTAATCTATAAAATGGTATCCTCTTGTGAACCTGCAACTTGGTGCTACCCACATATTGCAGGCCACAAGAACACTCCAGCACATATACGGCAAACTCAGTTCTACATGTGAGCATCCTAGAGATAGTCACTGAGTCATCATGAAAAGGACTTTTGTAAGATGTTCTACTCATGCCATACTTGCATGCTTTGCAAGCAGTACATCTAACAAATCCCTTCCTAGATTGAAGCCATGTTTTAGTGGTCGTAATTTCCGGGCTACTTTTGACCAGGGTGTCACACATGGAACGGGCTTCCCTAAAAGCTATGCTTGGGGATTTGGCAAGCGACCCTCCTATCACTGGGTCATTGCGAACCAAGACCCAGTTTTGGTTGATTATTTTGCGCAAGGCTCGATGTTGTCGATTGTAGGTCAAAATCAATCGAGTTGATTCGGCAGTTGGGGTTGGGGTAGTATATGTATCCCCTGCTTTTTTGGTCAAGGCCTCTGTTCTTGAGACTAGGCCCGTTTTTTTAATGGCTTTATCAACCATGTCAGTGGAGTAACCCCTAGCCAGGAATCTACTCCTACTCTCATTCTGGGCCTTGGTGCAATCTTCATCCATCCTACAGATACGTCTGATCCGCAGCATCTCCCCAAAAGGAATGCTGCGAATCAGGTGTTCAGGATGGTGACTAGTAGCATGGAGCACTGTGTTGCCAGCCGTTGACTTTCGGTGTAGCCTAGTCTCAAGCCTCCCTTTGTCAATAAACACCTCCACGTCTAAGAAGTTTACCACCTCTTTACTCAAATGGGCTGTAAAGTGTAGATTCAAGCCATTACTGTTGATTTGCTGAATGAACATGAGTGCCTCTTGTTCAGTACCTCTCCAGATCAGAAATAAATCATCAATATATCGATACCATACTAACACTTGTTTGGCTAGCACATCAGCAAACAAAATATTGAGGACCTGCTCCTCCCACAGTCCCATATGGAGACAGGCATAACTGGGGGAGAAGCAGGCCCCCATAGCTACTCCTCTTATCTGCTGAAAAATCTGGTTCTGGAATAGGAAGAAGTTGTTATAAAGACATATCGTAATCATGTTCAATAGCATTTTGTTGTGATTATACATAAAGATAGGTTTAGTACTCAGGTATTGGTCTACAGCCTTGATACCATCCTGGTGATGTATGCTGGTATACAGCGATGTAACGTCTAGGGTGATTAACACATATTCTGGTTCCAAACTATATCACTGATTTTCCTCAAAAAGTCACTAGTATCCTGTAAGTAGGATGGTAATTTCTTAACATGATCTTGGAGGAAGTAATCGACATAACGCGATGTGTTCTCCATAAGGCTATTGCGTGCTGAGATTAACGGCCTTCCTGGAGGCTTCTCAGAGTCCTTATGTATCTTTGGGATAAAATAGATGACCGGGATGACAGGATGGTCATTCTTAAGGAATTTGAATTCGTCAACGCTCAATAGACCGGCACTTTTCCATGCCAGAAGTTTCGCATAGAAATCACTCCACGCTAGTTTGACAGTTCGCATGTCACTCCGTCTGTAGCAATTACGGTCATTAAGGTGGCTGAGTGCTTCCTCTAGGTATAGCTCATGTGGCCATAGTACTACGTTGCCACCTTTATCTGATTGGCGGACAATAATGTTGTCATTAGCTTGCAATTTCTTCATTAGTTGGGCATAGCAATTGTTCTGTTGGGTATATTTGCGATGGATATGCAAAGTAGACACATGCAGCTTTTTCAATTCGACTGCCACAAGATCATTAAACACATCTAGATTGTTATTCAGCATTATTGGATTAAATATTGATTTGGGCTTGAAGTGTGTGTGCCCGGCCATACTCAAATTTGGCAAATTGTCACGTGCACCAGACTCCTCACTTGTGCTTTCATCTCAAAGTTCATGTAGATTTCGTAAGAGTTCCAAATCATTAACAGTCAGTATGGAAGGACTTTGGGTTACTACTGTGGAAGCTGCCTGTTGAGAAATGTGCTCAGTTTTTTGTAACATGTGGAATTTCCGCAGTTTCAATTTCCGTGTGTATTTATAAAGGTCAATGCGCGTTTGAGCATAATTGAAATTACTTGCCGGGCTGTATGACAATCCTAATGATAAGATTTTTCTCTCAGGTTCACTTAGAGGCATGTCGGTAAGGTATATACATATAATAAATTAATAAATATTAAATATATTAAAGAATAAAATTAATTTAAAAAAGATAAATTAGATTTAATGTACATTTTAACAAATCTAACAAATAAACTTAATTTAAAAAAGTTAAACACACATGACTAATGATTTATATATATTTATATTCACTGAAAAAACCAAAGGTTTCAGGGACGTTATAGTTAGTTGGACATTTCACTCGTACAAAACCAGAGAAATTCCGCCGTTATAGTTAGTTCAGCTAACTATAACTCGCGCCCCGCAATGCACTGCTGATGACGTCACATATTACATCATTCATGACATGGTCAGTGACATCACTGATGACATCACTGATGACATCCCAAATGACATCACTGATGACATCATCCAGTGACTGTGTGTTTGTTTAAAGTTTAAATATGTTTTATATATATGCCAAGGTGTATTGAAGAATGAGTGGGTGTATAAGTGTCTGGATAGAGGATTTAGTAGGTGCGTGACTGACTGTTTAAGTGAGTGATTAAATGTGTCTTACTGAATGCATGGGTTAGTGACTAAACTGTGTGAATGTCTGTATCAGTCTGTCTGTTGTTGTATAAGCTGCTGCATGGGTTGGTCAGGAGCTACATGAGTGTCTATATGGGTTATCGCTCCGTCGGACTCACAATTAATAAAACAGAAACCTCATATACTTTTGGCAAAATAACAAGTATCTCTGTCTTTACATGCTAAAATGCATATAGTCATTTCACAAAAGTGAAAATGAAAATTAAGCAAGCAGTGAGAAAGGTGATGATTTTGGGATCCTCCCTAACCTAGGGAGAGAACCAAGCAGATGCCTTGAAAACAAAGAGCACATCTTGCTGAACGATTCGGTGGTGGTCCCATCCTCTTAGGACCACCCCAAGCACAGTTATGGGCAAAAATACAATCCCAACCAAAGGCCCTGCAAAGCATTAGGGGACGAGATTAGCAGTGGGCAGTGAATATTATAGTATCCAATATCAAAATAATTCTACAAAGAGCTGCAGTTCAACTAGTCGTTGCTAGGTGTCCCTCACAAGTCAAATGCAAAAGCATTGAAATTATTACATCAAGCTGCAGTTCCACTAGTCATTACTAGGTGTCCCTCACGAGTCAAATGCAAAAGCATTGAAACCCTTTCATGAAGCTGCAGTTCCACTAGTCGTTACTAGGTGTCCCTCATGAGTTGGGATTGTATTTTTGCCCATAACTGTGCTTGGGGTGGTCCTAAGAGGATGGGACACCACTGAATCGTTCAGCATGATATGCTCTTTGTGTTCAAGGCATCTGCTTGGTCCTCCCCTAGGTTAGGGGGACCCCAAAATCATCACCTCTCTCATTGCCTGATATTTTTCATTTTCAAAGTTCACTTTTGTGAATTGGTTATATGCTTTTTAGCATGTAAAGTTGCTTTATCAAAGCATTTGTGGGAGCAGTTTAGTAGCTGACTCCTAATGCGTAGTTAAGAGTTCATTGCCCAGGCCTAGTGTATGGGTGTGTTGGTGAGTGAATGGATGTCTCAGTGGCACATGTCCAAGTAACTACATATGTAAAAGGCAGTGTATGTGAGAGTTGGAGTATATAAATGACTATACGTGAGAGTCAGTGATTGTGAGAGTGGCTGTATGGATGAGTGTGTACTTGTATCAGTGATTGTATAAGAGAGTAAGTATACGTGAGTAAATGGATGTGTGATTGATTCTTTGCATGACTGACTAGGTGTGTGAGTAACTCTGGATGAGTGGTGGTGTGTGAGTGTCTCTATAGGTGTATGAGTGCATATGATAGTGTTGTATTGATGAGTGACTGCATGTATGGGTGATTGTATGGGTGAATGAGTGGATGTGTGTATAAACCTAGGAATCAGAGAGTGCGTATAGTAACTGGTATTGGTGTGTCGATGGTTTCGAAAATGGTAGTCTGTATTTTACAGTGGGTGTATCAAAGGTTATATTAGGGTATGAGGAGGTGCATCAGATTTTCACGTGGATGATGTCATCAGTGATGTCATTTGAGATGTCATCAGTGATGTCATCAGTGATGTCATCAGTGATGTCATCAGTGATGTCACTGACAATGTCATGAATGATGTAATATGTCACGTCATCAGCAGTGCATTGCGGGGCCGCGAGTTATAGTTAGCTGAACTAACTATAACGGTGGAATTTCTCTGGTTTTGTACGAGTGAAATGTCCAACTAACTATAACGTCCCTGAAACCTATGGTTTTTCAGTGAATTTCTAAGGTTTTTTAAATGCTAATTTCTAACTATAACGTACCTGAAGCCTATTGTTTTTTCAGTGAATTTCAATGGTTTTTTAAATGCTAATTTCTAACTATAACGTCCCTGAAACCTATGGTTTTTTCAGTGAATTTCAAAGGTTTTTAAATGCTAATTTCTAACTATAACATAGCAGTCTCGTTTTCAGAGTGGTGGAGAAAGGTGAGCGTGGCCTCCAAACATCTTTTAGCAATCCCACTGTGTGGGATTTACTGGAGGTAACAGGAGGGGTAGTTAGCACCCAACGTCAACCTTGTGGGCCAACTACCCCTTTTATTAACTCCAGTAAGTCCCACACAGCAAGATTGCTAACTTGTTATATCAGGCCCCGCCCCCTCCCTGCACCACTGTGCAAACACACCCCCTGGCACGTTGTAAGTTAAGGGATTAAGTCCCCTTGAATCCTGAGGGTCCCTGGGGGCCAACTAGCCCACCAGGTACCTCCAGTAAGCACCACAGAGCTGGATTGCAGAGAGGTGTTCCGAGGCCATGCCCCTTTTTACACCATGCTGCAAACGCAGCTTCTGGCGCACTGCTGCTCGGAGGATGAAGTCCACTTGTGTCCTGAGGTCCTCAGGACACAACAGGACCTCATCGCCCCACCAGCAGTGCGCCAGAAGCCGCATTTGCAGAGTGGTGAAAAAAGGGGCGTGGCCTCGGACCACCTCTCTGCAATGCAGCTCTGTGGCACTTACTGGAGGTACCTGGTGGGCTAGTTGGCCCTCAGGGACCCTCAGGATTGAAGGCGACTTAATCTCCCAATTTACAACGCACCAGGGGGCACATTTGCACACTTGTTTTGTTAGGCCCGCCCCTTCCCTGCACCACTGTGCAAACGCGCCTCCTGGCACGTTGTAAATTGGGGGATTAATTCCACTTCAATCCTGAGGGTCCCTGGGGCCCAACTAGCCCACCAGGTACCTCCAGTAAGCGCCACAGGGCTGCGTTGCAGAGAGGTGGTCCGAGGCCATGCCCCTTTTTACACCTCTCTGCAACACAACTCTGTGGCGCTTACTGGAGGTACCTGATGGGCTAGTTGGCCCCCAGGGACCCTCAGGATTCAAGGGGACTTAATCCCCCAACTTAAAACGCACCACGGGGCGCGTTTGCACACTTGTCACATCAGGCCCCGCCCCCTCCCTTCACCACTGTGCAAACGCGCCCCGTGGCGCATTTTAAGTTGTGGGATTAAGTCCCCTTGAATCCTGAGGGTGCCTGGGGTCCAACTAGCCCACCAGGTACCTCCAGTAAGCACCACAGAGCTGCGTTGCAGAGAGGTGTAAAAAGGGGCGTGGCCTCGGACCACCTCTCTGCAACGCAGCCCTGTGGCGCTTACTCGAGGTACCTGGTGGGCTAGTTGGCCCCCAGGGACCCTCAGGATTGAAGGGGAATTAATTCCCCAATTTAAAACGCGCCACGGGGTGCGTTTGCACAGTGGTGCAGGGAGGGGGCGGGGCCTCCGGCGAGTTGCCGGTTCCTTTTTTTGGTTTTTTTAAAAAATTTTTTGGAGGGGTGCTGCATGGCCCCCTTTCCCTGGGCCACTTTTGGCCCCAGGTACCCCATCTCCCCGGGCCTGGCAGCCTTTTTTTTTTCCTTCTAATTATGCGGAGGGGGACCGCGTAGCCCCCCTCCAAAGGCCAATTATGGCCCCGGGGACCCCATCCCCCGGGCCCTGGCCAGCCTTTTCATTTTTGGGAGGGGGGCCACGTGGCCCCCCTCCTCAGGCCAATTATGGCCCCGGGGACCCCATCCCCCGGGGCTGGCCTGTCCGTTTTTTTTATTTCTTTTTTTTTTATAAAGGGGAGGGGGGCCATGTGGCCCCCCTCCTAGGCCACTTCTGGCCCTGGGGACCTCATCCCCTGGGGCCTGGCTGCTCCGTTGGGGACCGTGGGGGGAGCCCCAATGCCCCCACGGTCCTGCCGGCTCCCCGCCTCCTGCGGCATTGCTTTTGAGCAAGGGGAGCTGCTGACATGCGAGGTTGCAGTCCCTGGGGCAGTGTGAGGGGGGTTGGGACCCCCCCACGCCTTTATTTTCAAAGCCCTGTGGAGGTGGCGGTCCCTGGGGCTGCGGGGGCTCCCGTGGGCCCCTGCAAATTTAAACCACATTGCCCCCGGGACCTGGCCCACCCGGGGGCCTCATGAAAATGAAGCGCGGGAGCCCGCGCTTCATTTGTTTTAAAATTTCCGGCGTCATTCGCGAACCCCAACGCGAATTCCACCGAAATTATTTTTTAAAAATGCTTTTTTTGGCCCTGGGGGTCCTGTGGGACCCCCTGAGCGGGCCTAGGGGGTCAGGGTGTTTCTACCCTGCCCCCTTTTCTTGTTTTTTATCTTTGTTTTACTGTTTTCTTGTGACTCGGTTCTACCGAGTCACAAGATGGCTGCCAACACTTCCTGGTTTGGAGTGTTGGCAGCCAATCAGAATGAAGCTCGTGCTCGGGAGGGTTCGCGAACCCACCGCGCCCACAGATATCGAAACTTTTTCTTTTTCTAATTTCTCAGGAACTACTGAACGGATTTACACCATTTAAAAAAAAGGGCTCTTTCTGAACCAAGACCTACCTTTTTTGCCAAATTTGGTGTAATTCCGTTCAGCAGTTCGGGCTGTAGCTTTGTCTAAAGTTTCCTATGGAAATTAACATGGGGAAAACGCGTTTTGGGACCCCCCTTTTTTCTCGGCCCTCGCTTGTCAAATCACCTTGAAACTTTCAAGAAAGGAGCTGACTGGAGCGGGCCACTAGTTTTAAAAATTTCGCGACAATTCGTCAACCGGCGCCAAAGTTATTGGCAAAAGAAAAACGCTTTTGAATAGAAACGAGGTCCTAACTATAACTACCTACTGGCGACCGCCAGTAGGTAATATATATACATATATCTATCTATCTATATATCTATATATCTATCTATCTATATATCTATATCTATATATATATATTACCAATGCCTCGCAAACCAAGGAATGACGATGCCGTAGTTCTGGCCAAATTTCATTTATTCAGTCAGCTGACTGAATAAATGAAATTTGGCCAGAACACGGCATTGTCATTCCTTGGTTTGCGAGGCATTGGTAATTGTTACTGGACCGTGCTTGGGTGGTCCACTCACGACGACGCACCCTCTGTTATGGAGCAGCGGCGGCTGTAACCTAAGCCTGGAGGAGATATATATATATATATATCATCCAAGACGGTTCAAAGGTTGCCGGTTTGTTGCAGCGCTCCTCATGGGTGCGTTACCCCGCGGCAGAACCACGCCGCTTACAATTCTCACGCTGTCCTTCCCAGATGGAAAGGAAAAATGGGTTGCACTCTCGTCGAGTTTTGCAATTTTTGTTTTATTTTCTCCCTTTCATTGGTAGGAACACAGGCACAAAGATCAACGCGTTTCGGTATTCTCCAATACCTTGTTCATGATCTAACACACGCACTTGTGATCATTGTTTAAATAAATTTGAACTTCATCCGCATCATTTCCTGTATGACATCACAAGTGACCCTGTGGATTATGGGAGTTGTATTTGTTTTTTACATTTTTGCATTTTATCAGTGTTTGTTTGTGTTTCAGTGAAGTGACATAATAAACAAGTGATACATGTTGCATAAATATACAATTTTAACCAATTCAATTCATTTACACTTTGCACATTTTTTTTTTTTGTTGATTATATGTCGCACAAAACACCACCCCGTGCTTTACCCTTCTCATCATTGAAAAGTAGTCCCCCAGTTTTTTGGAAAATCTGTCCTTGTTTTTTTCTTTTTTTTCCTTTTTATTCCTTTTTTTTCTTTTCCCCATCATTTTTTACCCTCCAGTGGGTTTCGTCAATTTTATTGTTATTTCCTTGTTCTTTTAGCTGTTCATATCCTGGTTTTTTCCTGGGTCTGTTTTACTTAGACTTTTTGACACCATGTGTATTGTATTTTGTTATTCTTTATGTTCATTTTCATGGTTTATAAATGAATATACAGTTCTTCCGATTGGTTGAGGCCGTGTGGTGTCAATGTTCGTAATTTGAGGATGTATCTTGATTCCTTTTGACGTAGGAGTCTTTCTCTGTTTCCCCCCCGCTCATTAGATGGTACTGTTTCAATTCCATAGAACTTTAGCATCTTCCAATCACTTTGGTGACACTGTTCCATGTGTTTAGCGATTGCATTGGATCTGTCTTGGTTTGTCGTGGCTCTGACATGTTCCATTATTCGTTTTTTCAAGGCACAAATTGTACTGCCCACATACTTCAATGGGCATGGGCATTCTATCACATATACTGTGAATTGTGTTTTGCATGTAATTAACTCCCTTATTTCCCAGATTTTGTTGTTGGCTAATTTGACTTCCTTTGTAGGTTTGGCTATCTGGCATACTTTGCAGGAGTGGCACTTTATGAAGCCTTTGGTGTTTAACCATGAAGTGTCCTTCTTGTTTCCTTTAAGATGACTGTGTATTAATCGATCTTTCAAGTTTTTTGCCCTGCGATAGGTGATTGTTGGATGCTTTCCAACCAGTTTGCCCACCATGTCATCCAGTTGTAGGATTTTCCAATTCTTTTGCAATATCTTTCTTATCTCTTTATTTTCTTGTGAAAAATCCATAATTAGCCTAATGGGTTCAGAGGTGGCTATTTCTTTCTCTTTCTTTTTCATTGGAGTTAAACAATCCTCACGTGACCTTGCGTTTGTTTTTAACCAACATCGTTTTAGAATGTTTTGATTATATTTTCTGTTTTCAAATCTCTTTATAGTTGATTTGCTGTGTCTCTGCCATTCTTCTTCCTCACTACATATCCTTCGAATTCTGAGGAATTCTCTGTATGGGATACTTGATATTAATGTTTGTTGGTGGAAGCTGGTGGCTTCTAGGGTTGCATTAGTTGCAGTAATTTTCCGATGGAGCGTGGTCTGAATTTGATTTTCCTTGATATATATTTCTGTATCCAGGAAGACAACTCGATCATTGCTAATTTCATATGTGAACTTTATATTTTCTTCACTGGTGTTGATTTTTTCAAAGTAATCATGAAATTACTGCTTCGTTCCATCACAGATGATTAATAAATCATCAATGAACCGTATCCAGCTAATGATTTTATTAGCTGATCCTTCATTTTCTGCACTCCATGCCACCTCTTTCTCCCACCATCCCATTGCTAGACAAGCGTAGCTTGGGCTGAATGAAAAACCCATCGCGGTTCCGTTCTTTTGCCGAGCCACGACAAACAAAGACAGATCCAATGCAATCGCTAAACACATGGAACAGTGTCACCAAAGTGATTGGTAGATGCTAAAGTTCTATGGAATTGAAACAGTACCATCTAATGAGCGGGGGGAAACAGAGAAAGACTCCTACGTCAAAAGGAATCAAGATACATCCTCAAATTACGAACATTGACACCACACGGCCTCAACCAATCGGAAGAACTGTATATTCATTTATAAATCAGGAATTGACCTCCCATGAAAATGAACATAAAAAATAACAAAATACAATACACATGGTGTCAAAAAGTCTAAGTAAAACAGACCCAGGAAAAAACCAGGATATGAACAGCTAAAAGAACAAGGAAATAACAATAAAATTGACGAAACCCACTGGAGGGTAAAAAATGATGGGGAAAAGAAAAAAAGGAATAAAAAGGAAAAAAAGAAAAAAACAAGGACAGATTTTCCAAAAACTGGGGGACTACTTTTCAATGATGAGAAGGGTAAAGCACGGGGTGGTGTTTTGTGCGACATATAATCAAAAAAAAAAAAATGTGCAAAGTGTAAATGAATTGAATTGGTTAAAATTGTATATTTATGCAACATGTATCACTTGTTTATTATGTCACTTCACTGAAACACAAACAAACACTGATAAAAAGCAAAAATGTAAAAAACAAATACAACTCCCATAATCCACAGGGTCACTTGTGATGTCATACAGGAAATGATGCGGATGAAGTTCAAATTTATTTAAACAATGATCACAAGTGCGTGTGTTAGATCGTGAACAAGGTATTGGAGAATACCGAAATGCGTTGATCTTTGTGCCTGTGTTCCTACCAATGAAAGGGAGAAAATAAAACAAAAATTGCAAAACTCGACGAGAGTGCGACCCATTTTTCCTTTCCATCTGGGAAGGACAGCGTGAGAAATATATATATATATATATATATTCACTGAAAAAACCATAGGTTTTAGGGACAGTTATAGTTAGTTGGACATTGCACTCGTACAAAACCCGTGAAATTCCCCTGTTATAGTTAGTTCAGCTAACTATAACTCGCGCCCCGCAATGCACTGCTGATGACGTCACATATTACATCACTCATGACATGGTCAGTGACATCACTGATGACATCACTGATGACATCTCAAATGACATCACTGATGACATCACTGATGACATCATCCAGTGACTGTGTGTTTCTGTAAAGTTTAAATATGTTTAATATATATAGGGAAAGGCGTATTGAAGAATGAGTGGGTGTATAAGTGTCTGAATGGATGATTTAGTACGTGAGTGACTGACTCTACAAGTGAGTGATTAAACGTATCTTACTGAATGCATGGGTTAGTGACTAAACTGTGTGAATGTCTGTATCCGTCTGTTTGTTGGTGTGTAAGTGGATGCATGGATTTGCGAATAGCTACATGAGTGTCTATATGGGTTATTGATTGGTTCTCTGAGTATCTGTATGGCTGCCTGAGTGTTTGTGTGGGTGGGGTGTGTGTGACTCTATACATAGATGTGTGAGTGGGTGATTCACTGGGTGCATGATTTCAAGAGTGCATCTGTGATGGACTGCTTGGGTGGGTCAGTGTGTGTATGGGTGTGTTAGTGAGTGAATGTATATCTCAGTGGTACATGTGCGAGTAACTACATATGTAAAAGGCAGTATATATGTGTGTTAGAGTATTTAAATGGCTATAAGTGAGAGTGTGTTATTGTGAGAGTGGCTGTATGGATGCGTGTGTGCTTGTATCAGTTATTGTATAAGAGCGTAAGAATGTGCTAGTATTTGTATGAGTAAGTGAGCTGGTGGGTGTATAACTGTATAGGTGAGTAAATGGGTGTGTGATTAATTTTTTGCATGACTGACTAGGTGTGTGAGTACCTCTATGGATGAGTGGCGGTGTGTGAGTGTTTATACAGGTGTATGAGTGCATATGATAGTCCTGTACTGAGTGACTGTAAGTATGAGTGACTGTACAGGTGAGTGAGTGGATGTGTGTGTAGACCTAAGAATCAGTGAGTGGGTATGTAGTTTTTGGTGTTGGAGTGTCTATGGTTTTGAGAATGGCAGTCTGTAATTTAGAGTGGGTGTATCAAAAGTTATATTAGGGTGTGAGAAGATGCATGAAATTATCACATGGATGATGTCATCAGTGATGTCATTTGAGATGTCATCAGTGATGTCATCAGTGATGTCACTGACCATGTCATGAGTGATGTAATATGTGACGTCATCAGCAGTGCATTGCGGGGGCGCGAGTTATAGTTAGCTGAACTAACTATAACAGGGGAATTTCACGGGTTTTGTACGAGTGCAATGTCCAACTAACTATAACTGTCCCTAAAACCTATGGTTTTTTCAGTGAATTTCAAAGGTTTTTAAATGCTAATTTCTAACTATAACGTGTCTGAAACCTATGGTTTTTCAGTGAATTTCAAAGGTTTTTTAAATGCTAATTTCTAACTATAACGTGCCTGAAACCTATGGTTTTTCAGTGAATTTCAAAGGTTTTTTAAATGCTAATTTCTAACTATAACGTGCCTGAAACCTATGGTTTTTTCAGTGAATTTCAAAGGTTTTTTAAATGCTAGTTTCTAACTATGCCAACAGAGGTAGGACATGTGAAGAAAGAAGAAAAAACGCACAGAAAGAAGCAAAAGATGTGCAGAAAGAACCAACAGAGGAGCAGAAAGAGGCCTTGTTGCAAAATCATCCTGTGCCCACAACTTTTTCAGACGGGTACTGGTGGTAACTGACTCTGACTAACCAGAGCCAGTGCGCGTTTGCACAGTGGTGAAGGGAGGGGGCTCGAGGTGACATGTGTGCAAACGCGCCCCGTGGCGCGTTTTAAGTTGCGGGATTAAGTCCCCTTGAATCCTGAGGGTCCCTGGGGCCCAACTAGCCCCCCAGGTACCTACAGTTAGGACCACAGAGCTGAGTTGCAGAGAGGCGTTCCGAGGCCACGCACCTTTTTCACCTCTCTGCAACGCACCTCTGTTGTGCTTACTGAAGGTACCTGGTGGGCTAGTTGGCCCCCAGGATTCAAAGGGAATTAACTCCCCAACTTAAAACGCACCACAGGGCGTGTTTGCGCACATGTCACCTGAGGCCCCGCCCCCTCCCTTCACCACTGTGCAAACGCGCCCCGTGGCGCGTTTTAAGTTGGGGGATTAGGTCACCTTGAATCCTGAGAGTCCCTGGGGCCCAGCCAGCCCACCAGGTACTTCCAGTAAGCACCACAGGCCTGCGTTGCAACGCCTGTAACAAATTGTGCAGTTGTGTTTAGGTAGTGAAGAGGGTCGTGCTGGGGGTAGTGTTTTAGGGTTTAGGGTAGTGCAGTGGTGTTTGTGTAGTGTAGGGGGTCATGCTGGGGGTAGATTTAGGGTTTAGGGTAGTGCAGTGGGGTAGTGCAGTGGTGTTTGGGTAGTGTAGGGAGTCGTGCTGGGGGAGTGTTTTAGGGTTTAGGGTAGTACAGTGGTGTTTGGGTAGTGTAGGGGTCGTGCTGGGGTTAGTGTTTTAGGGTTTTAGGGTTTAGGGTAGTGCAGTGGTGTTTGGGTAGTGTAGGGGATACTGCTGGGGGTAGTGTTTTAGGGTTTAGGGTAGTGCAATTCTGTTTGGGTAGTGTAGGGGTACTGCTGGGGGTAGTGTTTTAGGGTTTAGGGTAGTGCAGTGGTGTTTGGGTAGCGTAGGGGGTACTGCTGGGGGTAGTGTTTTATGGTTTAGGGTAGTGCAGTGGTGTTTGGGTAGTGTAGGGGTTCGTGCTGGGGGTAGTTTTTAGGGTTTAGGGTAGTGCAGTGGTGTTTGTGTAGTGTAGGAGGTAGTGTTTTAGGGTTTAGGGTAGTGCAGTGGTCTTTGGGTAGTGTAGGGAGTCGTGCGGGGGATATTGTTTTAGAGTTTAGGGTAGTGCAGTGGTCTTTGGGTAGTGTAGGGGGTTGTGCGGGGGTAGTGTTTTAGGGATTAGGGTAGTGCATTGGTATTTGGGTAGTGTAGGGGGTCATGCGGGGGTAGTGTTTTAGGGTTTAGGGCAGTACAGTGGTGTTCGGGTAGTGTAGGGGGTCGTGCTGGGAGTGTTTTAGGGTTTAGGGAAGTGCAGTCGTGTTCGGGTAGTGTAGGGAGTCATGCTGGGGGTAGTGTTCTAGGGTTTAGGGCAGTGCAGTGGTGTTCGGGCAGTGTAGGGGGTCGTGCTGGGGGTGGTGTTTCAGGGTTTAGGGCAGTGCAGTGGTATTTGGGCAGTGTAGGGGGTCATGCAGGGGTGGTGTTTCAGGGTTTAGGGCAGTGCAGTGGTGTTCGGGCAGTGTAGGGGGTCGTGCAGGGGTGGTGTTTCAGGGTTTAGGGCAGTGGTGTTCGGGCAGTGTAGGGGGTCATGCTGGGGGTGGTGTTTCAGGGTTTGGGGCAGTGCAGTGGTGTTCGAGCAGTAAAGGGGTCATGCTGGGGGTGGTGTTTCAGGGTTTAGGGCAGTGCAGTGGTGTTCGGGCAGTGTAGGGGGCGGTGCAGGGGGTGGTGTTTCAGGGTTTAGGGCAGTGCAGTAGTGTTCGGGCAGTGTAGGGGGTGGTGCAGGGGTGGTGTTTCAGGGTTTAGGGCAGTGCAGTGTTCGGGCAGTGTAGGGGGTCGTGCAGGGGGTGGTGTTTCAGGGTTTAGGGCAGTGCAGTGGTGTTCGGGCAGTATAGGGGCGGTGCAGGGGTGGTGTTTCAGGGTTTAGGGCAGTACAGTGGTGTTCGGGCATTGTAGGGGGTGGTGCTGGGGCTGGTGTTTCAGGGTTTAGGGCAGTGCAGTGGTGTTCGGGCAGTGTAGGGGTTGTGCTGGGGCTGGTGTTTCAGCGTTTAGGGCAGTGCAGTGGTGTTCGGGCAGTGTAGGGGGTCGTGCTGGGGCTGGTGTTTCAGGGTTTAGGGCAGTGCAGTGGTGTTCGGGCAGTGTAGGGGCTTGTGCTGGGGGTGATGTTTCAGGGTTTAGGGCAGTGCAGTGGTGTTAGGGCAGTGTAGGGGGTCGTGCTGGGGTGGTGTTTCAGGGTTTAGGGCGGTGCAGTGGTGTTCCGGCAGTGTAGGGGTCGTGCAGGGGTGGTGTTTCAGGGTTTAGTGCAGTGGTGTTCGGGCAGTGTAGAGAGTCGTGCTGGGGTGGTGTTTCAGGGTTTAGGGCAGTGCAGTGGTGTTCGGGCAGTGTAGGGTGTCGTGCTGAGGGGTGGTGTTTCAGGGTTTAGGGCAGTGCAGTAGTGTTTGGGCAGTGTAGGGGTCGTGCAGGGGTGGTGTTTCAGGGTTTAGGGCAGTGCAGTGGTGTTCGGCCAGTGTAGGTAGTCTTGCTGGGGGTGGTGTTTCAGGGTTTAGGGCAGTGCAGTAGTTTTCGGGCAGTGTAGGCGGTCGTGCTGGTGTTTCAGGGTTTAGGGCAGTGCAGTGGTGTTCAGGCAGTGTACGGGGTTGTGCTGGGGCTGGTGTTTCAGAGTTTAGGGCAGTGCAGTGGTGTGCGGGCAGTGTACGGGGTCGTGCTGGGGCTGGTGTTTCAGGGTTTAGGGCAGTGCAGTGGTGTTCGGGCAGTGTAGGGGGTCATGCTGAGGGTGGTGTTTCAGGGTTTAGGGAAGTGCAGTGGTGTTCGGGCAGTGTAGGGGGTCGTGCTGGGGCTGGTGTTTCAGGGTTTAGGGCAGTGCAGTGGTGTTCGGGCAGTGTAGGGGGTCATGCTGGGGCTGGTGTTTCAGGGTTTTGGGCAGAGCAGTGGTGTTCGGGCAGTGTAGGGGGTCGTGCTGGGGGTGGTGTTTCAGGGTTTAGGGCAGTGCAGTGGTGTTTGGGCAGTGTAGGGGTCTTGCTGGGGGTGGTGTTTCAGGGTTTAGGGCAGTGCAGTGGTGTTCGGGCAGTGTAGGGGGTCTTGCTGGGGGTGGTGTTTCAGGGTTTAGGGCAGTGGTGTTCGGGCAGTTTAGGGGGTCTTGCTGGGGGTGATGTTTCAGGGTTTAGGGCAGTGCAGTGGTGTTCGGGCAGTGTAGGGGGTCTTGCTGGGGGTAGTGTTTCAGGGTTTAGGGCGGTGTAGTGGTGTTCGTGCAGTGTAGGGGGTCGTGCTGGGGGTGGTGTTTCAGGGTTTAGGGCAGTGCAGTAGTGTTCGGGCAGTGTAGGGGGTCATGCAGGGGTGGTGTTTCAGGGTTTAGGGCAGTGCAGTGGTGTTCTGGCAGTGTAGGGGGTCATGCTGGGGGTGGGGTTTCAGGGTTTAGGGCAGTACAGTGGTGTTCGGGCAGTGTAGGGGGTCATGCAGGGGGTGGTGTTTCAGGGTTTAGGGCAGTGCAGTGGTGTTCGGGCAGTGTAGGGGGTCGTGCTGGGGGTGGTGTTTCAGGGTTTAGGGCAGTGGTGTTCGGGCAGTGTAGGGGGTCATGCTGGGGCTGGTGTTTCAGGGTTTAGGGCAGTGCAGTGGTGCTCGGGCAGTGTAGGGGTCGTGCTGGGGGTGATGTTTCAGGGTTTAGGGTAGTGCAGTGGTGTTCGGGCAGTGTAGGGGGTCGTGCAGGGGCTGGTGTTTCAAGGTTTAGGGCAGTGCGGTGGTGTTCGGGCAGTGTAGGGGGTCGTGCTGGGGCTGGTGTTTCAGGGTTTTGGGCAGAGCAGTGGTGTTCGGGCAGTGTAGGGGGTCATGCTGGGGGTAGTGTTTCAGGGTTTAGGGCAGTGCAGTGGTGTTCGGGCAGTGTAGGGGGTCGTGCTGGGGTTGGTGTTTCAGGGTTTAGGTCAGTGGTGTTCGGGTAGTGTAGGGGGTCTTGCTGGGGGTGATGTTTCAGGGTTTAGGGCAGTGTAGGGGTCTTGCTGGGGGTAGTGTTTCAGGGTTTAGGGCAGTGCAGTGGTGTTCGGGCAGTGTAGGGGGTCATGCTGGGGGTGGTGTTTCAGGGTTTAGGGCAGTGCAGTGGTGTTCGGGCAGTGTAGGGGGTCGTGAAGGGGTGGTGTTTCAGGGTTTTGGGCAGTGCAGTGGTGTTCGGGCAGTGTAGGGGGTCGTGCTAGGGGTGGTGTTTCAGGGTTTAGGGCAGTGCAGTGGTGTTCGGGCAGTGTAGGGGGTCATGCAGGGGCTGGTGTTTCAGGGTTTAGGGCAGTGGTGTTCGGGCAGTGTAGGGGTCGTGCTGGGGGTAGTGTTTTAGGGTTTAGGGTAGTGCAGTGGTGTTTGTGTAGTGTAGGGGTCATGTTTTAGGGTAGTGCAGTGGTGTTTGGGTAGTGTAGGGGGTCGTGCTGGGGGTAGTGTTTTAGGGTTTAGGTTACTGCAGTGGTGTTTGGGTAGTGTAGGGGGTCGTGCTGGGGTAGTGTTTTAGGGTTTAGGGTAGTGCAGTGGTGTTTGTGTACTGTAGGGGGTCGTGCTGGGGGTAGTGTTTTAGGGTTTATGGTAGTGCAGTGGTGCTTGTGTAGTGTAGGAGGTCGTGCTGGGGGTAGTGTTTTAGGGTTTAGGGTAGTGCAGTGGTGTTTGTGTAGTGTAGGGGGTCATGTTTTAGGGTAGTGCAGTGGTGTTTGGGTAGTGTAGGGGTCGTGCTGGTGGTAGTGTTTTAGGATTTAGGTTAGTGCAGTGGTGTTTGGGTAGTGTAGGGGGTCGTGCTGGGGGTAGTGTTTTAGGGTTTAGGATAGTGCAGTGGTGCTTGTGTAGTGTAGGGGGTCGTGCTGGGGGTAGTGTTTTAGGGTTTAAGGTAGTGCAGTGGTGTTTTTGTAATGTAGGGGGTCATGTTTTAAGATGCAATGCTCCAATACCTGACCAGTCTGCACTACATAAAACTGCAAAAAACTAAAAATAAAAAGTGTTTTGCACACTTTTGTCATTGGGCTATATGTGGGCTACATCTGGGTAATATTTGTGCTACATTTGGGCTCTTTTTTCACTGGTGGCCATCTTGGAAGACTTCTTTGTTATGAAGTTTCCTAATTTCTTCATTTACTGCAGTCTCCTCAGTAGGAAATGCTTTCAGTTTTTACTTTGATTCCATCAAGAAGGCATTCAGATGTCTCACATCTGCCATAAATTCAGAATGTTAGCACTCTAGTTGCTCATTAGATCACTGGAGTAAAGCTACTGCTCACCAGGGAGTTAACTGGAAGTCTGTTGCTGGTATTGAAAGTGATTGTTTCAGTCTGCATGTCAGAATTTTCTAATGAAATAGAAGAGGATTTGAGATCTCACTTAAAACATACCCTCATTTTTCTTTCTGCAGCACTAACCATAATTTCTATTTCAAAAAGAACCCCTCATTTTGTTCCTTTTTAAATTAAATGTTTTAAGTGTTACTGGTTTATTCCAATCAAGATGGCTTCAGGTGTGCCATACTTTTGTCATAAGTAAGGCTGTTAGCGCTCTAGTTGTTCTTTAGAACACTCTGGGAAGCTGCAGTAGAACACAAAGGCATCAACTGGCAGGCTGCTCCTGTTGAAATATAACAGGAAGATATTTGAGATCACACTTGAAATATGTCCTAATTTTTCTTTCTACAGCACTAACCATAATTTCTATGACAAAATGAACCCCATCATTTTGTTCCTTTTTAAATTAAATGTTTTAAGTGTTACCAGTTTATTCCAATCAAGATGGCTTCAGGTGTGCCATACTTTTGTCATAAGTAAGGCTGTTAGCGCTCTAGTTGTTCTTTAGAACACTCTGGGAAGCTGCAGTAGAACACAAAGGCATCAACTGGCAGGCTGCTCCTGTTGAAATATAACAGGAAGATATTTGAGATCACACTTGAAATATGTCCTAATTTTTCTTTCTACAGCACTAACCATAATTTCTATGACAAAATGAACCCCATCATTTTGTTCCTTTTAAATTAAATGTTTTAAGTGTTACCAGTTTATTCCAATCAAGATGGCTTCAGGTGTGCCATACTTTTGTCATAAGTAAGGCTGTTAGCACTCTAGTTGTTCGTTAGAACACTCTGGGAAGCTGCAGTAGAACACAAAGGAATCAACTGACAGTCTCTGCCCTTGTTGGATGTACATGTTTTACTGAGAATGTCAGCCTTCATTCTCACATGACTGAGAAAGATAATGTGAATTTACAGAAAATATGCTCTCATTTTAGCTTCTGGAGCACCTTCCAAACCTCCATGGGACAAGCATGAGAAAATAGTGTTCTCTCAAACATGATTCATGATATCCCAGCAGAAGGTTTTTCACATGGTAAAATCACCTTAGAATACACCACAATTCCTAAAATTAGTATGGTACCATCAACAAATAAATTCTAATGTAACTAAAGCCTGTTATCACCCTTTATAGTTCTTCTTTTGGTGACCCTCAAAATCTTCTATTCACTACAATGCATTTCAATGAGGTACTATCATTTATATTGGTCCCAAGATGGCTGCCAGCAATTCCAGGATGAAGTGCTGACAGCCAATCAGATCTCACGATGACATGTGTGGTTAGGCTCCGCCCAGATATATATGTGACTTTACTTTTGATTTTCTCAGGAACTACTGAACGGATTTACACCATTTAAGCAAAAGGCACGACACTGAACCAAGGGCTACCTCTTTGCCAAATGTGGTGTAATTCCGTTCAGCAGTTCGGGCTGTAGCTGCGACTAAAGGTTCCTATGGAAAAATGAATGGGAAACGCGTTTTGGGACCCCCTTTTTCTCGGCCCCGCTTGACGTATCACCCGAGACTTTCAGGATAGGAGCGGACCGGAGCGCCCCAACAAGTTGGAAACTTTCGTGAAGATTCGTCAACCGGCGCCAACGTTATTTCAAATAGAATGTCGCGGATTTCCTATGGATAATAGGTTTTAACTATAACTATCTACTGGCGACCGCCAGTAGATAATATATATATATATATATATATATATATATATATATATATATATATATATATATATATATATATATATATCTACTGGCGGTCGCCAGTAGATAGTTATAGTTAAAACCTATTATCCATAGGAAATCCACGACATTCTATTTGCAATAACGTTGGCGCCGGTTGACGAATCTTCACGAAAGCTTCCAACTTGTTGGGGCGCTCCGGTCCGCTCCTACCCTGAAAGTCTCGGGGTGATACGTCAGCGAGGGCCGAGAAAAGGGGGTCCCAAAACGCGTTTTCCCATTCATTCTTCGCTTAAGGACATTTAGTCGCAGCTACAGCCTGAACTGCTGAACGGAATTACCCCAAATTTGGCAAAGAGGTAGCCCTTGGTTCAGACTGGTGCCTTTTGCTAAAATGGTGTAAATCCGTTCAGTAGTTCCTGAGAAATTCACAATTAAAATCACATATATATCTATGGGCGCGTCGGATCCGCGTACCCTCCCGATCACGAGCTGCATGCTAATTGGCTGTCAACACTCCAAATCAAGAAGTGTTGGCAGCTATTTTGTCCCTCGGTAGAACCGAGGGACAGAAACAAGTGCGCAAAGCGCAAAAGGGGGCAGGGTAGAAACACCCTGACCCCCTAGGTCTGCTCAGGGGTCCCACAAGGACCCCTGGGCAGAAAAGATTTTTTTTTTTAAATCGGCGGGATGCGCTTAGGGTGCGCGTATCCCGCCGAGAAAAAAAGAAACAAGTGCGTAAAATGCACAAAGGGGGCAGGGTAGAAACACCCTAACCCCTAGGCCTGCTCAGGGGGTCCCACAAGGACCCCTGGGCAAAAAGCATTTTTTTTTTTAAATCGGCAGGATGCGCTCAGGGTGCGCGAATCCTGCCGAAAAATCGAAGCGCGGTCTCCCGCGCTTCGATAGTTAATTGGCCCCGGGTGGCCCAAGTCCCGGGGGCATGGTGAGGGGATAATTTAATGTGTGGGGGCCTCAAGGGCCCCCAAGCCCGGGGACCGCCACCCCCGGGGCTTTTTAAAAATGGTGCGGGAGGGCTCTGAGCCCTCCCGCAGCCCCGGGGACCACCACCTCCCGGGGCTTTTTAAAATTAATTTAACAACCTGTGTGGGGGCTCCAGCCCCACACGCCCGAGACCGCCACCTCCCGGGGCACTAACAAATTAAAATGGGGGTCCGTTTTGGACCCCCGAAGCCCCGGGGACCACCACCTCCCCGGGGCTGTGCTCATGTAGGGAGGGGGCCGCGCGGCCCCCCTCCTGGAGCCCTTGATGGCCCTGGGGACCGCCACCCCCAGGGCCGGCTCCTGCAGTGTCCCGGGGTGCCTACCCCGGGACACTGTAGTTTGCTATGGCAGGACGGGAGCCTCGCGGCTCCCGTCCTGCCATAGCAAACTGCTTTGGATATTGGAGAGAGAGCAGGAAACCTGCTCTCTCTTCCAATATCCAAAGCACATTGCTTTTCCACATGGGGAGCAGCATGTCAGCTGCTCCCCATGTGGAACAGCAATGCCGGCTCCCAAGGGACGTGGGAGCCGGCGGGACTGTGGGGGATTGGGGAGCCCCCACAGTCCCCAACGGAGAGGGCCAGCCAGGGATGGGGCCAGCCAGGGATGGGGTCCCCGGGGCAAGTAGTGGCCCAGGAGGGGGCCACGCGGCCCCCTCCCCAAAAAAAGAAAAATCTAAAAATAAAAAAAAATGGAAAGGCCGGCCCGGGGGATGGGGTCCCGGGGCCTTAAATGTCCAGAGGAGGGGGCCACGCAGCCCCCTCCAAAGAATAAAAATAAAAAGGCCATGCCCCGGGGATGGGGTCCCGGGGCCAATACAGGCCCAGGGAAGGGGGCCACGTGGCCCCCTTCCCATTTTTTTTATTAAAAATTTAAAAAGGGGTAAGGCCCTGGGGGATGGGGTCCCCAGGGCATAAAAACAGGAAAAAGGAAGGGGGGCCACACAGCCCCCCTTCAGGGGACCCAAATTTTTTTTTTTTTTTAAAAACGATTGGGCCCGCAGGCCCCGCCCCCTTCCTTCACCACTCTGCAAACGCGCCCCTGGCGCGTTTGCAGAGGGGAACGAATTCCCCTTGAATACTGGGGGTCCCTGAGGGCCAACTAGCCCACCAGGAACCTCCAATATGCGCCAGGGGCTGCGTTGCAGAGACGTGTAGAGAGGCCACACCCCTTTACACCTCTCTGCAACGCAGCTCTGTGGCGCTTTTGGAGGTATATGGTGGGCTAGTTGGACTCCGGGACCCTCAGGATTCAAGGGGACTTAATCCCCAACTTAAAACGCGCCACGGGGCGCGTTTGCACAGTGGTGAAGTGAGGGCGGGGCTTCCAGGTGACATGTGTGCAAACAGGCCCCGTGGCGCGTTTTTAAGATGGGAATTAAATCCCTTCAATCCTGAGGGTCCCTGGGGGCCAACTAGCCCAACAGGTACATCCAGAAAGCGCCACAGAGCTGCGTTGCAGAGAGGTGTAAAAGGGGTGTGGCCTCTCTACACGTCTCTGCAACGCAGCCCCTGACGCATATTGGAGGTTCCTGGTGGGCTAGTTGGCCCCTAGGGACCCTCAGGATTCAAGGGGACTTAATCCCCCAACTTAAAACGCGCAACGGGCGCGTTTGCACAGATGTCACCTCAGGCCCCGCCCCCTCCCTTCACCATTGTGCAAATATTCCTCTAAAATCAGCCGAAATACGAATTCCGATTTACTCACCTGTTATCAGGAGAGACCTCAGTGCTGTATCTTTCAGCCCAGTACTGGTCCTGAAAAGTAATTCTAACCATACTTACCAGTAACTTGAATTTCCTTCCATAGGCTAACATTGACTGGTTTCACTTGGAAATTCTTCTAAGTGTGGAGTTTTGGAACTTTAAAATATTCCTCTAAAATCAGCCGAAATACGAATTCCGATTTACTCACCTGTTATCAGGAGAGACCTCAGTGCTGCATCTTTCAGCCCAGTACTGATCCAGAAAAGTAATTTTAACCGTACTTACCGGTAACTTGAATTTCCTTCATAGGCTAACATTGACTGGTTTCACTTGGAAATTCTTCTAAGTGTGGAGTTTTGGAACTTTAAAATATTCCTCTAAAATCAGCCGGAATACGAATTCCGATTTACTCACCTGTTATCAGGAGAGACCTCAGTGCTGCATCTTTCAGCCCAGTACTGGTCCTGAAAAGTAATTTTAACCGTACTTACCGGTAACTTGAATTTCCTTCATGGGCTAACATTGACTGGTTTCACTTGGAAATTCTTCTAAGTGTGGAGTTTTGGAACTTTAAAATATTCCTCTAAAATCAGCCGAAATACGAATTCCGATTTACTCACCTGTTATCAGGAGAGACCTCGGTGCTGCATCTTTCAGCCCAGTACTGGTCCTGAAAAGTAATTTTAAACGTACTTACCGGTAACTTGAATTTCCTTCATAGGCTAACATTGACTGGTTTCACTTGGAAATTCTTCTAAGTGTGGAGTTTTGGAACTTTAAAATATTCCTCTAAAATCAGCCGAAATACGAATTCCGATTTACTCACCTGTTATCAGGAGAGACCTCAGTGCTGCATCTTTCAGCCCAGTACTGGTCCTGAAAAGTAATTTTAACCGTACTTACCAGTAACTTGAATTTCCTTCCATAGGCTAACATTGACTGGTTTCACTTGGAAATTCTTCTAAGTGTGGAGTTTTGGAACTTTAAAATATTCCTCTAAAATCAGCCGAAATACGAATTCCGATTTACTCACCTGTTATCAGGAGAGACCTCAGTGCTGCATCTTTCAGCCCAGTACTGATTCTCAAAAGTAATTTTAACCGTACTTACCGGTAACTTGAATTTCCTTCATAGGCTAAGATTGACTGGTTTTCAGCAAAAAAGTTTCAAAGTGTTGATTTTCACAAACTACAAATATTCCTTAAAAATCGCCTGTATGACTTAAACGCATTCTTTCAACTGTTTACAGGAGATGCACCAGTGCTGGATCCAGGATCCAACACTGAGTAAGAAAAAGTAACGATAACAGTTTTTACCTGCTAAGTGAATTTCCTTCCATAGGATAACATTGGTGATTCTATGAGAAAAAGTTTCTAAGTGTCAACTTTTAAAATACAATAATATTCCTTAAAAATCACGACTGTAACCAAAACGCTTTTACTCAACTGTTTACAGGAGATGTACCAGGACTGAATCTAGGATCCAGTCCTGTGGTTACAAAAGTAATCCATAAAGTAACTAATTGCATTTAACTAGAAATTCACATTGAGCTGAATGTTGCATTGTGTTTGAAAATGTGTTGCCCATTGCAACAACTGTAACTACTGTACTTAAAAGTCTATTGCCTATCTGCAAAGTATTTAAACTAAAGTAATTCATTCTGAGAAAGTATTTTTTGTAATGTAATGTATAATGTAATTACAATGTAATTTAAAAAATAAAATATGTAAAAAAAAATTGTTTCTAAAAATGTAGTAAATCAGTATGAAAAAAATTAATATAACAATTAATACATTTAAAAATTGTCATTTACAAAACCTTTGAAATTCAATGAAAAAACCGTAGGTTTCAGGCACGTTATAGTTAGAAATTAGCATTTAAAAAACCTTTGAAATTCACTGAAAAAACCATAGGTTTCAGACACGTTATAGTTACAAATTAGCATTTAAAAAACCTTTGAAATTCACTGAAAAAACCATAGGTTTCAGACACGTTATAGTTACAAATTAGCATTTAAAAAACCTTTGAAATTCACTGAAAAAACCATAGGTTTTAGGGACAGTTATAGTTAGTTGGACATTGCACTCGTACAAAACCCGTGAAATTCCCCCGTTATAGTTAGTTCAGCTAACTATAACTCGCGCCCGCAATGCACTGCTGATGACGTCACATATTACATCACTCATGACATGGTCAGTGACATCACTGATGACATCTCAAATGACATCACTGATGACATCATCCACGTGATAATCTGATGCACCTCCTCACACCCTAATATAACCTTTGATACACCCACTCTAAATTACAGACTGCCATTCGCAAAACCATAGACACTCCAACACCAATAACTACATACCCACTCACTGATTCTTAGGTCTACACACACACATCCACTCACTCACCCGTACAGTCACTCATACTTACGGTCACTCAGTACAGGACTATCATATGCACTCTTACTCCTATATAGACACTCAAACAACGCCACTCATCCATAGAGATACTCACACACCTAGTCAGTCATGCAAATAATTAAACACACTGCCATTTACTCACCTATACAGTTATACACACACCAGCTCACTTACTCATACAAATAGTAGCACATTGTTACGCTCTTATACAATCACTGATACAAGCACACACTCATCCATACAGCCACTATCACAATCACTCACTCTTGCTTATAGCTATTTATATACTCCAACACACATATATACTGCCTTTCACATATGTAGTTACTCACACATGTACCACTGGGACATACATTCACTCACTAACACACTCTTACACACACTTACCCACCCATACAGTCTATCACAGATGCACTCTTGAAACCATCCACCCAGTGAATCACCCACTCACACATCTATGCACAGAGTTGCACACACCCTCCCACACAAACACTCAGGCACCCATACAGATACTCAGACAAGCATTCAATAACTCATATAGACACTCATGTAGCTATTCACAAACACATGCAGCCACTTACACAGCAACAGACAGACGGATACAGACATTCATCCAGTTTAGTCACTAACCCATGCATTCAGTAAGATACGTTAAATCACTCACTTATAGAGTCAGTCACGCACCTACTAAATCATCCATACAGACACTTACACACCCACTCATTCTTCAATACGTCTTTTCCTATATATATTAAAAATATTTAAACTTTACAGAAACACACAGTCACTGGATGATGTCATCAGTGATGTCATCAGTGATGTCATCAGTGATGTCATTTGAGATGTCATCAGTGATGTCATCAGTGATGTCACTGACCATGTCATGAGTGATGTAATATGTGACGTCATCAGCAGTGCATTGCGGGCGCGAGTTATAGTTAGCTGAACTAACTATAACGGGGAATTTCACGGGTTTTGTACGAGTGCAATGTCCAACTAACTATAACTGTCCCTAAAACGTATGGTTTTTTCAGTGAATATATATATATATATATATATATATATATATATATATATATATATATATATATATATATATATGTGTAGGACACATTGATTTTATCTTTACATCTGCAAAGGATTGTGGACATTGAAGTCCGTGAAAAAACTGAGGGCTATCATACCTTTAAATCTTGTGCACGGAAGTCCTTCCTTACTGTTTATACTGCAAAATATTTAAAAGTCATCAGTAACTGTGTGTTTCATTACTACATATGATTACGACCCGATGGGGTTGAAACGCGTCATGCTTTTGTAATGGATTGACTGGTGAATTAAATCCTGTTCCCATTATTCTCGATTGGAGTGGCTTGTTGTTCGCACAACGGAAGGTGTGCGAATTACATTTGGTGTATGTAAGCGGTGACGTCGCTGTCCAAGCCCCGACTCGCCTGGCTGAGGCGTCCTTCACGTCAGTTTTCATTTTGATTATTGTGTAAAGGGGGATGCCCGCACGCTGCCTTTGATCTACTACAAAGGATTAAGCAGATTTGAGGCCACTGCCCATGGAAGGCTATGCCACTGTGAGAGCGGGAGGCCTGCCTGCTGGATATCTTTGGAATATTTTGGAGAAACAGCCAGAGTCTGCTGAGGTATTTTTCCTTGCACTTCGAGAATGGAAATGCTGAACTTTTAACCGAGCACAGGCTGCCATGACTAATTAACAAACATGAGAAGTGCTTTGAATGCAAATTACCGATAATATGACCACTTAGCCCTACACAGAATTATTCCATAAGAGGCAAAACGAGGACACATTTTTCTGTTTTATTTTTGCAAACGAAGCATTGACAAATCAGTACTAATAGGTAGGACCCATTGATTTTATCTTTACATCTGCAAAGGATTGTGGACATTGAAGTCCGTGAAAAAACTGAGGGTTATCATACCTTTAAATCTTGTGCACGGAAGTCCTTCCTTACTGTTTATACTGCAAAATATTTAAAAGTCGTCAGTAACTGTGTGTTTCATTACTGCATATGATTACGACCCGATGGGGTTGAAACGCGTCATGCTTTTGTAATGGATTGACTGGTGAATTAAATCCTGTTCCCATTATTCTCGATTGGAGTGGCTTGTTTTTCGCACAACGGAAGGCGTGCGAATTTCATTTGGTGTATGTAAGCGGTGACGTCGCTGTCCAAGCCCCGACTCGCCTGGCTGAGGCGTCCTTCACGTCAGTTTTCATTTGGATTATTGTGTAAAGGGGGATGCCCGCCGGCTGCCTTTGATCTACTACAAAGGATTAAGCAGATTTTGGGCCACTGCCCACGGAAGGCTATGCCACTGTGAGAGCGGGAGGACTGCCTGCTGGAGATCTTTGGAATATTTTGGAGAAACAGCCAGAGTCTGCTGAGGTATTTTTCCTTGCACTTCGAGAATGGAAATGCTGAACTTTTAACCGAGCACAGACTGCCATGACTAATTAACAAACATGAGAAGTGCTTTGAATGCAAATTACCGATAATATGACCACTTAGCCCTACACAGAATTATTCCATAAGAGGCAAAACGAGGACACATTTTTCTGTTTTATTTTTGCAAACGAAGCATTGACAAATCAGTACTAATAGGTAGGACCCATTGATTTTATCTTTACATCTGCAAAGGATTGTGGACATTGAAGTCCGTGAAAAAACTGAGGGTTATCATACCTTTAAATCTTGTGCACGGAAGTCCTTCCTTACTGTTTATACTGCAAAATATTTAAAAGTCGTCCGTAACTGTGTGTTTCATTACTGTATATGATTACGACCCAATGGGGTTGAAACGCGTCATGCTTTTGTAATGGATTGACTGGTGAATTAAATCCTGTTCCCATTATTCTCGATTGGAGTGGCTTGTTTCTTGCACAACGGAAGGCGTGCGAATTTCATTTGGTGTGTGTGTATGTATATATATATATATATATATATATATATATATATATATATATGTGTATATTATCTACTGGTGGTCGCCAGTAGATAGTTATAGTTACAACCTATTATCCATAGGAAATCCGCGACATTCTATTTGAAATAACTCTCTTACCGGTTGACGTATCTTCGCAAAATTTTCAAACTTTGTGGGGCGCTCCGGTCCGCTCCTACCCTGAAAGTCTCGGGGGATTCGTAAGCGGGGGCCGAGAAAAAGGGGGTCCCAAAACGCGTTTTCCCCATGCAATTTTCCATAGGAAACTTTAGACACGGCTACAGCCCGAACTGCTGAACGGAATTACACCAAATTTGGCAAAGAGGTAGTTCTTGGTTCAGAAAGAACCCTTTTTGTTAAATGGTGTAAATCCGTTCAGTAGTTGCTGAGAAAATCAAAAGTAAAAGTACATATATATCTATGGCCGCGTCGGATTCGCGCACCCTCCCGATCACGAGCTGCATGCTAATTGGCTGTCAACACTCCAAATCAGGAAGTGTTGGCAGCCATTTTGTCCCTCAGTAGAACTGAGGGACAGAAACAAGTGCGCAAAGCGCACAAAGGGGGCAGGGTAGAAACACCCTGACCCCCTAGGTCTGCTCAGGGGGTCCCACAAGGACCCCCTGGGCAAAAAAAAAGAATTAAAAAAAAGAAAAAAATCGGCAGGATGCGCTCAGGGTGCGCGAATCCTGCCGAAAAAAAAAAAAATCGAAGCGCGGTCTCCCGCGCTTCGATTGCATTTTGTCCCCGGGTGGCCCAAGTCCCGGGAGCATGGTGGGGGTGTTCAATTTATGTATGGGGGCCTCAAAGGGCCCCCAAGCCCCAGGAACCGCCACCCCCGGGGCTTTCTTTTACAAATGGTGCGGGAGGGCTCTGAGCCCTCCCGCAGCCCCGGGACCACCACCTCCCGGGGCTTCTTTTTTAAATTAAAAAACCTGTGTGGGGGCTCCAGCCCCCACACGCCCGGGACCGCCACCTCCCGGGGCACTAAACATTTAAATATGGGGGTCCGTTACGGACCCCAAGCCCCGGGGACCACCACCTCCCCGGGGCTGTGCACTGAATGGGAGGGGGCCACGCGGCCCCCTCCTGGAGCCCTTGATGGCCCTGGGGACCACCACCCCCAGGGCCGGCTCCTGCAGTGTCCCGGGGTGCCTACCCCCGGGACACTGCTGTTTGCTATGACAGGACGGGAGCCTCGCGGCTCCCGTCCTGTCATAGCAAACTTGGTTTGCATTTTGAAAGAGAGAGCAGGAAACCTGCTCTCTCTTTCAAAATGCAAACCAATGCTTTCCACATGGGGAGCAGCATGTTAGCTACTCCCCATGTGGAAAAGCAATGCCGGCTTCCGCAGGAGGCGGGGAGCCGACTGGGACTGTGGGGGATTGGGGACCCCCCACAGTCTCCAACGTGAGGCCAGGCCCGGGGGATGGGGTCCCCGGGGCCATAAGTGGCCCGGGGAGGGCCACGCAGCCCCCCTCCCAAAGTTTAAAAAAAAAAAAAAAAAAAAATAAGGTCAAGGCCGGCCCCGGGGATGGGGTCCCCGGGGACTTAAATGGCCTGAGGAGGAGGCCACGCAGCCCCCTCCAAATAAAAATATAAAAATCGAGGCCATGCCCTGGGGATGGGGTCCCTGGGGCCAATACAGGCCCAGGGAAGGAAGGCCACGCGGCCCGCTTCCCGTTTAAAAAAAAAAAAAATTAATAAAAAAAAAAAAGGGGTAAGGCCCTGGGGAATGGGGTCCCCAGGGCCTAAAAATAGGAAAAAGGAAGGGGGGCCACACAGACCCCCTTCAGGGAAAAAAAAAAAAAAAACGATCGGGCCCGCAGGCCCCGCCCCTTCCTTCACCACTCTGCAAACGCGCCCCTGGCGCGTTTGCAGATGGGAAGTAATTCCCCTTCAATACTGGGGGTCCCTGGGGGCCAACTAGCCCACCAGGAACCTCCAGTATGCGCCAGAGGCTGCCTTGCAGAGAGGTGTACAGAGGCCACGCCCCTTTTACACCTCTCTGCAACGCAGCTCTGTGGCGCTTAATGGAGGTAGCTGGTGGGCTAGTTGCACCCCAGGGACCCTCAGGATTCAAGGGAGTTAATCCCCGACTTAAAACGCGCCACGGGGAGCGTTTGCACAGTGGTGAAGGGAGGGGGCGGGGCTTCAGGTGACATGTGTGCAAACAGGCCCCGTGGCGCGTTTTAAGATGGGGAATTAAATCCCCTTCAATCCTGAGGGTCCCTGGGGGCCAACTAGCCCAACAGGTACATCCAGAAAGCGCCACAGAGCTGCGTTGCAGAGAGGTGTAAAAAGGGGTGTGGCCTCTCTACACATCTCTGCAACGCAGCCCCCTGGTGCATACTGGAGGTTCCTGGTGGGCTAGTTGGCCCGTAGGGACCCTCATGATTCAAGGGGACTTAATCCCCCAACTTAAAACGCGCCACGGGGCGCGTTTGCACAGATGTCACCTCAGGCCCCGCCCCCTCCCTTCACCATTGTGCAAATATTCCTCTAAAATCTGCCGAACTACGAATTCCGATTTACTCACCTGTTATCAGGAGAGACCTCAGTGCTGTATCTTTCAGCCTAGTACTGGTCCTGAAAAGTAATTTTAACCGTACTTACCAGTAACTTGAATTTCCTTCCATAGGATATCATTGCCTGCTTTTTGCTGAAAAAGTTTCTAAGTGTTGATTTTTTAAACATACAAATATTCCTCTAAAATCAGCCGAAATACGAATTTCGATTTACTCACCTGTTATCAGGAGAGACCTCAGTGCTGCATCTTTCAGCCCAGTACTGGTCCTGAAAAGTAATTTTAACCGTACTTATCAGTAACTTGAATTTCCTTCCATAGGCTAACATTGACTGGTTTCACTTGGAAATTCTTCTAAGTGTGGAGTTTTGGAACTTTAAAATATTCCTCTAAAATCAGCCGAAATACGAATTCCGATTTACTCACCTGTTATCAGGAGAGACCTCAGTGCTGCATCTTTCAGCCCAGTACTGATCCTCAAAAGTAATTTTAACCGTACTTACCAGTAACTTGAATTTCCTTCCATAGGATATCATTGCCTGCTTTTTGCTGAAAAAGTTTCTAAGTGTTGATTTTTGAAACATACAAATATTCCTCTAAAATCAGCCGAAATACGAATTCCGATTTACTCACCTGTTATAAGGAGAGACCTCAGTGCTGTATCTTTCAGCCCAGTACTGGTCCTGAAAAATAATTTTAACCGTACTTACCAGTAACTTATATTTTCTTCCATAGGAATCCATTGTCTGGTTTTCAGCAGAAAAGTTTCAAAGTCGATTTTCACAAACTACAAATATTCCTTAAAAATCGCCTGTATGACTTAAACGCATTCTTTCAACTGTTTACAGGAGATGCACCAGTGCTGGATCCAGGATCCAACACTGAGTAAGAAAAAGTAACGATAACAGTTTTTACCTGCTAAGTGAATTTCCTTCCATAGGATAACATTGGTGATTCTATGAGAAAAAGTTTCTAAGTGTCAACTTTTAAAATACAATAATATCCCTTAAAAATCACGACTGTAACCAAAACGCTTTTACTCAACTGTTTACAGGAGATGTACCAGGACTGAATCTAGGATCCAGTCCTGTGGTTAGAAAAGTAATCCATAAAGTAACTAATTGCATTTAACTAGAAATTCACATTGAGCTGAATGTTGCATTGTGTTTGAAAATGTGTTGCCCATTGCAACAACTGTAACTACTGTACTTAAAAGTCTATTGCCTATGTGCAAAGTATTTAAACTAAAGTAATTCATTCTGAGAAAGTATTTTTTGTAATGTAATGTATAATGTAATTACAATGTAATTTAAAAAATAAAATATGTAAAAGAAATTGTTTCTAAAAATGTAGTAAATCAGTATGAAAAAAATTAATATAAAAATTAAAACATTTAAAAATTGTCATTTAAAAAACCTTTGAAATTCACTGAAAAAACCGTAGGTTTCAGGCACGTTATAGTTACAAATTAGCATTTTAAAAACCTTTGAAATTCACTGAAAAAACCATAGGTTTCAGACACGTTATAGTTAGAAATTAGCATTTAAAAAACCTTTGAAATTCACTGAAAAAACCATAGGTTTTAGGGACAGTTATAGTTAGTTGGACATTGCACTCGTACAAAACCCGTGAAATTCCCCCGTTATAGTTAGTTCAGCTAACTATAACTCGCGCCCCGCAATGCACTGCTGATGACGTCACATATTACATCACTCATGACATGGTCAGTGACATCACTGATGACATCTCAAATGACATCACTGATGACATCATCCACGTGATAATCTGATGCAGCTCCTCACACCCTAATATAACCTTTGATACACCCAATCTAAATTACAGAGTGCCATTCGCAAAACCATAGACACTCCAACACCAATAACTACATACCCACTCACTGATTCTTAGGTCTACACACACACATCCACTCACTCACCCGTACAGTCACTCATACTTATGGTCACTCAGTACAGGACTATCATATGCACTCTTACTCCTATATAGACACTCAAACACCGCCACTCATCCATAGAGGTACTCACACACCTAGTCAGTCATGCAAATAATTAAACACACTGCCATTTACTCACCTATACAGTTATACACACACCAGATCACTTAATCATACAAATACTAGCACATTGTTACGCTCTTATATAATCACTGATACAAGCACACACTCATCCATACAGCCACTATCACAATCACTCACTCTCGCTTATAGCTATTTATATACTCCAACACACATATATAATGCCTTTCACATATGTAGTTACTCACACATGTACCACTGGGACATACATTCACTCACTAACACACTCTTACACACACTTACCCACCCATACAGTCTATCACAGATGCACTCTTGAAACCATCCACCCAGTGAATCACCCACTCACACATCTATGCACAGTCGCACACACCCCATCCACACAAACACTCAGGCACCCATACAGATACTCAGACAACAAATCAATAACTCTTATAGACACTCATGTAGCTATTCACAAACCCATGCAGCCACTTACACAGCAACAGACAGACGGATACAGACATTCACCCAGTTTAGTCACTAACCCATGCATTCAGTAAGATACGTTAAATCACTCACTTATAGAGTCAGTCACGCACCTACTAAATCATCCATACAGACACTTACACACCCACTCATTCTTCAATACGTCTTTTCCTATATACATTAAAAATATTTAAACTTTACAGAAACACACAGTCACTGGATGATGTCATCAGTGATGTCATTTGAGATGTCATCAGTGATGTCATCAGTGATGTCACTGACCATGTCATGAGTGATGTAATATGTGACGTCATCAGCAGTGCATTGCGGAGGCGCGAGTTATAGTTAGCTGAACTAACTATAACAGGGGAATTTCACGGGTTTTGTACGAGTAAAATGTCCAACTAACTAGAACTGTCCCTAAAACCTATGGTTTTTTCAGTGAATATATATATATATATACACACATATATATATATATATATATATATATATATATATACATTATCTACTGGCCGTCGCCAGTAGATAGTTATAGTTAAAACCTATTATCCATAGGAAATCCGCGACATTCTATTTGAAATAACGTTGGCGCCGGTTGACGAATCTTCGCGAAAGTTTCCAACTTGTTGGGGCGCTCCGGTCCGCTCCTATCCTGAAAGTCTCGGGGTGATACGTCAAGCGGGGGCCGAGAAAAAAGGGGGGTCCCAAAACGCATTTTCCCCATTCATTTTTCCATAGGAACCTTTAGTCGCAGCTACAGCCCGAACTGCTGAACGGAATTACACCAAATTTGGCAAAGAGGTAGCCCTTGGTTCAGTGTCGTGCCTTTTGCTTAAATGGTGTAAATCCGTTTGGTAGGTCCTGAGAAAATCAAAAGTAAAGTCACATATATATCTGGGCGGAGCCTAACCACACATGTCATCGTGAGATCTGATTGGCTGTCAGCACTTCATCCTGGAATTGCTGGCAGCCATCTTGGGACCAATATAAATGATAGTACCTCATTGAAATGCATTGTAGTGAATAGAAGATTTTGAGGGTCACCAAAAGGAGAACTATTAAGGGTGATAACAGGCTTTAGTTACATTAGAATTTATTTGTTGATGGTACCATACTAATTTTAGGAATTGTGGTGTATTCTAAGGTGATTTTACCATGTGAAAAACCTTCTGCTGGGATATCATGAATCATGTTTGAGAGAACACTATTTTCTCATGCTTGTCCCATGGAGGTTTGGAAGGTGCTCCAGAAGCTAAATTGAGAGCATATTTTCTGTAAATTCACATTATCTTTCTCACTCATGTGAGAATGAAGTCTGACATTCTCAGTAAAACATGTACATCCAACAAGGGCAGAGACTGTCAGTTGATTCCTTTGTGTTCTACTGCAGCTTCCCAGAGTGTTCTAAAGAACAACTAGAGTGCTAACAGCCTTACTTATGACAAAAGTATGGCACACCTGAAGCCATCTTGATTGGAATAAACTGGTAACACTTAAACAATTTAATTTAAAAAGGAACAAAATGATGGGGTTCATTTTGTCATAGAAATTATGGTTAGTGCTGTAGAAAGAAAAATTAGGACATGTTTCAAGTGTGATCTCAAATATCTTCCTGTTATATTTCAACAGGAGCAGCCTGCCAGTTGATGCCTTTGTGTTCTACTGCAGCTTCCCAGAGTGTTCTAAAGAACAACTAGAGCGCTAACAGCCTTACTTATGACAAAAGTATGGCACACCTGAAGCCATCTTGATTGGAATAAACTGGTAACACTTAAAACATTTAATTTAAAAAGGAACAAAATGATGGGGTTCATTTTGTCATAGAAATTATGGTTAGTGCTGTAGAAAGAAAAATTAGGACATATTTCAAGTGTGATCTCAAATATCTTCCTGTTATATTTCAACAGGAGCAGCCTGCCAGTTGATGCCTTTGTGTTCTACTGCAGCTTCCCAGAGTGTTCTAAAGAACAACTAGAGCGCTAACAGCCTTACTTATGACAAAAGTATGGCACACCTGAAGCCATCTTGATTGGAATAAACCAGTAACACTTAAAACATTTAATTTAAAAAGGAACAAAATGAGGGGTTCTTTTTGAAATAGAAATTATGGTTAGTGCTGCAGAAAGAAAAATTAGGGCATGTTTTAAGTGAGATCTCAAATCCTCTTCTATTTCATTAGAAAATTCTGACATGCAGACTGAAACAATCACTTTCAATACCAGCAGCAGACTACCAGTTAACTCCCTGGTGAGCAGTAGCTTTACTCCAGTGATCTAATGAGCAACTAGAGTGTTAACATTCTGAATTTATGGCAGATGTGAGACATCTGAATGCCTTCTTGATGGAATCAAAGTAAAAAACTGAAAGCATTTCCTACTGAGGAGACTGCAGTAAATGAAGAAATTAGGAAACTTCATAACAAAGAAGTCTTCCAAGATGGCCACCAGTGAAAAAAGAGCCCAAATGTAGCACAAATATTACCCAGATGTAGCCCACATATAGCCCAATGACAAAAGTGTGCAAAACACTTTTTATTTTTAGTTTTTTTGCAGTTTTATGTAGTGCAGACTGGTCAGGTATTGGAGCATTGCATCTTAAAACATGACCCCCTACACTACAAAAACACCACTGCACTACCTTAAACCCTAAAACACTACCCCCAGCACGACCCCCTACACTACACAAGCACCACTGCACTATCCTAAACCCTAAAACACTACCCCCAGCACGACCCCCTACACTACCCAAACACCACTGCACTAACCTAAATCCTAAAACACTACCACCAGCACGACCCCCTACACTACCCAAACACCACTGCACTACCCTAAAACATGACCCCCTACACTACACAAACACCACTGCACTACCCTAAACCCTAAAACACTACCCCCAGCACGACCTCCTACACTACACAAGCACCACTGCACTACCCTAAACCCTAAAACACTATCCCCAGCACGACCCCCTACACTACCCAAACACCACTGCGCTTCCCTAAACCCTAAAACACTACCCCAGCAGGACCCCCTACACTACCCAAACACCACTGCGCTAACCTAAATCCTAAAATACTACCCCCAGCACGACCCCCTACACTACCCAAACACCACTGCACTACCCTAAAACATGACCCCCTACACTACACAAACACCACTGCACTACCCTAAACCCTAAAACACTACCCCCAGCATGACCCCTACACTACACAAGCACCACTGCACTACCCTAAACCCTAAAACACTACCCCAGCACGACCCCCTACACTGCCCGAACACCACTGCACTGCCCTAAACCCTGAAACACCAGCCCCTGCATGACCCCCTACACTGCCTGAACACCACTGCACTGCCCTAAACCCTGAAACACCACCCCTAGCACGACCCCCTACACTGCCCGAACACCACTGCACTGCCCTAAACCCTGAAACACCACCCCCTTCACGACCCCTACACTGCCCGAACACCACTGCACTGCCCTAAACCCTGAAACACTACCCCCAGCAAGACCCCCTACACTGCCCGAACAACACTGCACTGCCCTAAACCCTGAAACATCACCCCCAGCAAGACCCCCTACACTGCCCGAACACCACTGACCTAAACCCTGAAACACCACCCCCAGCACGACCCCCTACACTGCCCGAACACCACTGCACTGCCCTAAACCCTGAAACACTACCCCCAGCATGACCCCCTACACTGCCCGAACACCACCGCTCTGCCCAAAACCCTGAAACACCAGCCCCAGCACGACCCCCTACACTGCCCGAACACCACTGCACTGCCCTAAACCTTGAAACACCAGCCCCTGCACGACCCCCTACACTGCCCGAACACCACTGTACTACCCTAAACCCTGAAACATCACCACCAGCATGACCCCCTACACTGCCCGAGCACCACTGCACTGCCCTAAACCCTGAAACACCAGCCCCAGCATGACCCCTACACTGCCCAAACACCACTGCACTGCCCTAAACCCTGAAACACCAGCCCCAGCACGACCGCCTACACTGCCCGAACACCACTGCACTGCCCTAAACCCTGAAACACCAGCCCAAGCACGACCCCCTACACTGCCCGAACACCACTGCACTGCCCTGAACCCTGAAACACCAGCCCCAGCACAACACCCTACACTGCCCGAACACCACTGCACTGCCCTAAACTCTGAAACACCACCCCGTGCATGACCCCCTACACTGCCCGAACACCACTGCACTGCCCTAAACCCTGAAACACCACCCCCAGTGCGACCCCCTACACTGCCCGAACACCACTGCACTAAACCCTGAAACACCACCCCTGCACAACCCCCTACACTGCTCGAACACTACTGCACTGCCCTAAACCCAGAAACACCATCCCCAGCACGACCCCCTATACTGCACGAACACCACTGCACTGCCCTAAACCCTGAAACACTACCCCCAGCAAGAACCCCTACACTGCCCGAACACCACTGCACTGCCCTAAACCCTGAAACATCACCCCCAGCAAGGCCCCCTACACTGCCCGAACACCACTGCCCTAAACCCTGAAACACCACCCCCAGCAAGACCCCCTACACTGCCCGAACACCACTGCACTGCCCTAAACCCTGAAACACCAGCCCCAGCATGACCCCCTACACTGCCCGAACACCACTGCACTGCCCTAAACCCTGAAACACCACCCCCTGCACGACCCCCTACACTGCCCGAACACCACTGTACTGCCCTAAACCCTGAAACCCCACCCCCAGCATGACCCCCTACACTGCCAGAACACCACTGCACTGCCCTAAACCCTGAAACACCACCCCCTGCATGACCCCCTACACTGCCCGAACACTACTGCACTGCCCTAAACCCTGAAACACCACCCCCAGCACGGCTCCCTACACTGCACGAACACCACTGCACCGCCCTAAACCCTGACACACTACCCCCAGCAAGACTCCCTACACTGCCCGAACACCACTGCACTGCCCTAAACCCTGAAACACCACCCTCAGCAAGACCCCCTACACTGCCCGAACACCACTGCCCTAAACCCTGAAACACCACCCCCAGCAAGACCCCCTACACTGCCCGAACACCACTGCACTGCCCTAAACCCTGAAACACCACCCCCAGCAAGACCCCCTACACTGCCCGAACACCACTGCACTGCCCTAAACCCTGAAACACCACCCCCAGCACGACCCCCTACACTGCCCGAACACCACTGCACTGCCCTAAACCCTGAAACACCAGCCCCTGCATGACCCCCTACACTGCCCGAACACCACTGCACTGCCCTAAACCCTGAAACACCACCCCTAGCACGACCCCCTACACTGCCCGAACACCACTGCACTGCCCTAAACCCTGAAACACCACCCCCAGCAAGACCCCCTACACTGCCCGAACACCACTGCACTGCCCTAAACCCTGAAACATCACCCCCAGCAAGACCCCGTACACTGCCCGAACACCACTGCACTGCCCTAAACCCTGAAACACCACCCCCAGCATGACCCCCTACACTGCCCGAACACCACTGCACTGCCCTAAACCCTGAAACACCAGCCCCAGCACGACCCCCTACACTGCCCGAACACCACTGCACTGCCCTAAACCCTGAAACACCAGCCCCTGCACGACCCCCTACACTGCCCGAACACCACTGTACTGCCCTAAACCCTGAAACATCACCCCCAGCACGACCCCCTACACTGCCCGAACACCACTGCACTGCCCTAAAACCCTGAAACACCAGCCCCAGCACGACCCCCTACACTGCCCGAACACCACTGCACTGCCCTAAACCCTGAAACACCAGCCCCAGCACGACCGCCTACACTGCCCGAACACCACTGCACTGCCCTAAACCCTGAAACACCAGCCCCAGCACGACCCCCTACACTGCCCGAACACCACTGCACTGCCCTAAACCCTGAAACACCAGCCCCAGCACGACCGCCTACACTGCCCGAACACCACTGCACTGCCCTAAACCCTGAAACACCAGCCCCAGCACGACCCCCTACACTGCCCGAACACCACTGCACTGCCCTAAACCGTGAAACACCAGCCTCAGCACGACCCCCTACACTGCCTGAACACCACTGCACTGCCCTGAACCCTGAAACACCAGCCCCAGCACAACACCCTACACTGCCCGAACACCACTGCACTGCCCTAAACCCTGAAACACCACCCCGTGCATGACCCCCTACACTGCCCGAACACCACTGCACTAAACCCTGAAACACCACCCCTGCACAACCCCCTACACTGCTCGAACACTACTGCACTGCCCTAAACCCAGAAACACCATCCCCAGCACGACCCCCTATACTGCACGAACACCACTGCACTGCCCTAAACCCTGAAACACTACCCCCAGCAAGAACCCCTACACTGCCCGAACACCACTGCACTGCCCTAAACCCTGAAACATCACCCCCAGCAAGGCCCCCTACACTGCCCGAACACCACTGCCCTAAACCCTGAAACACCACCCCCAGCAAGACCCCTACACTGCCCGAACACCACTGCACTGCCCTAAACCCTGAAACACCAGCCCCAGCACGACCCCCTACACTGCCCGAACACCACTGCACTGCCCTAAACCCTGAAACACCACCCCCTGCACGACCCCCTACACTGCCCGAACACCACTGTACTGCCCTAAACCCTGAAACCCCACCCCCAGCATGACCCCCTACACTGCCAGAACACCACTGCACTGCCCTAAACCCTGAAACACCACCCCCTGCATGACCCCCTACACTGCCCGAACACTACTGCACTGCCCTAAACCCTGAAACACCACCCCCAGCACGACCCCCTACACTGCACGAACACCACTGCACCGCCCTAAACCCTGACACACTACCCCCAGCAAGACCCCCTACACTGCCCGAACACCACTGCACTGCCCTAAACCCTGAAACACCACCCTCAGCAAGACCCCCTACACTGCCCGAACACCACTGCCCTAAACCCTGAAACACCACCCCCAGCAAGACCCCCTACACTGCCCGAACACCACTGCCCCCTAAACCCTGAAACACCACCCCCAGCAAGACCCCCTACACTGCCCGAACTCCACTGCACTGCCCTAAACCCTGAAACACCACCCCCAGCACGACCCCCTACACTGCCTGAACACCACTGCTCTGCCCAAAACCCTGAAACACCAGCCCCAGCACGACCCCCTACACTGCCCGAACACCACTGCACTGCCCTAAACCCTGAAACACCAGCCCCAGCACGACCCCCTACACTGCCCGAACACCACTGCACTGCCCTAAACCCTGAAACACCACCCTCAGCATGACCCCCTACACTGCCCGAACACCACTGCACTGCCCTAAACCCTGAAACACCAGCCCCAGCACGACCCCGTACACTGCCCGCACACCACTGCACTGCCCTAAACCCTGAAACACCAGCCCCAGCACAACCCCGTACACTGCCCGAACACCACTGCACTGCCCTAAACCCTGAAACACCAGCCCCAGCACGACCGCCTACACTGCCCGAAAACTACTGCACTGCCCTAAACCCTGAAACACCACCCCCAGCAAGACTACCTACACTGGCCGAACACCACTGCACTGCCCTAAACCCTGAAACACCACCCCCTGCACGACCCCCTACACTGCCCAAACACTACTGCACTGCCCTAAACCCTGAAACACCACCCCTCAGCACGACACCCTACACTGCCCGAACACCACTGCACTGCCCTAAACCCTGAAACACCACCCCAGCACGACCCCCTACACTGCCCGAACACCACTGCACTAAACCCTGAAACACCACCCCTGCACGACCCCCTACACTGCCGGAACACCACTGCACTGCCCTAAACCCTGAAACACCACCCCCAGCACGACCCCCTACACTGCCCTAACACCACTGCACTGCCCTAAACCCTGAAACATCACCCCCAGCACAACCCCCTACACTGCCTGAGCACCATTGCTCTGCCCTAAACCCTGAAACACTAGCCCCAGCACGACCCCCTACACTGCCCGAACACCACTGCACTGCCCTAAACCCTGAAACACCACCCCCAGCACGACCCCCTACACTGCCCGAACACCACTGCACTGCCCTAAACCCTGAAACACCAGCCCCAGCAAGACCACCTACACTGCCCGAACACCACTGCATTGCCCTAGACTCTGAAACACCAGCCCCAGCAAGACCCCCTACACTGCCCGAACACCACTGCACTGCCCTAAACCCTGAAACACCAGCCCCAGCATGACCCCTACACTGCCCGAACACCACTGCACTGCCCTAAACCCTGAAACACCAGCCCCAGCACGACCCCCTACACTGCCCGAACACCACTGCACTGCCCTAAACCCTGAAACACCAGCCCCAGCACGACCCCCTACACTGCCCAAACACCACTGCACTGCCCTAAACCCTGAAACACCAGCCCCAGCACCACCCCCTACAATGCCCGAACACCACTGTACTGCCCTAAACCCTGAAACACCACCCCCTGCACCGCCCCCTACACTGCCCGAACACCACTGCACTGCCCTAAACCCTGAAACACCACCCCCTGCACGACCCCCTACACTGCCCGAACACCACTGCACTGCCCTAAACCCTGAAACACCCCCCGCACCCCCCTACACTGCCCGAACACCACTGCACTGCCCTAAACCCTGAAACACCACCCCCAGCATGACCCCCTTTACTGCTCGAACACCACTGCACTGCCCCAAACCCTGAAACACCACCCCCAGCATGACCCCCTACACTGCCCGAACACCACTGCCCTAAACCCTGAAACACCACCCCTGAACAACCCCCTACACTGCCCGAACACCACTACACTGCCCTAAACCCTGAAACACCACCCCCTGCATGACCCCCTACACTGCCCGAACACCACTGCACTGCCCTAAACCCTGAAACACCACCCCCAGCAAGACCCCCTACACTGCCCGAACACCACTGCACTGCCCTAAACCCTAGAACACTACCCCCAGCATGACCCCCTACACTACCCGAACACCACTGCACTACCCTAAACCCTAAAATACTCCCCCAGCATGACCCCCTACACTACCCGAACACGACTGCACTGCCCTAAACCCTAAAACACTCCCCCAGCACGACCCCCTACACTACCCGAACACCACTGCACTGCCCTAAACCCTAAAACACTCCCCCCAGCACGACCCCCTACACTACCTAAACACCACTGCACTGCCCTAAACCCTAAAACACTACCCCCCGCATGACCCCCTACACTACCCAAATACCAATGCACTACCCTAATCCCTAAAACACTACCCCCGCACAACCCCCTACACTACCCAAAGACCACTGCACTACCCTAAACTCTAAAACAATACCCCCCGCACGACTCCCTACACTACCCAAAGACCACTGCACTACCCTAAACCCTAAAACACGACCTCCTACACTACACAAACACCACTGCACTACCCTAAACCCTAAAAAACTACCCCCAGCACGAACCCCTACACTACCCAAACACCACTGCACTACCCTAAACCATAAAACACTACCCCCAGCAGTACCCCTACGCTACCCAAACACCACTGCACTACCCTAAACCCTAAAACACTACCCCCAGCAGTACCCCCTACACTACCCAAACACCATTGCACTACCCTAAACCCTAAAACACTACCCCCAGCAGTATCCCCTACACTACCCAAACACCACTGCACTACCCTAAACCCTAAAACCCTAAAACACTAACCCCAGCACGACCCCCTACACTACCCAAACACCACTGTACTACCCTAAACCCTAAAACACTCCCCCAGCACGACTCCCTACACTACCCAAACACCACTGCACTACCCTAAACCCTAAATCTACCCCCAGCATGACCCCCTACACTACACAAATACCACTGCACTACCCTAAACCCTAAAACACTACCCCCAGCACGACCCTCTTCACTACCTAAACACAACTGCACAATTTGTTACAGGCGTTGCAACGCAGGCCTGTGGTGCTTACTGGAAGTACCTGGTGGGCTGGTTGGGCCCCAGGGACTCTCAGGATTCAAGGTGATCTAATCCCCCAACTTAAAACGCGCCACGGGGCGCGTTTGCACAGTGGTGAAGGGAGGGGCGGGGCCTCAGGTGACATGTGCGCAAACACGCCCTGTGGTGCGTTTTAAGTTGGGGAGTTAATTCCCTTTGAATCCTGGGGGCCAACTAGCCCACCAGGTACCTTCAGTAAGCACAACAGAGGTGCGTTGCAGAGAGGTGAAAAAGGTGCGTGGCCTCGGAACGCCTCTCTGCAACTCAGCTCTGTGGTCCTAACTGTAGGTACCTGGGGGCTAGTTGGACCCCAGGGACCCTCAGGATTCAAGGGGACTTAATCCCGCAACTTAAAACGCGCCACGGGGCGCGTTTGCACACATGTCACCTCAGGCCCCCCTCCCTTCACCACTGTGCAAACGTGCACTGGCTCTGGTTAGTCAGAGTCAGTTACCACCAGTACCCGTCTGAAAAAGTTGTGGGCACAGGATGATTTTGCAACAAGGCCTCTTTCTGCTCCTCTGTTGGTTCTTTCTGCACATCTTTTGCTTCTTTCTGTGCGTTTTTTCTTCTTTCTTCACATGTCCTACCTCTGTTGGCATAGTTAGAAACTAGCATTTAAAAAACCTTTGAAATTCACTTAAAAACCATAGGTTTCAGGCACGTTATAGTTAGAAATTAGCATTTAAAAAACCTTTGAAATTCACTGAAAAAACCATAGGTTTCAGGCACGTTATAGTTAGAAATTAGCATTTAAAAACCTTTGAAATTCACTGAAAAAACCATAGGTTTCAGACACGTTATAGTTAGAAATTAGCATTTAAAAAACCTTTGAAATTCACTGAAAAAACCATAGGTTTTAGGGACAGTTATAGTTAGTTGGACATTTGCACTCTAGTGTCTATGGTTTTGAGAATGGCAGTCTGTAATTTAGAGTGGGTGTATCAAAAGTTATATTAGGGTGTGAGAAGATGCATGAAATTATCACATGGATGATGTTATCAGTGATGTCATTTGAGATGTCATCAGTGATGTCATCAGTGATGTCACTGACCATGTCATGAGTGATGTAATATGTGACATCATCAGCAGTGCATTGCGGGGCGCGAGTTATAGTTAGCTGAACTAACTATAACAGGGGAATTTCACGGGTTTTGTACGAGTGCAATGTCCAACTAACTATAACTGTCCCTAAAACCTATGGTTTTTTCAGTGAATATATATATATATACACACACATATTTATATATATACACACACATATATATATATATATATACACACACATATATATATATATATATATATATACACACACATATTATCTACTGGCGGTCGCCAGTAGATAGTTATAGTTACAACCTATTATCCATAGGAAATCCGCGACATTCTATTTGAAATAACTCTCTTGCCGGTTGACGTATCTTCGCAAAATTTTCAAACTTTGTGGCCCGCTCCGGTCCGCTCCTACCCTGAAAGTCTCGGGGGATTCGTCAAGCGGGGGCCGAGAAAAAAGGGGGTCCCAAAACACGTTTTCCCCATGCAATTTTCCATAGGAAACTTTAGACACGGCTACAGCCCGAACTGCTGAACGGAATTACACCAAATTTGGCAAAGAGGTAGTTCTTGGTTCAGAAAGAACCCTTTTGTTAAATGGTGTAAATCCGTTCAGTAGTTGCTGAGAAAATGAAAAGTAAAAAAGATAGATATATCTAGGGCCGCGGATCCTCCCGAGCACGAGCTTTATGTTAATTGGCTGTCAACACTCCAAATCAGGAAGTGTTGGCAGCCATTTTGTCCCTCGGTAGAACCGAGGGACAGAAACAAGTGCGCAAAGCGCACAAAGGGGGCAGGGTAGAAACACCCTGACCCCTAGGTCTGCTCAGGGGTCCCACAAGGACCCCTGGGCAAACATTTATTTATTTATTTATTTTTTAAATCGGCAGGATGCGCTCAGGGAGCGCGAACCCTGCCGAAAATCGAGCGCGGTCTCCGCGCTTCGATGTAATTGGCCCCCGGGTGGGCCAAGTCCCGGGGGCATGCTGGGGGGTTAATTTTGATGTGTGGGGGCCTCTAAGGGCCCCCAAGCCCCGGGGACCACCACCCCCCGGGGCTTTATGTAGAATGGTGCGGGAGGGCTCTGAGCCCTCCCGCAGCCCCAGGGACCACCACCTCCCGGGGCTTCTTTTTAAATTAAAAACCTGTGTGGGGGCTCCAGCCCCACACGCCCGGGACCACCACCTCCCGGGGCACTAAGAAAAATTACAATGGGGTCCGTTTTGGACCCCCAGAGCCCCGAGGACCACCATCTCCCTGGGGCTTTCAAAATGTAGGGAGGGGGCCGCGCGGCCCCCTCCTGGAGCCCTTGATGGCCCTGGGGACCGCCACCCCCAGGGCCGGCTCCTGCAGTGTCCCGGGGTGCCTACCCCGGGACACTGCTGTTTGCAATGACAGGACGGGAGCCTCGCGGCTCCCGTCCTGTCATTGCAAACTTGCTTTGGATATTGGAAGAGAGAGCAGAAAACCTGCTCTCTCTTCCAATATCAAAGCAGATTGCTTTTCCACATGGGGAGCAGCATGTTAGCTGCTCCCCATGTGTAAGCATATGCCGGCTCCCGTAGGACACGGGGAGCCGGCGGGACTGTGGGGGCTTGGGGACCCCCACAGTCCCCTAACGAGAGGCCAGGCCCCGGGGGATGGGGTCCCCTGGGCCATAATTGGCCATGGAGGGGGCCACGCAGCCCCCTCCCCAAAGTAAAAAAAGAAAATAATTAAAAAAAGTGCAAGGCCGGCCCCGGGGGATGGGGTCCCCGGGGCCTTAAATGGCCTGAGGAAGGGGCCACGCAGCCCCCTCCAAATAAAAAAAACAGGCCATGCCCCGGGGGATGGGGTCCCCGGGGCCAATACAGGCCCAGGGAAGGGGGCCACGCGGCCTCCTTTCCCGTTTTTTTATTTTAATTTAATAAAAAAGGGGTAAGGCCCTGGGGGATGGGGTCCCCAGGGCCTAAAAATAGGAAAAAGGAAGGGGGCCACACAGCCCCAGTTCAGGGAAAAAAAAAAACGATCGGGCCGCAGGCCCCGCCCCTTCCTTCACCACTCTGCAAACGCGCCCCTGGCACGTTTGCAGAGGAGAACGAATTCCCCTTGAATACTGGGGGTCCCTGAGGGCCAACTAGCCCACCAGGAACCTCCAGTATGCGCCAGGGGCTGCCTTGCAGAGAGGTGTACAGAGGCCACGCCCTTTTACACCTCTCTGCAACGCAGCTCTATGGCGCTTTTTGGAGGTATATGGTGGGCTAGTTGCACCCCAGGGACCCTCAGGATTCAAGGGGAGTTAATCCCCCGACTTAAAACGCGCCACGGGCGCGTTTGCACAGTGGTGAAGGGAGGGGGCGGGGCTTCAGGTGACATGTGTGCAAACAGGCCCCGTGGCGCGTTTTAAGATGGGGAATTAAATCCTCTTCAATCCTTAGGGTCCCTGGGGCCAACTAGCCCAACAGGTACGTCCAGAAAGCGCCACAGAGCTGCGTTGCAGAGAGGTGTAAAGGGGTGTGGCCTCTGTACATGTCTCTGCAACGCAGCCCCTGGCGCATACTGGAGGTTCCTGGTGGGCTAGTTGGCCCGTAGGGACCCTCATGATTCAGGGGACTTAATCCCCCAACTTAAAACGCACCACGGGGCGCGTTTGCACAGATGTCACCTCAGGCCCCGCCCCTCCTTTCACCATTGTGCAAATATTCCTCTAAAATCAGCCGAAATCCGAATTCCGATTTACTCACCTGTTATCAGGAGAGACCTCAGTGCTGCATCTTTCAGCCCAGTACTGATCCTCAAAAGTAATTTTAACCGTACTTACCGGTAACTTGAATTTCCTTCATAGGCTAACATTGACTGGTTTCACTTGGAAATTCTTCTAAGTGTGGAGTTTTGGAACTTTAAAATATTCCTCTAAAATCAGCCGAAATACGAATTCCGATTTACTCACCTGTTATCAGGAGAGACCTCAGTGCTGCATCTTTCAGCCCAGTACTGATCCTGAAAAGTAATTTTAACCGTACTTACCAGTAACTTGAATTTCCTTCCATAGGCTAACATTGACTGGTTTCACTTGGAAATTCTTCTAAGTGTGGAGTTTTGGAACTTTAAAATATTCCTCTAAAATCAGCCGAAATACGAATTCCGATTTACTCACCTGTTATCAGGAGAGACCTCAGTGCTGCATCTTTCAGCCCAGTACTGATCCTCAAAAGTAATTTTAACCGTACTTACCGGTAACTTGAATTTCCTTCATAGGCTAACATTGACTGGTTTCACTTTGTAAATTCTTCTAAGTGTGGAGTTTTGGAACTTTAAAATATTCCTCTAAAATCAGCCGAAATACGAATTCCGATTTACTCACCTGTTATCAGGAGAGACCTCAGTGCTGCATCTTTCAGCCCAGTACTGGTCCTGAAAAGTAATTTTAACCGTACTTACCGGTAACTTGAATTTCCTTCATAGGCTAACATTGACTGGTTTTCACTTGGAAATTCTTCTAAGTGTGGAGTTTTGGAACTTTAAAATATTCCTCTAAAATCAACCAAAGTACGAATTCCAATTTACTCACCTGTTATCAGGAGAGAACCCAGTGCTGCATCTTTTAGCCCAGCACTGACCCTGAAAAGTAATTTTAACCGTACTTACCAGTAACTTATATTTTCTTCCATAGGAATCCATTGTCTGGTTTTCAACAGAAAACTTTCAAAGTGTCGATTTTCACAAACTACAAATATTCCTTAAAAATCGCCTGTATGACTTAAACGCATTCTTTCAACTGTTTACAGGAGATGCACCAGTGCTGGATCCAGGATCCAACACTGAGTAAGAAAAAGTAACGATAACAGTTTTTACCTGCTAAGTGAATTTCCTTCCATAGGATAACATTGGTGATTCTATGAGAAAAAGTTTCTAAGTGTCAACTTTTAAAATACAATAATATTCCTTAAAAATCACTACTGTAACCAAAACGCTTTTACTCAACTGTTTACAGGAGATGTCCCAGGACTGAATCTAGGATCCAGTCCTGTGGTTAGAAAAAGTAATCCATAAAGTAACTAATTGCATTTAACTAGAAATTCACATTGAGCTGAATGTTGCATTGTGTTTGAAAATGTGTTGCCCATTGCAACAACTGTAACTACTGTACTTAAAAGTCTATTGCCTATGTGCAAAGTATTTAAACTAAAGTAATTCATTCTGAGAAAGTATTTTTGTAATGTAATGTATAATGTAATTACAATGTAATTTAAAAAATAAAATATGTAAAAGAAAATTGTTTCTAAACAATTTGGAAATCAGTATGAAAAAAATGTATATAACAATTAATACATTTAAAAATTGTCATTTACAAAACCTTTGAAATTCACTGAAAAAACCGTAGGTTTCAGACATGTTATAGTTACAAATTAGCATTTAAAAAACCTTTGAAATTCACTGAAAAAACCATAGGTTTCTGGGACGTTATAGTTACAAATTAGCATTTAAAAAACCTTTGAAATTCACTGAAAAAACCATAGGTTTTAGGGACAGTTATAGTTATTTGGACATTGCACTCGTACAAAACCCGTGAAATTCCCCCGTTATAGTTAGTCCAGCTAACTATAACTCGCGCCCCGCAATGCACTGCTGATGACGTCACATATTACATCACTCATGACATGGTCAGTGACATCACTGATGACATCACTGATGACATCTCAAATGACATCACTGATGACATCATCCACGTGATAATTTCATGCATCTTCTCACACCCTAATATAACCTTTGATACACCCACTCTAAATTACAGACTGCCATTCGCAAAACCATAGACACTCCAACACCAATAACTACATACCCACTCACTGATTCTTAGGTCTACGCACACATCCACTCACTCACCCGTACAGTCACTCATACTTACGGTCACTCAGTACAGGACTATCATATGCACTCATACTCCTATATAGACACTCAAACACCGCCACTCATCCATAGAGGTACTCACACACCTAGTCAGTCATGCAAATAATTAAACACACTACCATTTACTCACCTATACAGTTATACACACAACAGCTCACTTACTCATACAAATACTAGCACATTCTTACGCTCTTATACAATCACTGATACAAGCACACACTCATCCATACAGCCACTATCACAATCACTCACTCTTGCTTATAGCTATTTATATACTCCAACACACATATATACTGCCTTTCACATATGTAGTTACTCACACATGTACCACTGGGACATACATTCACTCACTAACACACTCTTACACACACTTACCCACCCATACAGTCTATCACAGATGCACTCTTTAAACCATCCACCCAGTGAATCACCCACTCACACATCTATGCACAGAGTCGCACACACCCCTCCCACACAAACACTCAGGCACCCATACAGATACTCACACAAGCATTCAATAACTCATATAGACACAAATGTAGCTATTCACAAACACATGCAGCCACTTACACAGCAACAGACAGACGGATACAGACATTCACCCAGTTTAGTCACTAACCCATGCATTCAGTAAGATACGTTAAATCACTCACTTATAGAGTCAGTCACGCACCTACTAAATCATCCATACAGACACTTACACACCCACTCATTCTTCAATACGTCTTTTCCTATATATATTAAAAATATTTAAACTTTACAGAAACACAAAGTCACTGGATGATGTCATCAGTGATGTCATTTGAGATGTCATCAGTGATGTCACTGACCATGTCATGAGTGATGTAATATGTGACGTCATCAGCAGTGCATTGCGGGGGCGCGAGTTATAGTTAGCTGGACTAACTATAACGGGGGAATTTCACGGGTTTTGTACGAGTGCAATGTCCAAATAACTATAACTGTCCCTAAAACCTATGGTTTTTTCAGTGAATCTATATATATATACACACACACACATATATATATATATATACACACACATATTATCTACTGGCGGTCGCCAGTAGATAGTTATAGTTACAACCTATTATCCATAGGAAATCCGCGACATTCTATTTGAAATAACTCTCTTGCCGGTTGACGTATCTTCGCAAAATTTTCAAACTTTGTGGCCCGCTCCGGTCCGCTCCTACCCTGAAAGTCTCGGGGGATTCGTCAAGCGGGGGCCGAGAAAAAGGGGGTCCCAAAACGCGTTTTCCCCATGCAATTTTCCATAGGAAACTTTAGACACGGCTACAGCCCGAACTGCTGAACGGAATTACACCAAATTTGGCAAAGAGGTAGTTCTTGGTTCAGAAAGAACCCTTTTGTTAAATGGTGTAAATCCGTTCAGTAGTTGCTGAGAAAATCAAAAGAAAAAAAGATAGGTATATCTAGGGCCGCGGATCCTCCCGAGCACGAGCTTTATGTTAATTGGCTGTCAACACTCCAAATCAGGAAGTGTTGGCAGCCATTTGTCCCTCGGTAGAACCGAGGGACAGAAACAAGTGCGCAAAGCGCACAAAGGGGGTAGGGTAGAAACACCCTGACCCCCTAGGTTTGCTCAGGGGGTCCCACAAGGACCCCCTGGGCAAAATTTTTTTTTTTAAAAATCGGCAGGATGAGCTCAGGGAGCGCGAACCCTGCCGAAAAAAATCGAAGCGCGGTCTCCCGTGCCTCGATGTTAATTGGCCCCCGGGTGGGCCAAGTCCCGGGGGCATGCTGAGGGGGTTAATTTTATGTGTGGGGGCCTCTAAGGGCCCCCAAGCCCGGGGACCACCACCCCCGGGGCTTTATGTAGAATGGTGCGGGAGGGCTCTGAGCCCTCCCGCAGCCCCGAGGACCACCACCTCCCGGGGCTTCTTTTTTAAATTAAAAACCTGTGTGGGGGGCTCCAGCCCCCCACACGCATCGGGGACCACCACCTCCCCGGGGCTGTGCACTGAATGTGAGGGGGGCCGCGCGGCTCCCCTCCTGGAGCCCTTGATGGCCCTGGTGACCACCACCCCCCAGGGCCGGCTCCTGCAGTGTCCCGGGGTGCCTACGCCCGGGACACTGTAGTTTGCTATGGCAGGACGGGAGCCTCGCGGCTCCAGTCCTGTCATTGCAAACTTGCTTTGGATATTGGAAGAGAGAGCAGGAAACCTGCTCTCTTCCAATATCCAAAGCAGATAGCTTTTCCACATGGGGAGCAGCATGTCAGCTGCTCCCCATGTGGAATAGCAATGCCGGCTCCCAAGGGACGTGGGGAGCCGGGCGGGACTGTGGGGGGATTGGGGACCCCCCAGCGTCCCCAACGGAGAGGGCCAGCCCCGGGGGATGGGGTCCCTGGGGCAAGTAGTGGCCAGGAGTGGGGCCACGCGGCCCCCTCCCCAAAAAAAATAAAAAATAAAAAAATAAATAAATGGAAAGGCCGGCCCGGGGGATGGGGTCCCCGGGCCTTAAATGGCCTGAGGAGGGGGGCCACGCAGCCCCACTCCCAAGAAAATAAAAAAAAGGCCATGCCCCGGGGGATGGGGTCCCCGGGGCCAATACAGGCCCAGGGAAGGAGGGCCACGCAGCCCCCTTCCCGTTTTTTTTTTAAATTAAATTTAAAAAGGGGTAAGGCCCTGGGGGATGGGGTCCCCAGGGCCTAAAAATAGGAAAAAGGAAGGGGCCACACAGCCCCCTTCAGGGGAAAAAAAAAAACGATCGGGCCCGCAGGCCCCGCCCCTTCCTTCACCACTCTGCAAACGCGCCCCTGGCGCGTTTGCAGAGGAGGACAAATTCCCCTTGAATACTGGGGTCCCTGGGGGCCAACTAGCCCACCAGGAACCTCCAGTATGCGCCAGGGGGCTGCCTTGCAGAGAGAGGTGTACAGAGGCCACGCCCCTTTTACACCTCTCTGCAACGCAGCTCTATGGCGCTTTTTGGAGGTATATGGTGGGCTAGTTGCACCCCAGGGACCCTCAGGATTCAAGGGGAGTTAATCCCCCGACTTAAAACGCGCCACGGGGCGCGTTTGCACAGTGGTGAAGGGAGGGGCGGGGCTTCAGGTGACATGTGTGCAAACAGGCCCCGTGGCGCGTTTTAAGATGGGGAATTAAATCCTCTTCAATCCTGAGGGTCCCTGAGGGCCAACTAGCCCAACAGGTACGTCCAGAAAGCGCCACAGAGCTGCGTTGCAGAGAGGTGTAAAAAGGGGTGTGGCCTCTGTACATGTCTCTGCAACGCAGCCCCCTGGCGCATACTGGAGGTTCCTGGTGGGCTAGTTGGCCCGTAGGGACCCTCATGATTCAAGGGGACTTAATCCCCCAACTTAAAACGCACCACGGGGCGCGTTTGCACAGATGTCACCTCAGGCCCCGCCCCTCCCTTCACCATTGTGCAAATATTCCTCTAAAATCAGCCGAAATCCGAATTCCGATTTACTCACCTGTTATCAGGAGAGACCTCAGTGCTGCATCTTTCAGCCCAGTACTGGTCCTGAAAAGTAATTTTAACCGTACTTACCGGTAACTTGAATTTCCTTCATAGGCTAACATTGACTGGTTTCACTTGGAAATTCTTCTAAGTGTGGAGTTTTGGAACTTTAAAATATTCCTCTAAAATCAGCCGAAATACGAATTCCGATTTACTCACCTGTTATCAGGAGAGACCTCAGTGCTGCATCTTTCAGCCCAGTACTGATCCTCAAAAGTAATTTTAACCGTACTTACCGGTAACTTGAATTTCCTTCATAGGCTAACATTGACTGGTTTCACTTGGAAATTCTTCTAAGTGTGGAGTTTTGGAACTTTAAAATATTCCTCTAAAATCAGCCGAAATACGAATTCCGATTTACTCACCTGTTATCAGGAGAGACCTCAGTGCTGCATCTTTCAGCCCAGTACTGGTCCTGAAAAGTAATTTTAACCGTACTTACCAGTAACTTGAATTTCCTTCCATAGGATATCATTGCCTGCTTTTGCTTGAAAAGTCTTCTAAGTGTTGAGTTTTGAAACTATACAAATATTCCTCTAAAATCAGCCGAAATCCGAATTCTGATTTACTCACCTGTTATCAGGAGAGACCTCAGTGCTGCATCTTTCAGCCCAGTACTGATCCTCAAAAGTAATTTTAACCGTACTTACCAGTAACTTGAATTTCCTTCCATAGGATATCATTGCCTGCTTTTTGCTGAAAAAGTTTCTAAGTGTTGATTTTTGAAACATACAAATATTCCTCTAAAATCAGCCGAAATCCGAATTCTGATTTACTCACCTGTTATCAGGAGAGACCTCAGTGCTGCATCTTTCAGCCCAGTACTGATCCTCAAAAGTAATTTTAACCGTACTTACCAGTAACTTGAATTTCCTTCCATAGGATATCATTGCCTGCTTTTTGCTGAAAAAGTTTCTAAGTGTTGATTTTTGAAACATACAAATATTCCTCTAAAATCAGCCGAAATCCGAATTCTAATTTACTCACCTGTTATCAGGAGAGACCTCAGTGCTGCATCTTTCAGCCCAGTACTGGTCCTGAAAAGTAATTTTAACCGTACTTACCGGTAACTTGAATTTCCTTCATAGGCTAACATTGACTGGTTTCACTTGGAAATTCTTCTAAGTGTGGAGTTTTGGAACTTTAAAATATTCCTCTAAAATCAGCCGAAATCCGAATTCTGATTTACTCACCTGTTATCAGGAGAGACCTCAGTGCTGCATCTTTCAGCCCAGTACTGATCCTGAAAAGTAATTTTAACCGTACTTACCAGTAACTTGAATTTCCTTCCATAGGCTAACATTGACTGGTTTCACTTGGAAATTCTTCTAAGTGTGGAGTTTTGGAACTTTAAAATATTCCTCTAAAATCAGCCGAAATACGAATTCCGATTTACTCACCTGTTATCAGGAGAGACCTCAGTGCTGCATCTTTCAGCCCAGTACTGGTCCTGAAAAGTAATTTTAACCGTACTTACCGGTAACTTGAATTTCCTTCATAGGCTAACATTGACTGGTTTCACTTGGAAATTCTTCTAAGTGTGGAGTTTTGGAACTTTAAAATATTCCTCTAAAATCAGCCGAAATACGAATTCCGATTTACTCACCTGTTATCAGGAGAGACCTCAGTGCTGCATCTTTCAGCCCAGTACTGGTCCTGAAAAGTAATTTTAACCGTACTTACCGGTAACTTGAATTTTCTTCATAGGCTAACATTGACTGGTTTCACTTGGAAATTCTTCTAAGTGTGGAGTTTTGGAACTTTAAAATATTCCTCTAAAATCAGCCGAAATACGAATTCCGATTTACTCACCTGTTATCAGGAGAGACCTCAGTGCTGCATCTTTCAGCCCAGTACTGATCCTCAAAAGTAATTTTAACCGTACTTACCAGTAACTTGAATTTCCTTCCATAGGATATCATTGCCTGCTTTTTGCTGAAAAGTCTTCTAAGTGTTGAGTTTTGAAACATACAAATATTCCTCTAAAATCAGCCGAAATCCGAATTCTGATTTACTCACCTGTTATCAGGAGAGACCTCAGTGCTGCATCTTTCAGCCCAGTACTGGTCCTGAAAAGTAATTTTAACCGTACTTACCGGTAACTTGAATTTCCTTCATAGGCTAACATTGACTGGTTTCACTTGGAAATTCTTCTAAGTGTGGAGTTTTGGAACTTTAAAATATTCCTCTAAAATCAGCCGAAATACGAATTCTGATTTACTCACCTGTTATCAGGAGAGACCTCAGTGCTGCATCTTTCAGCCCAGTACTGATCCTCAAAAGTAATTTTAACCGTACTTACCGGTAACTTGAATTTCCTTCATAGGCTAACATTGACTGGTTTCACTTGGAAATTCTTCTAAGTGTGGAGTTTTGGAACTTTAAAATATTCCTCTAAAATCAGCCGAAATACGAATTCCGATTTACTCACCTGTTATCAGGAGAGACCTCAGTGCTGCATCTTTCAGCCCAGTACTGATCCTCAAAAGTAATTTTAACCGTACTTACCGGTAACTTGAATTTCCTTCATAGGCTAAGATTGACTGGTTTCACTTGGAAATTCTTCTAAGTGTGGAGTTTTGGAACTTTAAAATATTCCTCTAAAATCAGCCGAAATACGAATTCCTATTTACTCACCTGTTATCAGGAGAGACCTCAGTGCTGCATCTTTCAGCCCAGTACTGGTCCTGAAAAGTAATTTTAACCGTACTTACCAGTAACTTATATTTTCTTCCATAGGAATCCATTGTCTGGTTTTCAGCAGAAAACTTTCAAAGTGTCGATTTTCACAAACTACAAATATTCCTTAAAAATCGCCTGTATGACTTAAACGCATTCTTTCAACTGTTTACAGGAGATGCACCAGTGCTGGATCCAGGATCCAACACTGAGTAAGAAAAAGTAACGATAACAGTTTTTACCTGCTAAGTGAATTTCCTTCCATAGGATAACATTGGTGATTCTATGAGAAAAAGTTTCTAAGTGTCAACTTTTAAAATACAATAATATTCCTTAAAAATCACTACTGTAACCAAAACGCTTTTACTCAACTGTTTACAGGAGATGTCCCAGGACTGAATCTAGGATCCAGTCCTGTGGTTAGAAAAGTAATCCATAAAGTAACTAATTGCATTTAACTAGAAATTCACATTGAGCTGAATGTTGCATTGTGTTTGAAAATGTGTTGCCCATTGCAACAACTGTAACTACTGTACTTAAAAGTCTATTGCCTATGTGCAAAGTATTTAAACTAAAGTAATTCATTCTGAGAAAGTATTTTTTGTAATGTAATGTATAATGTAATTACAATGTAATTTAAAAAATAAAATATGTAAAAAAAATTGTTTCTAAACAATTTGGAAATCAGTATGAAAAAATTGTATATAACAATTAATACATTTAAAAATTGTCATTTACAAAACCTTTGAAATTCACTGAAAAAAACGTAGGTTTCAGACATGTTATAGTTACAAATTAGCATTTAAAAAACCTTTGAAATTCACTGAAAAAACCATAGGTTTCAGGGACGTTATAGTTACAAATTAGCATTTAAAAAACCTTTGAAATTCACTGAAAAAACCATAGGTTTTAGGGACAGTTATAGTTATTTGGACATTGCACTCGTACAAAACCCGTGAAATTCCCCGTTATAGTTAGTCCAGCTAACTATAACTCGCGCCCCGCAATGCACTGCTGATGACGTCACATATTACATCACTCATGACATGGTCAGTGACATCACTGATGACATCACTGATGACATCTCAAATGACATCACTGATGACATCATCCACGTGATAATTTCATGCATCTTCTCACACCCTAATATAACCTTTGATACACCCACTCTAAATTACAGACTGCCATTCGCAAAACCATAGACACTCCAACACCAATAACTACATACCCACTCACTGATTCTTAGGTCTACGCACACATCCACTCACTCACCCGTACAGTCACTCATACTTACGGTCACTCAGTACAGGACTATCATATGCACTCATACTCCTATATAGACACTCAAACACCGCCACTCATCCATAGAGGTACTCACACACCTAGTCAGTCATGCAAATAATTAAACACACTACCATTTACTCACCTATACAGTTATACACACACCAGCTCACTTACTCATACAAATACTAGCACATTCTTACGCTCTTATACAATCACTGATACAAGCACACACTCATCCATACAGCCACTATCACAATCACTCACTCTTGCTTATAGCTATTTATATACTCCAACACACATATATACTGCCTTTCACATGTAGTTACTCACACATGTACCACTGGGACATACATTCACTCACTAACACACTCTTACACACACTTACCCACCCATACAGTCTATCACAGATGCACTCTTTAAACCATCCACCCAGTGAATCACCCACTCACACATCTATGCACAGAGTCGCACACACCCCTCCCACACAAACACTCAGGCACCCATACAGATACTCACACAAGCATTCAATAACTCATATAGACACTCATGTAGCTATTCACAAACACATGCAGCCACTTACACAGCAACAGACAGACGGATACAGACATTCACCCAGTTTAGTCACTAACCCATGCATTCAGTAAGATACGTTAAATCACTCACTTATAGAGTCAGTCACGCACCTACTAAATCATCCATACAGACACTTACACACCCACTCATTCTTCAATACGTCTTTTCCTATATATATTAAAAATATTTAAACTTTACAGAAACACAAAGTCACTGGATGATGTCATCAGTGATGTCATCAGTGATGTCATTTGAGATGTCATCAGTGATGTCATGAGTGATGTCACTGACCATGTCATGAGTGATGTAATATGTGACGTCATCAGCAGTGCATTGCGGGGAGCGAGTTATAGTTAGCTGGACTAACTATAACGGGGGAATTTCACGGGTTTTGTACGAGTGCAATGTCCAAATAACTATAACTGTCCCTAAAACCTATGGTTTTTTCAGTGAATATATATATATATATACACCCATATATATATATATATATATATATATATATACACACACATATATATATATATATATATACACACACATATATATATATATATACACACACATATATATTATCTACTGGCGGTCGCCAGTAGATAGTTATAGTTACAACCTATTATCCATAGGAAATCCGCGACATTCTATTTGAAATAACGTTGGCGCCGGTTGACGAATCTTCGTGAAAGTTTCCAACTTGTTGGGGCGCTCCGCTCCGCTCCTACCCTGAAAGTCTCGGGTGATACGTGAAGCGGGGACCGAGAAAAAGGGGGTCCCAAAACGCGTTTTCCCCATTCATTTTTCCATAGGAACCTTTAGTCGCAGCTACAGCCCGAACTGCTGAACGGAATTACACCAAATTTGGCAAAGAGGTAGCCCTTGGTTCAGAATGGTGCCTTTTGCTTAAATGGTGTAAATCCGTTCAGTAGTTCCTGAGAAAATCAAAAGTAAAAGTACATATATATCTATGGGCGCGTCGGATACGCGTACCCTCAGCGCACCTTGCGCGCACCGTCCCGATCACGAGCTGCATGCTAATTGGCTGTCAGCTGGCTGTCAACATTCCGATTCAGGAAGTGTTGGCAGCCATTTTGTCCCTCGGTAGAACCGAGGGACAGAAACAAGTGCGCAAAGCGCAAAAGGGGGCAGGGTAGAAACACCCTAACCCCTAGGTGTGCTCAGGGGTCCCACAAGGACCCCTGGGCAGAAAAAGATTTTTTTTTTTTTAAATCGGCGGGATGCGCTTAGGGTGCGTGTATCCCGCCGAGAAAAAAAGAAACAAGTGCGCAAACGCACAAAGGGGCAGGGTAGAAACACCCTAACCCCTAGGCCTGCTCAGGGGTCCCACAAGGACCCCTGGGCAAAAAAAGCATTTAAAAAAAAAAAATCGGCAGGATGCGCTCAGGGTGCGCGAATCCTGCCGAAAAAAAATCGAAGCGCGGTCTCCGCGCTCCGATGTTAATTGGCCCCCGGGTGGCCCAAGTCCCAGGGGCATGGTGGGGGGGATAATTTAATGTGTGGGGGCCTCAAGGGGCCCCCAAGCCCCGGGGACCGCCACCCCCGGGGCTTTTTAAAATGGTGCGGGAGGGCTCTGAGCCCTCCCGCAGCCCCGGGGACCACCACCTCCCGGGGCTTTTTTAAAATAATTTAATAACCTGTGTGGGGGCTCCAGCCCCCACACGCCCCGGGACCGCCACCTCCCCGGGGCACTAACAAATTAAAATGGGGGTCCGTTTGGACCCCGAAGCCCCGGGACCACCACCTCCCCGGGGCTGTGCTGATGTAGGGAGGGGGCCGCGCGGCCCTCTCCTGGAGCCCTTGATGGCCCTGGGGACCACCACCCCCAGGGCCGGCTCCTGCAGTGTCCCGGGTGCCTACCCCCGGGACACTGTAGCTTGCTATGGCAGGACGGGAGCCTCGCGGCTCCCGTCCTGCCATAGCAAACTGCTTTGGATATTGGAAGAGAGAGCAGGGAAACCTGCTCTCTCTTCCAATATTCAAAGCGATTGCTTTTCCACATGGGGAGCAGCATGTCAGCTGCTCCCCATGTGGAACAGCAATGCCGGCTCCCAAGGGACGTGGGGAGCCGGCGGGACTGTGGGGGATTGGGGACCCCCACAGTCCCCAACGGAGAGGGCCAGCCCCGGGGATGGGGTCCCCGGGGCAAGTAGTGGCTCAGGAGGGGGCCACGCGGCCCCCTCCCCAAATATGAAAAATTTTAAAAATTTAAAAAAAAGGAAAGGCCGGCCCGGGGGATGGGGTCCCCGGGCCTTAAATGGCCAGAGGAGGGGGGCCACGCAGCCCCTCCAAAGAATAAAAATTAAAGGCCATGCCCCGGGGATGGGGTCCCCGGGGCCAATACAGGCCCAGGGAAGGGGGGCCACGCGGCCCCCTTCCCGTTTTTTTTATTAAAAATTAAAAAAAAGGGGTAAGGCCCTGGGGGATGGGGTCCCCAGGGCATAAAAACAGGAAAAAGGAAGGGGGGCCACACAGCCCCCCTTCAGGGGACAAATTTTTTTTTTTTTTTTTTTAAACGATCGGGCCCGCAGGCCCCGCCCCCTTCCTTCACCACTCTGCAAACGCGCCCCTGGCGCGTTTGCAGAGGGGAACAATTCACCTTGAATACTGGGGGTCCCTGGGGGCCAACCAGCCCACCTGGAACCTCCAATATGCGCCAGGGGCTGCGTTGCAGAGACGTGTAGAGAGGCCACACCCCTTTACACCTCTCTGCAACGCAGCTCTGTGGCGCTTTTGGAGGTATATGGTGGGCTAGTTGGACTCCGGGGACCCTCAGGATTCAAGGGACTTAATCCCCAACTTAAAACGCGCCACGGGCGCATTTAGCACAGTGGTGAAGGGAGGGGCGGGGATTCAGGTGACATGTGTGCAAACAGGCCCCGTGGCGTGTTTTAAGATGGGAATTAAATCCCCTTCAATCCTGAGGGTCCCTGGGGGCCAACAGGTACATCCAGAAAGCGCCACAGAGCTGCGTTGCAGAGAGGTGTAAAAGGGGTGTGGCCTCTCTACACGTCTCTGCAACGCAGCCCCCTGGCGCATATTGGAGGTTCCTGGTGGGCTAGTTGGCCCCTAGGGACCCTCAGGATTCAAGGGGACTTAATCCCCAAATTAAAACGCGCAACGGGCGCGTTTGCACAGATGTCACCTCAGGCCCCGCCCTCCCTTCACCATTGTGCAAATATTCCTCTAAAATCAGCCGAAATACGAATTCCGATTTACTCAGCTGATATCAGGAGAGACCTCAGTGCTGCATCTTTCAGCCCAGTACTGGTCCTGAAAAGTAATTTTAACCGTACTTACCGGTAACTTGAATTTCCTTCATAGGCTAACATTGACTGGTTTCACTTGGAAATTCTTCTAAGTGTGGAGTTTTGGAACTTTAAAATATTCCTCTAAAATCAGCCGAAATACGAATTCCGATTTACTCACCTGTTATCAGGAGAGACCTCAGTGCTGCATCTTTCAGCCCAGTACTGGTCCTGAAAAGTAATTTTAACCGTACTTACCAGTAACTTGAATTTCCTTCCATAGGCTAACATTGACTGGTTTCACTTGGAAATTCTTCTAAGTGTGGAGTTTTGGAACTTTAAAATATTCCTCTAAAATCAGCCGAAATACGAATTCCGATTTACTCACCTGTTATCAGGAGAGACCTCAGTGCTGCATCTTTCAGCCCAGTACTGATCCTCCAAAGTAATTTTAACCGTACTTACCAGTAACTTGAATTTCCTTCCATAGGATATCATAGCCTGCTTTTTGCTGAAAAAGTTTCTAAGTGTTGATTTTTGAAACATACAAATATTCCTCTAAAATCAGCCGAAATCCGAATTCTGATTTACTCACCTGTTATCAGGAGAGACCTCAGTGCTGCATCTTTCAGCCCAGTACTGATCCTGAAAAGTAATTTTAACCGTACTTACCGGTAACTTGAATTTTCTTCATAGGCTAACATTGACTGGTTTCACTTGGAAATTCTTCTAAGTGTGGAGTTTTGGAACTTTAAAATATTCCTCTAAAATCAGCCGAAATACGAATTCCGATTTACTCACCTGTTATCAGGAGAGACCTCAGTGCTGCATCTTTCAGCCCAGTACTGATCCTCAAAAGTAATTTTAACCGTACTTACCAGTAACTTGAATTTCCTTCCATAGGATATCATTGCCTGCTTTTTGCTGAAAAAGTTTCTAAGTATTGATTTTTGAAACATACAAATATTCCTCTAAAATCAGCCGAAATCCGAATTCTGATTTACTCACCTGTTATCAGGAGAGACCTCAGTGATGCATCTTTCAGCCCAGTACTGGTCCTGAAAAGTAATTTTAACCGTACTTACCAGTAACTTGAATTTCCTTCCATAGGCTAACATTGACTGGTTTCACTTGGAAATTCTTCTAAGTGTGGAGTTTTGGAACTTTAAAATATTCCTCTAAAATCAGCCGAAATCCGAATTCCGATTTACTCACCTGTTATCAGGAGAGACCTCAGTGCTGCATCTTTCAGCCCAGTACTGGTCCTGAAAAGTAATTTTAACCGTACTTACCAGTAACTTGAATTTCCTTCCGTAGGATATCATTGTCTGGTTTTCAGCAGAAAAGTTTCAGTGTTGATTTTCACAAACTACAAATATTCCTAAAAAATCGCCTGTATGACTTAAACGCATTCTTTCAACTGTTTACAGGAGATGCACCAGTGCTGGATGCAGGATCCAACACTGAGTAAGAAAAAGTAACGATAACAGTTTTTAACTTCTAAGTGAATTTCCTTCCATAGGATAACATTGGTGATTCTATGAGAAAAAGTTTCTAAGTGTGAACTTTTAAAGTACAATAATATTCCTTAAAAATCACGACTGTAACCAAAACGCTTTTACTCAACTGTTTACAGGAGATGTCCCAGGACTGAATCTAGGATCCAGTAATGTGGTTAGAAAAGTAATCCATAAAGTAACTAATTGCATTTAACTAGAAATTCACATTGAGCTGAATGTTGCATTGTTTTTGAAAATGTGTTGCCCATTGCAACAACTGTAACTACTGTACTTAAAAGTCTATTGCCTATGTGCAAAGTAATTAAACTAAAGTAATTCATTCTGAGAAAGTATTTTTTGTAATGTAATGTATAATGTAATTACAATGTAATTTAAAAAATAAAATATGTAAAAAAAATTGTTTCTAAAAAATTTGGAAATCAGTATGAAAAAAATGTATATAACAATTAATACATTTAAAAATTGTCATTTACAAAACCTTTGAAATTCACTGAAAAAACTGTAGGTTTCAGACATGTTATAGTTACAAATTAGCATTTAAAAAACCTTTGAAATTCACTGAAAAAACCATAGGTTTCAGGGACGTTATAGTTACAAATTAGCATTTAAAACACCTTTGAAATTCACTGAAAAAACCATAGGTTTTAGGGACAGTTATAGTTAGTTGGACATTGCACTCGTACAAAACCCGTGAAATTCCCCGTTATAGTTAGTCCAGCTAACTATAACTCGCGCCCCGCAATGCACTGCTGATGACGTCACATATTACATCACTCATGACATGGTCAGTGACATCACTGATGACATCACCGATGACATCTCAAATGACATCACTGATGACATCATCCACGTGATAATCTGATGCACCTCCTCACACCCTAATATAACCTTTGATACACCCACTCTAAATTACAGACTGCCATTCGCAAAACCATAGACACTCCAACACCAATAACTACATACCCACTCACTGATTCTTAGGTCTACGCACACATCCACTCACTCACCCGTACATTCACTCATACTTACGGTCACTCAGTACAGGACTATCATATGCACTCATACTCCTATATAGACACTCAAACACCGCCACTCATCCATAGAGGTACTCACACACCTAGTCAGTCATGCAAATAATTAAACACACTACCATTTACTCACCTATACAGTTATACACACACCAGCTCACTTACTCATACAAATAGTAGCACAATCTTACGCTCTTATACAATCACTGATACAAGCACACACTCATCCATACAGCCACTATCACAATCACTCACTCTCGCTTATAGCTATTTATATACTCCAACACACATATATACTGCCTTTCACATATGTAGTTACTCACACATGTACCACTGGGACATACATTCACTCACTAACACACTCTTACACACACTTACCCACCCATACAGTCTATCAGAGTTGCACTCTTGAAACCATCCACCCAGTGAATCACCCACTCACACATCTATGCACAGTCGCACACACCCCTCCCACACAAACACTCAGGCACCCATACAGATACTCACACAATCATTCAATAACTCATATAGACACTCATGTAGCTATTCACAAACACATGCAGCCACTTACACAGCAACAGACAGACGGATACAGACATTCACCCAGTTTAGTCACTAACCCATGCATTCAGTAAGATACGTTAAATCACTCACTTATAGAGTCAGTCATGCACCTACTAAATCATCCATACAGACACTTACACACCCACTCATTCTTCAATACGTCTTTTCCTATATATATTAAAAATATTTAAACTTTACAGAAACACACAGTCACTGGATGATGTCATCAGTGATGTCATTTGAGATGTCATCAGTGTTGTCATCAGTGATGTCACTGACCATGTCATGAGTGATGTAATATGTGACGTCATCAGCAGTGCATTGCGGGGCGCGAGTTATAGTTAGCTGGACTAACTATAACGGGGGAATTTCACGGGTTTTGTACGAGTGCAATGTCCAACTAACTATAACTGTCCCTAAAACCTATGGTTTTTTCAGTCAATTTCAAAGGTTTTTTAAATGCTAATTTGTAACTATAACGTCCCTGAAACCTATGGTTTTTTCAGTGAATATATATATATGTGTGTATGTATATATATATATATATATATATATATGTATATATATATATATATGTGTATATATATATATATATGTGTGTGTATGTATATGTATATTCACTGAAAAAACCAGAGGTTTTAGGGACAGTTATAGTTAGTTGGACATTGCACTCGTACAAAACCCGTGAAATTCCCCCGTTATAGTTAGTTCAGCTAACTATAACTCGCGCCCCGCAATGCACTGCTGATGACGTCACATATTACATCACTCATGACATGGTCAGTGACATCACTGATGACATCACTGATGACATCTCAAATGACATCACTGATGACATCATCCAGTGACTGTGTGTTTCTGTAAAGTTTAAATATGTTTAATATATATAGGAAAAGGCGTATTGAAGAATGAGTGGGTGTATAAGTGTCTGAATGGATGATTTAGTACGTGCGTGACTGACTCTACAAGTGAGTGATTAAACGTATCTTACTGAATGCATGGGTTAGTGACTAAACTGTGTGAATGTCTGTATCCGTCTGTTGGTGTGTAAGTGGATGCATGGATTTGCGAATAGCTACATGAGTGTCTATATGGGTTATTTATTGGTTCTATGAGTATCTGTATGGGTGCCTGAGTGTTTGTGTGGATGGGGTGTGTGCGACTGTGCATAGATGTGTGAGTGGGTGATTCACTGGGTGGATGGTTTCAAGAGTGCATCTGTGATAGACTGTATGGGTGGGTAAGTGTGTGTAAGAGTGTGTTAGTGAGTGAATGTATGTCCCAGTGGTACATGTGTGAGTAACTAAATATGTGAAAGGCAGTATATATGTGTATTGGAGTATATAAATAGCTATAAGCGAGAGTGAGTGATTGTGATAGTGGCTGTATGGATGAGTGTGTGCTTGTATCAGTGATTGTATAAGAGCGTAACAATGTGCTAGTATTTGTATGATTAAGTGAGCTGGTGTGTGTATAACTGTATAGGTGAGTAAATGGCAGTGTGTTTAATTATTTGCATGACTGACTAGGTGTGTGAGTACCTCTATGGATGAGTGGCGGTGTTTGAGTGTCTATATAGGAGTAAGAGTGCATATGATAGTCCTGTACTGAGTGACCATAAGTATGAGTGACTGTACGGGTGAGTGAGTGGATGTGTGTGTGTAGACCTAAGAATCAGTGAGTGGGTATGTAGTTATTGGTGTTGGAGTGTCTATGGTTTTACGAATGGCACTCTGTAATTTAGATTGGGTGTATCAAAGGTTATATTAGGGTGTGAGGAGCTGCATCAGATTATCACGTGGATGATGTCATCAGTGATGTCATTTGAGATGTCATCAGTGATGTCATGAGTGATGTCACTGACCATGTCATGAGTGATGTAATATGTGACGTCATCAGCAGTGCATTGCGGGGGCGCGAGTTATAGTAAGCTGAACTAACTATAACGGGGGAATTTCACGGGTTTTGTACGAGTGCAATGTCCAACTAACTATAACTGTCCCTAAAACCTCTGGTTTTTTCAGTGAATTTCAAAGGTTTTTTAAATGCTAATTTCTAACTATAACGTGTCTGAAACCTATGGTTTTTTCAGTGAATTTCAAAGGTTTTTAAAATGCTAATTTGTAACTATAACGTGCCTGAAACCTACGGTTTTTTCAGTGAATTTCAAAGGTTTTTTAAATGACAATTTTTAAATGTATTAATTTTTATATTAATTTTTTTCATACTGATTTACTACATTTTTAGAAACAATTTCTTTTACATATTTTATTTTTTAAATTACATTGTAATTACATTATACATTACATTACAAAAATACTTTCTCAGAATGAATTACTTTAGTTTAATTACTTTGCACATAGGCAATAGACTTTTAAGTACAGTAGTTACAGTTGTTGCAATGGGCAACACATTTTCAAACACAATGCAACATTCAGCTCAATGTGAATTTCTAGTTAAATGCAATTAGTTACTTTATGGATTACTTTTCTAACCACAGGACTGGATCCTAGATTCAGTCCTGGTACATCTCCTGTAAACAGTTGAGTAAAAGCGTTTTGGTTACAGTCGTGATTTTTAAGGAATATTATTGTATTTTAAAAGTTGACACTTGGAAACTTTTTCTCATAGAATCACCAATGTTATCCTATGGACGGAAATTTACTTAGCAGGTAAAAACTGTTATCGTTACTTTTTCTTACTCAGTGTTGGATCCTGGATCCAGCACTGGTGCATCTCCTGTAAACAGTTGAAAGAATGCGTTTAAGTCATACAGGCGATTTTTAAGGAATATTTGTAGTTTGTGAAAATCGACACTTTGAAACTTTTCTGCTGAAAACCAGACAATGGATTCCTATGGAAGAAAATATAAGTTACTGGTAAGTACGGTTAAAATTACTTTTCAGGACCAGTACTGGGCTGAAAGATACAGCACTGAGGTCTCTCCTTATAACAGGTGAGTAAATCGGAATTCGTATTTCGGCTGATTTTAGAGGAATATTTGTATGTTTCAAAATCCACACTTAGAAACTTTTTCAGCAAAAAGCAGGCAATGATATCCTTTGGAAGGAAATTCAAGTTACTGGTAAGTACGGTTAAAATTACTTTTGAGGATCAGTACTGGGCTGAAAGATGCAGCACTGAGGTCTCTCCTGATAACAGATGAGTAAATCGGAATTCGTATTTTGGATGATTTTAGATGAATATTTTAAAGTTCCAAAACTCCACACTTAGAAGAATTTCCAAGTGAAACCAGTCAATGTTAGCCTATGGAAGGAAATTCAAGTTACCGGTAAGTACGGTTAAAATTACTTTTCAGGATCAGTACTGGGCTGAAAGATGCAGCACTGAGGTCTCTCCTGATAACAGGTGAGTAAATCGGAATTCGTATTTCGGCTGATTTTAGAGGAATATTTTAAAGTTCCAAAACTCCACACTTAGAAGAATTTCCAAGTGAAACCAATCAATGTTAGCCTATGAAGGAAATTCAAGTTACCGGTAAGTACGGTTAAAATTACTTTTGAGGATCAGTACTGGGCTGAAAGATGCAGCACTGAGGTCTCTCCTGATAACAGGTGAGTAAATCGGAATTCGTATTTCGGCTGATTTTAGAAGAATATTTTAAAGTTCCAAAACTCCACACTTAGAAGAATTTCCAAGTGAAACCAGTCAATGTTAGCCTATGAAGGAAATTCAAGTTACCGGTAAGTACGGTTAAAATTACTTTTGAGGATCAGTACTGGGCTGAAAGATGCAGCACTGAGGTCTCTCCTGATAACAGGTGAGTAAATCGGAATTCGTATTTCGGCTGATTTTAGAGGAATATTTTAAAGTTCCAAAACTCCACACTTAGAAGAATTTCCAAGTGAAACCAGTCAATGTTAGCCTATGAAGGAAATTCAAGTTACCGGTAAGTACGGTTAAAATTACTTTTCAGGACCAGTACTGGGCTGAAAGATGCAGCACTGAGGTCTCTCCTGATAGCAGGTGAGTAAATCGGAATTCGTATTTCGGCTGATTTTAGAGGAATATTTTAAAGTTCCAAAACTCCACACTTAGAAGAATTTCCAAGTGAAACCAGTCAATGTTAGCCTATGAAGGAAATTCAAGTTACCGGTAAGTACGGTTAAAATTACTTTTGAGGATCAGTACTGGGCTGAAAGATGCAGCACTGAGGTCTCTCCTGATAACAGGTGAGTAAATCGGAATTCGTATTTCGGCTGATTTTAGAGGAATATTTTAAAGTTCCAAAACTCCACACTTAGAAGAATTTCCAAGTGAAACCAGTCAATGTTAGCCTATGTAAGGAAATTCAAGTTACTGGTAAGTACGGTTAAAATTACTTTTCAGGACCAGTACTGGGCTGAAAGATGCAGCACTGAGGTCTCTCCTGATAACAGGTGAGTAAATCTGAATTCGGATTTCGGCTGATTTTAGAGGAATATTTTAAAGTTCCAAAACTCCACACTTAGAAGAATTTCCAAGTGAAACCAGTCAATGTTAGCCTATGAAGGAAATTCAAGTTACCGGTAAGTACGGTTAAAATTACTTTTCAGGACCAGTACTGGGCTGAAAGATGCAGCACTGAGGTCTCTCCTGATAACAGGTGAGTAAATCGGAATTCGTATTTCGGCTGATTTTAGAGGAATATTTTAAAGTTCCAAAACTCCACACTTAGAAGAATTTCCAAGTGAAACCAGTCAATGTTAGCCTATGAAGGAAATTCAAGTTACCGGTAAGTACGGTTAAAATTACTTTTGAGGATCAGTACTGGGCTGAAAGATGCAGCACTGAGGTCTCTCCTGATAACAGGTGAGTAAATCGGAATTCGGATTTCGGCTGATTTTAGAGGAATATTTGCACAATGGTGAAGGGAGGGGCGGGGCCTGAGGTGACATCTGTGCAAACGCGCCCCGTGGTGCGTTTTAAGTTGGGGGATTAAGTCCCCTTGAATCATGAGGGTCCCTACGGGCCAACTAGGCCACCAGGAACCTCCAGTATGCGCCAGGGGGCTGCGTTGCAGAGACATGTACAGAGGCTACACCCCTTTTTACACCTCTCTGCAACGCAGCTCTGTGGCGCTTTCTGGACGTACCTGTTGGGCTAGTTGGCCCCCAGGAACCCTCAGGATTGAAGAGGATTTAATTCCCCATCTTAAAACGCGCCACGGGGCCTGTTTGCACACATGTCACTGAAGCCCGCCCTCCCTTCACCACTGTGCAAACGCGCCCGTGGCGCGTTTTAAGTCGGGGGATTAACTCCCTTGAATCCTGAGGGTCCCTGGGGTGCAACTAGCCCACCATATACCTCCAAAAGCGCCATAGAGCTGCTTTGCAGAGAGGTGTAAAAGGGGCGTGGCCTCTGTACACCTCTCTGCAAGGCAGCCCCCTGGCGCATACTGGAGGTTCCTGGTGGGCTAGTTGGCCCCAGGGACCCCAGTATTCAAGGGGAATTTGTTCCCCCTCTGCAAACGCGCCAGGGCGCGTTTGCAGAGTGGTGAAGGAAGGGGCGGGGCCTGCGGGCCCGATCGTTTTTTAAATTTTTTTATTTGTTTTTTTTGGGGAGGGGGCCGCGTGGCCCTCCTGGGCCACTACTTGCCCCGGGGACCCCATCCCCGGGGCTGGCCCTCTCGTTGGGGACTGTGGGGGTCCCCAATCCCCCACAGTCCCGCCGGCTCCCCGTGTCCTACGGGAGCCAGCATTGCTTTACACATGGGGAGCAGCTAACATGCTGCTCCCCATGTGGAAAGCAGTCGGCTTTGGATATTGGAAGAGAGAGCAGGTTTCCTGCTCTCTCTTCCAATATCCAAAGCAGTTTGCAATGACAGGACGGGAGCCGCGAGGCTCCCGTCCTGTCATTGCAAACAGCAGTGTCCCGGGGTAGGCACCCCGGGACACTGCAGGAGCCGACCCTGGGGGTGGTGGTCCCCAGGGCCATCAAGGGCTCCAGGAGGGGCCGCGCGGCCCCCTCCCATTCAGTGCACAGCCCCGGGGAGGTGGTGGTCCCCGGGGCTCCAAAACGGACCCCCATTGTAATTTTTCTTAGTGCCCCGGGGAGGTGGTGGTCCCGGGCGTGTGGGGCTGGAGCCCCCCACACAGGTTTTTAATTAAAAGAAGCCCCGGGAGGTGGTGGTCCCCGGGGCTGCGGGAGGGCTCAGAGCCCTCCCGCACCATTCTACATAAAGCCCCGGGGGGTGGTGGTCCCCGGGGCTTGGGGGCCCTTAGAGGCCCCCACACATAAAATTAACCCCCCCAGCATGCCCCCGGGACTTGGCCCACCCGGGGGCAATTAACATCGAGCGCGGAGACCGCGCTCGATTTCTCGGCAGGGTTCGCGCTCCCTGAGCGCATCCTGCCGATTTAAAAAAAAAAAAATATTTTTGCCCAGGGGTCCTTGTGGGACCCCTGAGCAGACCTAGGGGGTCAGGGTGTTTCTACCCTGCCCCCTTTGTGCGCTTGCGCACTTGTTTCTGTCCCTCGGTTCTACCGAGGGACAAAATAGCTGCCAACACTTCCTGATTTGGAGTGTTGACAGCCAATTAACATGCAGCTCGTGATCGGGACGGTGCGCGCAGGGTGCGCTGAGGGTACGCGGACCCTACTCGGCCATAGATATCACTAACTGTTTACTTTTCATTTTCTCAGCAACTACTGAACGGATTTACACCATTTAACAAAAGGGTTCTTTCTGAACCAAGAACTACCTCTTTGCCAAATTTGGTGTAATTCCGTTCAGCAGTTCAGGCTGTAGCCGTGTCTAAAGTTTCCTATGGAAAATTGCATGGGGAAAACGCGTTTTGGGACCCCCTTTTTCTCGGCCCCCGCTTGACGAATCCCCCGAGACTTTCAGGGTAGGAGCGGACCGGAGCGGGCCACAAAGTTTGAAAATTTCGCGAAGATACGTCAACCGGCAAGAGAGTTATTTCAAATAGAATGTCGCGGATTTCCTATGGATAATAGGTTGTAACTATAACTATCTACTGGCGACCGCCAGTAGATAATATATATGTGTGTGTATGTATATATATATTCACTGAAAAAACCATAGGTTTTAGGGACAGTTATAGTTAGTTGGACATTGCACTCGTACAAAACCCGTGAAATTCCCCTGTTATAGTTAGTTCAGCTAACTATAACTCGCGCCCCACAATGCACTGCTGATGACGTCACATATTACATCACTCATGACATGGTCAGTGACATCACTGATGACATCACTGATGACATCTCAAATGACATCACTGATGACATCACTGATGACATCATCCAGTGACTGTGTGTTTCTGTAAAGTTTAAATATGTTTAATATATATAGGGAAAGGCGTATTGAAGAATGAGTGGGTGTATAAGTGTCTGGATGATTTAGTACGTGAGTGACTGACTCTACAAGTGAGTGATTAAACGTATCTTACAGAATGCATGGGTTAGTGACTAAACTGTGTGAATGTCTGTATCCGTCTGTTTGTTGGTGTGTAAGTGGATGCATGGATTTGCGAATAGCTACATGAGTGTCTATATGGGTTATTGATTGGTTCTCTGAGTATCTGTATGGCTGCCTGAGTGTTTTTGTGGGTGGGGTGTGTGTGACTCTATACATAGATGTGTGAGTGGGTGATTCACTGGGTGCATGATTTCAAAAGTGCATCTGTGATGGACTGCTTGGGTGGGTGAGTGTGTGTATGGGTGTGTTAGTGAGTGAATGTATATCTCTGTGGTACATGTGCGAGTAACTACATATGTAAAAGGCAGTATATATGTGTGTTAGAGTATTTAAATGGCTATAAGTGAGAGTGTGTTATTGTGAGAGTGGCTGTATGGATGCGTGTGTGCTTGTATCAGTTATTGTATAAGAGCGTAAGAATGTGCTAGTATTTGTATGAGTAAGTGAGCTGGTGTGTGTATAACTGTATAGGTGAGTAAATGGGTGTGTGATTAATTTTTTGCATGACTGACTAGGTGTGTGAGTACCTCTATGGATGAGTGGCGGTGTGTGAGTGTTTATATAGGTGTATGAGTGCATATGATAGTCCTGTACTGAGTGACTGTAAGTATGAGTGACTCTACAGGTGAGTGAGTGGATGTGTGTGTAGACCTAAGAATCAGTGAGTGGGTATGTAGTTTTTGGTGTTGGAGTGTCTATGGTTTTGAGAATGGCAGTCTGTAATTTAGAGTGGGTGTATCAAAAGTTATATTAGGGTGTGAGAAGATGCATGAAATTATCACATGGATGATGTCATCAGTGATGTCATTTGAGATGTCATCAGTGATGTCATCAGTGATGTCACTGACCATGTCATGAGTGATGTAATATGTGACGTCATCAGCAGTGCATTGCGGGGGCGCGAGTTATAGTTAGCTGAACTAACTATAACAGGGAATTTCACGGGTTTTGTACGAGTGCAATGTCCAACTAACTATAACTGTCCCTAAAACCTATGGTTTTTTCAGTGAATTTCAAAGGTTTTTAAATGCTAATTTCTAACTATAACGTGTCTGAAACCTATGGTTTTTTCAGTGAATTTCAAAGGTTTTTTAAATGCTAATTTCTAACTATAACGTGCCTGAAACCTATGGTTTTTTCAGTGAATTTCAAAGGTTTTTTAAATGTAATTTCTAACTATAACGTGCCTGAACCCTATGGTTTTTTCAGTGAATTTCAAAGGTTTTTTTAAATGCTAATTTCTAACCATAACGTGCCTGAAACCTATGATTTTTTAAGTGAATTTCAAAGGTTTTTTAAATGCTAGTTTCTAACTATGCCAACAGAGGTAGGACATGTGAAGAAGAAGAAAAAACGCACAGAAAGAAGCAAAAGATGTGCAGAAAGAACCAACAGAGGAGAAGAAAGAGGCCTTGTTGCAAAATCATCCTGTGCCCACAACTTTTTCAGACGGATACTGGTGGTAACTGACTCTGACTAACCAGAGCCAGTGCGCATTTGCACAGTGGTGAAGGGAGGGGGGGCCTGAGGTGACATGTGTGCAAACGCGCCCTGTGGCGCGTTTTAAGTTGCGGGATTAGGTCACCTTGAATCCTGAGAGTCCCTGGGGCCCAACTAGCCCACCAGGTACTTCCAGTAAGCACCACAGGCCTGCGTTGCAACGCCTGTAACAAATTGTGCAGTTGTGTTTAGGTAGTGAAGAGGGTCGTGCAGGGGGTAGTGTTTTAGGGTTTAGGGTAGTGCAGTGGTGTTTGTGTAGTGTAGGGGGTCATGCTGGGGGTAGATTTAGGGTTTAGGGTAGTGCAGTGGTGTTTGGGTAGTGTAGGGAGTCGTGCTGGGGGAGTGTTTTAGGGTTTAGGGTAGTACAGTGGTGTATGGGTAGTGTAGGGGGTCGTGCTGGGGTTAGTGTTTTAGGGGTTTAGGGTTTAGGGTAGTGCAGTGGTGTTTGGGTAGTGTAGGGGATACTGCTGGGGGTAGTGTTTTAGGGTTTAGGGTAGTGCAATGGTGTTTGGGTAGTGTAGGGGGTACTGCTGGGGGTAGTGTTTTAGGGTTTAGGGTAGTGCAGTGGTGTTTGGGTAGCGTAGGGGGTACTGCTGGGGGTAGTGTTTTATGGTTTAGGGTAGTGCAGTGGTGTTTGGGTAGTGTAGGGGTTCGTGCTGGGGGTAGTTTTTTAGGGTTTAGTGTAGTGCAGTGGTGTTTGTGTAGTGTAGGAGGTCGTGTTTTAGGGTTTAGGGTAGTGCAGTGGTCTTTGGGTAGTGTAGGGAGTCGTGCGGGGGTATTGTTTTAGAGTTTAGGGTAGTGCAGTGGTCTTTGGGTCGTGTAGGGGGTTGTGCGGGGGTAGTGTTTTAGGGATTAGGGTAGTGCATTGGTATTTGGGTAGTGTAGGGGGTCATGCGGGGGTAGTGTTTTAGGGTTTAGGGCAGTGCAGTGGTGTTTAGGTAGTGTAGGGGGTCGTGCTGGGGGAGTGTTTTAGGGTTTAGGGCAGTGCAGTGGTGTTCGGGTAGTGTAGGGGGTCGTGCTGGGGGAGTGTTTTAGGGTTTAGGGCAGTGCAGTGGTGTTCGGGTAGTGTAGGGGGTCGTGCTGGGGGGAGTATTCTAGGGTTTAGGGCAGTGCAGTGGTGTTCGGGCAGTGTAGGGGGTCGTGCTGGGGGTGGTGTTTTAGGGTTTAGGGCAGTGCAGTGGTGTTCGGGCAGTGTAGGGGGTCGTGCTGGGGGTGGTGTTTCAGGGTTTAGGGCAGTGCAGTGGTGTTCGGGCAGTGTAGGGGATCGTGAAGGGGGTGGTGTTTCAGGGTTTAGGGCAGTGCAGTGGTGTTCGGGCAGTGTAGGGGTCGTGCTAGGGGTGGTGTTTCAGGGTTTAGGGCAGTGCAGTGGTGTTCGGGCAGTGTAGGGGGTCATGCTGGGGGTGGTGTTTCAGGGTTTGGGGCAGTGCAGTGGTGTTCGAGGCAGTAAAGGGGGTCATGCTGGGGGTGGTGTTTCAGGATTTAGGGCAGTGCAGTGGTGTTCGGGCAGTGTAGGGGGCGGTGCAGGGGGTGGTGTTTCAGGGTTTAGGGCAGTGCAGTGGTGTTCGGGCAGTGTAGGGGGTGGTGCAGGGGGTGGTGTTTCAGGGTTTAGGGCAGTGCAGTGGTGTTCGGGCAGTGTAGGGGGCGGTGCAGGGGGTGGTGTTTCAGGGTTTAGGGCAGTACAGTGGTGTTAAGGGCATTGTAGGGGGTGGTGCTGGGGCTGGTGTTTCAGGGTTTAGGGCAGTGCAGTGGTGTTCGGGCAGTGTAGGGGGTCGTGCTGGGGCTGGTGTTTCAGGGTTTAGGGCAGTGCAGTGGTGTTTGGACAGTGTAGGGGGTCGTGCTGGGGCTGGTGTTTCAGGGTTTAGGGCAGTGCAGTGGTGTTCGGGCAGTGTAGGGTGTTGTGCTGGGGCTGGTGTTTCAGGGTTCAGGGCAGTGCAGTGGTGTTCAGGCAGTGTAGGGGGTCGTGCTGAGGCTGGTGTTTCACGGTTTAGGGCAGTGCAGTGGTGTTCGGGCAGTGTAGGGGGTCGTGCTGGGGCTGGTGTTTCAGGGTTTAGGGCAGTGCAGTGGTGTTCGGGCACTGTAGGCGGTCGTGCTGGGGCTGGTGTTTCAGGGTTCAGTGCAGTGGTGTTCGGGCAGTGTAGGGAGTCGTGCTGGGGCTGGTGTTTCAGGGTTTAGTGCAGTGCAGTGGTGCTCGGGCAGTGTAGGGGGTCGTGCTGGGGGTGATGTTTCAGGGTTTAGGGTAGTGCAATGGTGTTCGGGCAGTGTAGGGGGTCGTGCAGGGGCTGGTGTTTCAAGGTTTAGGGCAGTGCAGTGGTGTTCGGGCAGTGTAGGGGGTCGTGCTGGGGCTCGTGTTTCAGGGTTTTGGGCAGAGCAGTGGTGTTTGGGCAGTGTAGGGGGTCATGCTAGGGGTAGTGTTTCAAGGTTTAGGGCAGTGCAGTGGTGTTCGGGCAGTGTAGGGGTCGTGCTGGGGGTAGTGTTTCAGGGTTTAGGGCAGTGCATTGGTGTTCGGGCAGTGTAGGGGGTCGTGCTGGGGTGGTGTTTCAGGGTTTAGGTCAGTGGTGTTCGGGCAGTGTAGGGGGTCTTGCTGGGGGTGATGTTTCAGGGTTTAGGGCAGTGCAGTGGTGTTCGGGCAGTGTAGGGGTCTTGCTGGGGGTAGTGTTTCAGGGTTTAGGGCAGTGCAGTGGTGTTCGGGCAGTGTAGGGGGTCATGCTGGGGGTGGTGTTTCAGGGTTTAGGGCAGTGCAGTGGTGTTCGGGCAGTGTAGGGGGTCGTGAAGGGGGTGGTGTTTCAGGGTTTAGGGCAGTGCAGTGGTGTTCGGGCAGTGTAGGGGGTCATGCAGGGGCTGGTGTTTCAGGGTTTAGGGCAGTGCAGTGGTGTTTGGGCAGTGTAGGGGGTCGTGCTGGGGGTAGTGTTTTAGGGTTTAGGGTAGTGCAGAGGTGCTTGTGTAGTGTAGGGGGTCGTGCTGGGGGTAGTGTTTTAGGGTTTAGGGTAGTGCAGTGGTGTTTGTGTAGTGTAGGGGGTCATGTTTTAGGGTAGTGCAGTAGTGTTTGGGTAGTGTAGGGGGTCGTGCTGGGGGTAGTGTTTTAGGATTTAGGTTAGTGCAGTGGTGTTTGGGTAGTGTAGGGGGTCGTGCTGGGGGTAGTGTTTTAGGGTTTAGGGTAGTGCAGTGGTGTTTGT